>JAYESA010000019.1:5394341-5515316 GCA_036927795.1 Iris macrosiphon | reverse complement strand
GTATATATATAGTATATACTTATATATAGTGTATAAATGAATATGTGTATATATATATATATATATATATATATATATATATATATATATATATATATATATATATAACATATTTATATAAAGTGTAAATTGTATATAAGGTATATATATAGAACGTATATTTATGTATGTTATTTGTTTACATATACATGTGTGTATTTATTTGTATCGTATATATATATATATATGTATTATTTTATTTATATAATGTATTTATTTTACGTATTAATGTATTATTGTATATATTATCTAATGAATATATGTAATTATATATGTATGGTTGTATTTATATAATGTATTTATATACCATAGTTATGTATTATACTATTATGTACATATTTATATATGTTATAAATTTCATATACATAATGTACATTTGTATATATGCAAATATGTTATTAATATATATTAGGTATATATGTAATGTATTATATGTATATATGTATTTATGTAGGTATAAGTACATATGGCTATATGCATATATATATATATATATATATATATATATATATATATATATATATATATATATGTATGTATGTATGTTATTAAATTATTTAATGTATAAATATGTATAAGCGTTATGTATGTATACAGGTTCTATATTAGCATAAGTAATTAAGCATAGTGTAATGTAGAGGTTTATAATTATTGTTATCTGTTCGTAGGCATCCGAGACGGTGCTACCTTGACTGCTGGATCGGAACATTTCTTGCGCACACCAGAGTTCCAGGCAAGTATTCCTTATCTTTGTTGTACTGTTTGAATTCAATTATTATTTGATTGGATGTTTACTTATTTTTAAACTGTGCGCGTCCGAGTTATTTACCTACGAATATGCTTAAAAGATCCATTTTGAATCGTTTTCTCACAGTAGAGATAATATGAACACACGGTAAATAACTAACATATTCTCTTAGAAAACGCCAAAGCTTAGCAGTCCAGTCATCCCACCAAAGCACGAGGCAGGCAGAGACCACGAGTCCTCCACACGCCATATCCACTCCGATAAATCGCCACCATCCACGTGTCGCAATTACAGCCCCCCCCACGCTCCCAAAACCCTCGCCTCCTCCCTCTATATATCAATCCCCAACTCCTCTTCCTCCTCCACACTCATCATCACCATTACCACAACAATTCTTCCTCACTTTCTCTCTCTCTAGAATTCTCAATATGCTTCTGAAGGCCTCCTCCTCTGTTCTCTTTCCTCTCTCCTCCTCCTCCTCCTCGGAGAACGCATCTTCTTCTTCTCTCTATGTGAGGAAGGGACGAAGGGGAGCGTCGACGGTGTCGATGGCGGCCGGTGGGAAAAAAGCGGTACTCCCGCGGTTACAGGGGTGGTGTTCGAGCCGTTCAAGGAGCTGGAGAAGGAGCTGGGCCTCGTGCCGACCTCGCCGGAGCGATCCTCGCGCGTCATAAGTACGCCCAAGACTGCGAGGCTGCTATCAATGACCAGATCAAGTCGGTACACCGTCTCTTTTTTTCTTTTTCTTTTTTTCTCTTTATCTTTTGTTTCTCGATCAAAGATTAAATCTTTATGTTCTTTTTTTCTTTTCTTTTTTCGTTTTTATCATAAACTTGTTTTTTTATAAGTTAATAAGGTGTTTCACTTATTTTTCAGTGCTTAATAATTGAAAATAACAAGCTGGACATATTTACTAGGTGTAAAATGAAATTTCAGCAGGGCAAAATGATTGGAAATGACCAAAAATGGACATATATTAATTAAAAACATTAAAGTTAAAAGAAGAAATTTTAAATTATATATATATATATATATAATGGAAAAGTTCTGCTTGACCTTGGAATTCACTAATTAAAATGATTCATTGAGTAAACGGGATAATTTTTGATCCCAAAGCATATCACAATCTTCAAATCCTAACCCTAGCAAGGCAGTGCTTTTGTGTTGACGATCGAGGAGGTCGATGCTACAGGTAATTGGGTTTTACGGCCCTAATTATGTAAAAATTTAGGGATACATAATAGTAGCGCCTCTTTATATATATATATATATATATATATATATATATATATATATATATATAACGGTTGGATTTATCCGTTGATTTGATTCAAATCAACGGTTACGATTAGATGACTTAAACAAGATCCAAGATTAGATGATTTAAATAAGATCCAATGGTTGTAAAATATTTGGGATGCAAAAATTCGGGGATGTCGGTCACTCCTCATATATATATATATATATATATATATATCGAAAAAATTTTACATGATCACAGTCGTTGGATCTTGTTTAACTCATCTAATCTTAACCGTTGATTTTAACCATTCAAAACAATGGTTAAGATTATATGACTTAAACAAAATCCAACGTCTGTAATCATGGAGATATTTTGGGGATGAAAGAATCCTGGATCCCAAGGATATAAGTCATAGGCTCATATTCTTACATGAGTCAATCCACACGTGGATATATAGGATGCAAAAATAAGGAAATCCCGATCCCTGCTTATATATATATATAATATATATATATATATATATATATATATATATATTAAACGGGATATGAGCCGATCCGACAGTTGTACGATTGTCATCATGGGGATGCCTTGGGGATGCAAAAATGAGGGAACCAAATTGAGTGTACTAGTGATCCCATGTGGATCAATAGGAAATGAGTGTTTCTAGTGAACATGGATATTCCTTACATGAGCCAATCCCACGTTGACCATATGGAGTGTACTAGTGATCCTACATGGATCAATAGGAATGGAGTGTACTTGTGCACATGGGATGTAGGAGTCCATTTCTATTGGTCCACATATGCATGGATGTCTCATGTAGAATATGTGAGCATGTGGCTCATATCCCGTTTACCTATATATATATATATATATATATATATATATATATATGGAGTATACTTGTGCACATGAATGTAGGAGTCCATTTCTATTGGTCCACATATGCATGGATGTCTAATGTAGAAATATGAGCATGTGGCTCATATCTCATTTACCTATATATATATATATATATATATATATATCCTTTTTTTTCCTACCCGAAACACCCCCCTCCCGCCGATCCCGGAGCTCGATGCCCAGACCTACTCGGTAATATCTCGTAGCTTTACCCCTAAGCTACACCCAGGGACATAAACTGCCCCCCCCCCCCCCCCCCCCCCCAGGATGCCGGAGCTCGATGCCCGGACCTACTCGGTAATATCTCGTAGCTTTACCAAGTGGCTACACCCAGGGGACAAACTTTTTAACAACAAATTTAAAGGAGGTTGTCTTTTAATCTTCCTAAGTAGTCTTTATAAATATTAAAATAATTTTATCTTTTAATCTTCCTAAAAATAATATAAAATATATATTATTTGTTCTTTTCAGTAATAAGAATCCTAATAATAATATAAAATAATATAATAATTTATATATTATTATTTATTCTTTTCAAGTAATATGAAATACGTCACGTGCATATTACTAGTAATAAATTAATAATAATGGGTGTTCTGTAGAAATTGCACTGGTTAAGTCCGTATTAATTACTGATTTTAACATTGGAAACGTTTAATCCAATAAATTTTTTCTTTGATTTTAATTTCCAAGACCAAAAAACGTAACCATTACCTATTTTGAGAAGGCGTAAAAGATGAGATTTAAGGGGAAAAAACCTAAAGGGTATTTTGTAAGTTGAGTTGCATAAAGGACATAAAAAACTTTTGAAAGCAACCCTTTTTGCTTGCAAAATCAGCCCATGAAAAGCAGCAGTTTAGAGAAAAGATTTTTTTTTCCTTGCCTAATATTGCTTTTGAAAAGAAAATCACAAACAACGCTCATAATTAAGCTGCAACACATCTAGCCTTATTATCTTGTGTAGTGATATGTATGGGGCACCAACATACGCTCAAAAAATGTTTCGTGTTTGTATATGATACTTTGTATATATTTTTTACATGGCTGATGCTTGCTCTCAAATTGCAGTGTTGAGTACATTGTGTCCTATATCTATCATGCAATGTATGCCTACTTTGATCGTGATAATGTTGCACTTAAAGGAATGGCCCAGTAAGTCAAATCAACTCTACCTTCTATTCTTTCCTATCCATTTCATTCTTTTTGTTGAGAACTAATCCGATTTCCTCCAAATTTTAGGTTCTTCAAGGAATCGAGTGAAGAGGAACGTGAGCATGCAGAGAAATTTATGGAATACCAGGTGGCTACCAACAATTTTCCTATTTTCTGTTGTTATCTGATCTTGTAGTGTACATCAGTAAATGTAATTGTTTTGGCATCTCAAATCCTGATTACAAATTGGTGATATAGAACAAACGTGGAGGCAGAGTGAAGCTTCAATCGATAATTGCACCCCTAACTGAGTATGATCACCCAGAAAAAGGCGATGCATTATATGGTAATTTTTATCCGGCTCATGAGTATTTCCAAATTGCGTGTGTTTGTGTATAATAGCTTAGTTAATATAAGGCTTGGCGCTTGCATTCTTGAGGATGGAGTTTGTGTTTTCGAGTCACGGAAACAAGATCTCCATAAATTGGGGGTAAGGCCGTGTATATCTTGACCTTCCCTAGACTCTGCATCAGAGCCTCGTGACATTGGGAACATACGAGTTGAATTGCACTTTTGGATGAGAATATGTAACTATTCCTTGTCCATCTTTGAAGTGGCATATCCTATCTGATATGTTATTGATTCATTCTGTGCTTGATTAATATTCTCTTCCCATTCTTGGTTCAGCAATGGAGCTAGCTCTTTCTCTTGAGAAACTGAATTTCGAGAAGCTTCTCAATGTACACAGGGTAAAGTCTCTTAATATCTCAGCCTTCGCTACTTCAGTCCCTTTTGGGGTTATTGTATGAAATTAAACCGTACATGAAACATGAGAAGTTTTGTATTTATTGTTGGCAGGTTGCAGATAAAAACAATGATCCTCAGCTTGCTGACTTTCTGGAGAGCGAGTTCCTTGCAGAACAGGTACTTGGAGTTTCCTCCTTGACTAACCCATCTTCATGGCACTAACCCATATCCATGGTGAATGAATATAGTCTGTAGTTGTATAATTGATCATGTGTCACGCACCCTACATTTTTGAGATGATGCAAGATCATCTCCAGCTTAGTTATAGATGGTTCATATTATGGCTCCTTCATATCAACGTATTACTTGTTCTTCTGGTCATGCCTTGCTGATTACAACACTACATAGAAGTATATAAGATCATATCTAATTCGTGAACTCTATTTATGAGTCCTCTGTCTCTTTACTTTTAAAACCAGGTTGAAGATATAAAGAAGATTTCTGAATACGTAGCTCAATTGAGAAGGGTCGGCAAGGGACATGGTAAGAACAATACACAAAGACTTCACTAGCCTATTGTCCATAATCTTAGTTTTATCGTCCTTGACATGGTGTCAAATTTGTTTCCTGGTCTTTTCTGCAGGGGTTTGGCATTTTGATCAGTCACTTCTTGAAGAGGCTGCTGCTTGAGGATATGAGCAAGGAACGGGTTCGGGTTGGGGTTGGGGTGGGGTTAGAACTCTGTATCGATTTAAAGGGTGGTCTTGTTTGTGCATTTAGAAAGGGAGGTTGCTAAGTGCTTACTACTTGATATCTTCTTAAGAACTTCATGTAGCTTACTGAATAATATTAGTTGTAATTTTTACTGGAAATTAAGAAGCTGGGCGCTCCAATAATGCTTCAAATATCTGTTTTTTTAGTAGTGTTTCTTCTTTTGGTTATGGAATCTAACTGAATTTTTCATGGTATGAACTGTTCGGAGTTTGTTGGTTTTTCAATCAGAATTGGAAGGTCTAAACTTCCAATGCAAGCTGATGAAGGGCACCTAAGCAACCTGTCAATCTTACAGAATGTGCAATGGTAGATTGTTGAAGGCCGCCTATTCTTGAAGCTTAGCAATAGGAGCCATAGTTGTTTGAGAAGAAAAACTGACCAAGGGTCTCCTTCGATTGAGAGAAAAATAAATAAATAAACAGAGTTGGGATAGTGAAGGAAAGTTAAGTGAAGAGGAGAGTTAATACACGTAACACTGTTTGGAGAGTTGGAGGGATGTGTTTAATAAATGTTGTTTAGACGAGAGGCTTTAAATGAGAGGAGGATTAATAAAAATATAATAATTATTAAAATATTTTTATTATATATTGTTTTGAGTGTGAAGAGGAGTAATAAGAAAAAGTGAGAAGAGAAGATGTAACTGAACAACAGCTTAAAAGCCAGGAAGACGAAACATCATGTCGAAAACAAAAAAATGATAGAGAATGTCATGATATTTTATTGTGAAGAAGTGATAGGATATAATATTCTGGGTATTTCATTCATCATGATATTACATATATATACATCCACATATTAACTTGGGACATAAGTTACATGGTCAATCACCATAAATATAATTTAATATAATTTAATCTCAATACCCCAATCACCATATATAGCCAGCCAATCACCATAAATATAATTTAATGATATAATTTAAACCCAATACCCCCTCCTCAAGTTGGAGCATGCAAGTCACAAATGTCCAATTTGCGCAAAAGAAACTCAAATTGTTGTTTGCCCAAAGCTTTGGTGAAAATATCCGCTAGTTGTCCATCCGTTGGCACATGAGATGGACGAATAACTCTAGCAAGAATAACATCTCTCAAAAATGACAATCCACCTCAATGTGTTTTGTGCGCTTATGAAAAACTGGGTTCTGCGCAAGATGTAACGCAGATTGACTATCACAAAATAAATCCATAACACACGAATGTTGCACCCCCAAACTTCCAAGCAACCCATTGAGCCACTTAAGCTCACACGTGACCGCCGTCATCGCACGGTACTCCATTTCGGTCGAAGAACGGGACACCGTCACATGTTTCTTCGTCTTCCAAGAGATGGACGAATCACCAAGAAAAACCAACCAACCAGACAAAGAGCGTCGTGTAGTGGGACAACTCTCCCAATCAGATTCACACCACCCCCGGAGCCGCAAATCACAGTCAGAGCGAAGAAGAATGCCTTGACCGGGACAACCCTTCAAATATCTAACAACCCTCAAAGCCGCATCACAATGATCATGTCGGGGCTCATGCATAAACTGCGACAAGATGTGAACAGCATAAGCCAAATCCGGCCGAGTAAACGAAAGATAAATCAGCCGTCCCACAAGCCGTCGATATGCTTCTCCATCAGATAAAAGTGGACTTGTAGAGCGTGCCAGTTGATGATGTTGTTCCATGGAAAAGCTTGCGGATTTTGCCCCCAACAATCATGTCTCAGAGATAATGTCATGTGTATATTTTCATTGACACAAAAAATACCTTTCGCACTTCGAGCTACCTCAACACCAAGAATAAACTTCAACGCCCCAAGGTCCTTCATGTGAAAGCATGTACTCAACTAATTTTTAAAGGCAGTAAGAGCATCCGAATTATTGCCAGAGAGAATCAAATCGTCGACATACACAAAAATATTTATCTTAACATCGTCCTTATGAAGAGTAAAAAGCGAATAGTCAGAGTACGATTGACAAAATTTGTACTCCCGCAAAGAAGATGCCAACTTCGCAAACCAACAACGAGGCGCATGTTTAAGTCCATAAAGAGATTTTCAAAGCTGACATACCTGATCAGGGTGTTTGCTTTGGAAACCAGGTGGTAGTTTCATATACACTTCTTCGGTAAGGTCTCCATGTAGGAAGGCATTGTGAACATCCATCTAATGTAGTTTCTATTTCTTTGTTGCAGTTACAGCTAGAAAGGCACGAACAGTAACCATTTTTGAAACCGGAGCAAAAGTATCAGTGTAATCAATCCCTTCAACCTAATGATTTTCAAAAACCACCAAACGGGCTTTAAGCCGCTCAACACTCATATCAGAGTTATACTTTATCTTGTACATCTACACGCTCCACAGAGCACGTTTTCTAGCCGGAAGCATCTCCATGGTCCATGTACCACTATACTCCAACGCCCGTATCTCCTTCTACATAGCTTCTTACCACCCTGCATCTTTAACCGCCTCTTTAAAGGAGGTCGATTCTGTACCTGCAGTTACAGCTGCAAGAAAATTCATGTGTCCCAGAGAAAATCGGTCATAATTCAAAATATGTTCTATAGGATAAGGAGTACATGAGGAGTGAACATTGGGAGAGAGGACTATGAGACAGCTTTCGTATTGTATTTGTAACAAAGTCATGGAGCTTCACAGACGGAATCTTGGTACGCATGCTACGTCCCAGTGCACCATCACAATTCGACACCAGCACCACTGCCTCATCCTCTGTTGTCGCAACTGCCACGTTTGCCTCCGCCATGGCGGCCTCCGTTGTCGCATCTTCCATGGCGGTCTCGGCCTCAGCCACGCTATCCTCCATGGCGGCTTCAGCCTCCACGACGGCCATCCCATCAATATGAGGTAGATCAAACCCCAAAGCATCATCGCCCAAGACAAGGGGCGCCAGGTCAGGAGGATCCATATCACCACGATCATCTTCAACAGAATAGGGAAACTCATTCTCATAAAATTTAACATCTCGGGAGACAAAAAAATCACCAGTAGCTAGATCATACAATTTTCAATCCTTCTTGCCATGGGGGTATCCCACAAAATACACTTTCGACTGAGAGGAGCAAACTTATCCATCTTAGCTTTTTGGTTGTGGGCAAAACAAAGACAACCAAAAATACGTAATTTATAATAAGAAGGAGGAGCATCAAATTATATTTCATAGGGGATTTTAAAACCGAGAAGACTCGAAGGAGTTCGATTGATCAAATAACCAGTCGCCAAAATACACTCACCCAAAAAAAAAATAGCAAATTTTTTGAAAACGTAAAGCACGTGCCACATTCAAAATATGTTTATGTTTTCGTTCGACCCTCTCATTCTGCTGAGGTGTACCTACACAAGATGTCTGAAACAAAATATCATTCTGTGCAAAGTAGTCGCGCAGGCAATTAGACTCAGTATAATTATCATTTCACACAATGCGAACTTTAGAATTAAATTGCCGCTCAATCATAAAAAAAATAATAAGAACATCTTGTATACTTCAGTCTTATCAATCAACAAAAATATCCAGACAACACGAGAAAAATCATCCACAATCGTCAAAAAATATCGAGCTCCACATAAAGAAGACGTAGGATACGGCCCCCAAAGATCACAATGTATCAAATCAAATATTGCAACAGCCCGAGAGTCACTGACATGAAAGATACCTCGAGTTTGCTTTGCCTAATGGCAAACTTCACATGCCTTATTCACTGAACTACTAGAGCTACTGACAACAGGAAGTGACTTTACTACTTTATCAGAAGGATGTCCAAGTCGCTGATGCCAAATGTCCAGAAAAGTCGTCGGTACAATACGAAAGTAGTAGAGTCCGTCCCGCCGTTCACCGACGCCAATCAGGGTCCTCAAACTTGGGTCATGTATCACGCACAAATTTTTAGTGAATTGTACAACACAATTTATATCATCAATAAGATGGGCCACAAAAATTAAATTACAATATAATTGAGATACGAATAGAACATTCGTGAGAACCAAGCCTGGTGCAAGAGCAACACACCTGCAGTACGAGACAACCGCAGTCCGTCCGTTCGGGAGTCCAACCGGACACTCCTCCATTGTCGTCACCCCCGACAATAAATCCAAATTTTCAGTAACATAATTCGAAGCGCCTGTATCAATAATCCAAGATGCAATAGACTTATCCACCATATGATCCTCCAGAGATTTGGCCGAAGAATTACCAAGCATAGAAATAAGTTGTTGCCATTGGTCCGGAGTCAATCCTGGCATACCGCCGCCGCCTGCACCATTATATACCATCCGCGACTGTGCAGCAACGAAGCCACGTCCTGCTACTACCGCACGCACTTTCGCACCCCGTCCACGTCCACCACCATCCGCATGTCCGCTAAATCGGACATTGAGCGAATCCCACAGTGGTTTTGTCTCCTCAAAGTATGGTATTGTCTTCTTCACCGAAGTGTCGATAGTATGCAAAATCTACTGCACAAGCATCGATTGGACGCAATATCAATCCTCCAATTGATCCTTCTCCGAAGGTTTATTGATAGACCCATCAACAAACCCAAATTTCCATCGAGCCCGTAGAGAAAGTCGAATAGATCTCGACCATTCCTCATAGTTCTCCCCACGAAATACCACTTTTATAATTGTATTATCCGGATTGTCATTAGAACCAAGGTAATACGGGGATGTGGGATCGATCCACGATGCCGCCGACATAGAAGTCCCGCCGTCATTCGTCATGTCGTTGCCACTCGACATACCGCTCGAAGAAAACGTACCCTAGCCGTCTGACTCTGATACCATGTGAAAAAGTGATAGTAGATAATATTTTGGGTATTTCATTCATCATGATATATATATATATATATATATATATATATATATATATATCAACTTGGGACCTAAGTCACATGACCAATCACCATAAATACAATTTAATCTCAATGTCCTAATCATCTTATATAGCCAGTCAATCACCATATATAGCTAATGACCATAAATACAATTTATTCTCAATATTTATAGAACAAATAAAAAATATTTATGACTATAAGCAACACTCGTTAATATCCCGATATGAGAAATGCAAGACCGAAAAAGCACTTTGGAGAGAGAGAGCCCTGCTCCTAAAAGAAGCCTCCGAAATGAAATAGCCTATCAAATGAATAAGTATAAGCAGCTAGTATCAAACAACTTTTGCTACAAGATTTTTTTAAAAGAAAGAACAGAAAAATAAGCAATGTTTAAGCTAAAACTTAGCGTAAAGATCTTTGCGATGCCTAGATACAAAGTTGAGCAATGCCAAAACCTTGGTTAAAAGGTCCTTGAGCGCCTAAATACAAAGTGCAAAAGTACGTTGTGTGCGCCTCCCCCTGTTGTACTCGTTCGGTTGTTCCCAACAAACACGGAATTAATAATATTATTTGGTCTTATATACTACTAGAGTATATGCATTGCTGTATATTTCATACTATGATACTACTTGTGTTTGGTGGGTGGGTGGGGGGGGGGATCCAAACTTATTCTTAATTTTGGTCTATACGCAATTAGTAGACATAAATAAGAACATATTTCTCGTTTGAATTTCTTTTCTAGCTGGCTGCAAAATGTCAGAATTTACCAAAATACAAAAATCAATTCGCCCACCGTGGGGCTCGAACCCACGGCCACAAGGTTAAGAGCCTTGCGCTCTACCAACTGAGCTAGACGGGCTTGTGCTTAGAACTGTAACCTTTGAATACCAGATCCCTTCACATG
Source organism: Iris macrosiphon (assembly GCA_036927795.1). Lineage (NCBI taxonomy): Eukaryota > Viridiplantae > Streptophyta > Magnoliopsida > Asparagales > Iridaceae > Iris > Iris macrosiphon. Next base: position 5,503,974 of record JAYESA010000019.1, on the reverse strand, counting down.
GCTGTCCTGCCATGACTTCATATTTTTGATTGCTTGAATTTAAATGTTTATCAAAAGAAAAAAAAAATTCAATTTTATAACATAAAAAGTAATATTTTTAGTCCTTCCTACACAACTCTACCATTAATCTTTAAAACCTAGCCAACTAAGAATCACAATTTGCTCGTTAAAAATTGTGAACCATTTGTGTGCGTATGGAAGGTTTTAACCACGATTTTAACTTTGAACCAAATTCATTAAACAGTAGCAATCGTTCAACAGAACAAAACGAATAAACCGAATAGGTTATTTGGTTCGGTTTCAGTTGGTGAATGAGATCAAGTACATAATCTATGCAAAACTTAAAAGTCCTGATCCTAACACATATTGAATGCTATGCAATTTTTATGAAATTTGGACGATCCACACATCTTGAGCTCAGTGGCGGAACCACATAGAAATTAGGAAGGATGGACTCCAGCCCACACTAAAAAAAATTCTCTATTTTTTCATATGTTTTTTGTTTTATTTTCTATATAAGTCAGTCCAAACTAAAAAAAAAAATCGAAATGACGAAAGTACGAGTATAAAATACTTTAAGAAAAGAGACCATACCCTCCCGGCGAGCTACGTACGTACACACAAGCTCAAGAGAGAAAAGAGAATAGAGCATCTTCATTTCCTCGTCGGACCGTCAACGGAGTAAATGAGTCGCTACAGTACTTGATCTCCATCGTCACATTCCCCATATCAAAAATATTGTACTTAGATTTTCTGTCTAGGATTTTCTTATACTTTTTGTTTGTTGTTAAACAAAAAAATTTCAAACTTACACCGATGGCAATTAAGATGGCGACTCTGCTTGGGACATCCTTCTCCTCTGATGAGAAGGTAGTGACGTTATTCGACGCGTCAAAGCTGGGTTCGACCCAGAAGATGCTGGTTGTATACTTCGACCGGCAAGCCTTTGAGAAAATGCTCTCTGAGGGTGGTTAAGCAAGAATAAGGGATGAGCCTTTCACTAAGGCGCGTAGCGTTGGTCTACGAATACAGTATTTAAATCAATCTCTTGCCCTTAAGCGCATCTCGACGCTTCACCGAGGCTGGCAAAGCCTAAGAAGACCCACAGGACATGGATTGTAAAGCCCGTTGTGCCTTACCCAACTACGAAGCATGCGCTCCTCGTCTCTCTCCCAGTTGCTGAAGACGCATATCACGTGTCTACCCAAGCTGCCCCTGGTTATGCGGCAACCTTGGCTGAGAAAAAAGGTGCTCAGCACCCAAACTATGGCAGAGAAAAATACTACGATGCTAGAAGTTTGGGTGCTGATGCACGTTCTGTCACGACCCAGTCCCAAAATACGTAGGACTAGGAATACGTAAGCATGCCAACCGTATGTATATGGCAACTCCAATATATGGATACCATAATACACACGTACGCTGTAATATGAATAATAACTCATATGTGGTATATATAAGTCACAGATAATACTAATCTCATCTACACAACAAGTCATAGAAAAGAAATAACTAAACTAGAATAATGAGTCTGAATAATCCAAGATAATAGTCGGGTGGAGACAAATCCACTACCAATGACTATATCAATACTAACATGAGAGAGAAGGATAAATCTCCAATATAAATGAGATTATGATATAAAGGTATCAGCGAAGGGATCCCTCGCTAGAGATAATCACTGATGCTCAGAAGGTAAGACCTCCTCGGAAGAGATAAGTGGTAAGTCCTGATCCGTGCTCCTGCGAAAAGTCATGAACATCTACACCTGGAAAGGGACAAGGTCCTCAGAGGGACGTAACAAGATACATAGAAGCATGTCAATTTGAATACAGTAAACATGCAATATAGGCGAAAAATATATAAGTACGCTGTACAAGACAATCTATGTGAATGCAAACGAGGACAACTTTTCGACGTATGGGCAAGGGTAGGCTACTCGATCTAAGCCTCACAACTCACACACCCGTCTAGAACATCATCAGCCGACATACCGCGGGGGTAGCGACTTTCGTGACTCCATCAATCGACATACTGTAGGGGTAGCGACCATCGAACACGAATACCATAGTGCGTGCTAGTTACTACGGTTCACTAGAGTGGTTAAAGCCCATACGCCTACTGATTGTCCTCTATGATACTAAGTGTCAAGTGTGTGTCAACATATCTAATATATAGTAACGACTGAAAGAAACCACACATGCAATGAATATACAGAAATGCAATGAATATACAAAAATATAATAAGCATGCAAAGTACTGTTAACAATTTGGCAAGATATCTTGCCTGGCAAGAGAGCTGCAAAGTGTAACGTCCAGGAGTCAAGCACACAGGATCAGAAGCTACGACCTCAGAATGAACGTCTCCGGATGATGAAATAAATATCACCAACATTTCCAGAATAAGCGAGATAGCTAGAAAACACTACCCTTTCGTCCAATTTGGACACAGGGGCAAAACGGTAATTTTGGGTCAAAGTGGGGTCCACATGTGGCCCACTTTAAACCGAAAAGCGTGTCAGGGGTAAAGGTCTCTAAATGGGACAAAATTATAGGTCAAACTATTTCCAAACGTCAATACGAACTCAACGGTACGTCCAATTTTGGATTCCGGTGAGCCGAACACAAATTCGCCCAAAAAGTCAATTGTGGGGCCCGCAAATAGGCGGCTTGGTCAACTGTCTCAGAATCGCATAAAACTTGGGTCACAGGACCAGCGCGATACCACGAGTCCAATGGCATAAGTTTTGTCGCGTTCTGACAAGCGTACACTAAATGGCGCGATATTTTGCAAAAGTCGCGATACGGGAATTTTTTGCGGATACGGGGTGATTCCGACGCGCACACGCGTCCAAATCAGTTTTTGCGAAAGCCCACACGTCTGGGTATACCGTGCGAACCTTTCGGTGCACTTGGCACACGACGGGGCGGTCCCGTTTGGCGGGGCACGCTCCGTAACAAAATTTTCCTTTTTTTTAAAATAAGTTTTTGGTCAATTTGGAGGTTGAATAATTTAACACATAGAATAAATTAACAAAAACTAAAAGAACAGAATTTTTTTTGGTTATATGGAGAAGAAAAACTTTTATTGGTTTTCAAAAATAATGAACAGGTTGACGGCAAATTTGGCATGAACATGGGGGTTTGGTGTTAAAATTCTGTATTTATTTTGGTCAGTTTTTCGGTCATTTTTTGGTCAAATTTTTGACTAATCCGGGACACGAAAACTCGTGTCACTTGAATGAAAATCCTAGAGGGTCATGTTGTGAACGTACACGAACAAACCGCACGCAAAAATAATCAAAATTGAGGGAGATACATCACCTTGAAAATGGGCCAAACCTGTGCACATGCACGCGTGCACGCTGACGTGGACGGCGCGGGCGGCTGCTGCGGCGGCGGCATCGAGGTCGGCCGGAGGTCGGCGGTCGCCGGGCTGGGTCGACATTGGTCGGAGCTAGGGTTAGGGTTTTGTTTAGATGGTATATGTAATAGATATGTATATATGTATATGTATATATATAAAGGAGAGGGAGAGGGAGACACTGGGAATAGGTTTCATGCGCGCGAGGGGGGGGGTGTTGCTCTGTTGGTTTGGGTAGTGAATAGGGATTAGTTTGTTTAGGATTTGGTTAGTGATTTTAGGTTAAGGTTTATTACTTTCTTTTCTTTTCTTTTCTTTTTCTTTTTCTTTTTCTTATTTGTTATTATTACTATTATTATTATTACTATTATTATTATTATTATTAGTATTAGTATTATTACTATTACTATTATTATTATTATTATCATTAATCACTTATTATTATCACTAGTATATTTATTATAATTATTATTTATTACTATTTTTTTATTTTTTTATTTTCTATTAATAAACTTTATATATATAAATATATATATATATATATATATATATATATATATATATATATATATATATATATATATATATATATATATATATAATTCGAGAAATTTTTTTATTGGTGCATACAATAAACCTATCAACTGTCCAGAGGGTCTCCTACATGAAAATAATTAAGGAAAAATTGTAATTGCTCCATAAATCCTCTATTGCGCAATCACCTCGAAATAAAAATTAATTAAATTCTATTACTTCTAATTAGCTAATAAATACTATAAATCAATTAAATAATCAATTAAATAATTAATATGGTTTAAAAATTAGGGGTTTTACACGTTCTATGCGGAAACTGCAAAGGCCGCATAAGAAGGACTATAAGGCACCGGTCGACAGCCGCAGGCAGATGGCCGCATGCGGCCAGGACAGCAACAGAAGCTCGATCTTCGAACGAATCTCACACAGCGTTGACTCCATACGTCATGCTGAGAAAGAAAAAAAATTGAACTTGGACTCTTCATACTATGCACCGGTGTGTGCTAGAACGAGGAAGTCTAGGACAGTGTGAGCTAGCCAAGCTCTGTCATGCCCCGATTTCGCCGAATCGTAGGGGCGTCCCCCGGCGTGACCGCCGTGCGGGCCTGGGGTTGCGCCCGCACAAGGCTTTAATGATTTGCTTAGCAAGCACATATTCAGAGTACGCAGATAAATTAAAACACAGATTTGAAACATGGAAAAGTCCTCTTTATTGATAATGAACATCTATTACAAACTCCTGAACGAGTCAGCTAATATGCCGAACGGCTTACAAAAGTGTTGACTCAAAATGAGATAGCAGTCTTGTACATTACATCCCTTTATAACTTCAAAATGTATAGACCTCCAGGCTGGAGGACAGCTTTGCCACGGAGCTGCATTTGTGTATGAAGAGTTGCAAGCTCCTGTCTTCAAAATACTTCAAAGGGGCGCGGTGAAGATGCGCCAACAGCTGGACTGGATCGGGAAGAGGACTTCGGCTCCTCGCTCGGTTCGCCTTGGTGCGGAGAACCTGTTTCAACGAGGGTCAGCATGTCGAAACATACTGGTGAAGGCGAGCTGACCGAACTATACCAATCAATACGTTGTTTTAATGAAGCATGCATATTTGTGGATTTCTATCTTGCCTTAGTTCATTTACAAGTAAGCAGCATATAGAATTTACTGAAATGAACGTGTCACCGTTCGGTGGATTTTACCTGCCCGTCTGAATTACCTGCACAATACTTACCATGCCTTCCCTGCCACGAAGACACAAGTTAGTTTGCAACAGGTTTAAATATACACGATGATCACTGGCTTGATTGCCATAATGGACACTAGTCTGTGACGAAGATGGTTTGCTACGTGCAAGAACGTGAGGCGCCGTATACCACCCTGTCCTAGTATGTGAGACTAAACGTTAGTTCCGTCCGGAGCCAGAACGGTGCCAGTGCCCCAGCAACCGCCCGCAGGAACTATACCTTGTGCACAAGTTGTCCGTGATCGCACACTAACAATCATTCGCCCGGAGGCTACGTTAACAAGCATTCGCCCGGAGGCTACGTGATTCGCCCTGAGGCTACATGAGTACAAGACAAGCAGTATTGCATGATTCATTTATATTGCATCTACGTTAAATTCATGCATTCAGGATATAGCTTTGTACATTCAAACTTGCATCTATGCATATGATAAACATTCCGAACGAACAAGCATGCAAAGATATAACCGTTCACAAGTTTAATTGACAAGCATAATAACCAAGTCTATTCTCTTTTATCTTGGTTTCTTTTATTATTTCTTGGTATCATTTGATCGGGGCAAAGGAGAATGCAAGATTTTAGGGTGTGAAGCTTGGAAGCAGGGCTAGCTAATCGGGTTGGTAGCCACTCACTTGGATTGTTGGAAGGGAGAAGGAAAGAGGCGCTTCACGACTCCGCTCGCAAGCCGCCTACTGTTCGTTCACCTGCACACGAACAGCTCGATTAATACTTCTTCCTCTCTTTCCAATCTCGGAATAGAAGTGCAAGTCAATGAACGAAAACAATGAAAACCATCGAAACCGTTCAAGAAAAATAAGCAAATCCCAAAACCAACTCAAAGCACGAAAGCAACAAGCGACATTGAAAACCGAGGCAATAAAAGATAGCAGCGGAGAGGTCCCTCCTGACCCTGCCGCTAAGTCGATCCTTGGGACACGATCCACTGAATATGGGAATCGATTCCGAAGAAACAAATCCATAACGAGGACGAGTTCTTAATTCAATCTATCCCGATCGAACGATACCGTCTTGTGTTTCTTAGCCGCGATCCCCGCACCGGGGGAACGGGGCGCTACATCCTACCCAACTAATTGGAAGTTTCGTCCCGAAACTTAAGAACAGGACCTACCATCAGGGAACGTTACGTTGAGGATGTTTAGCAGAGTATTTGGGGCAGTCACGAATTCTGTGGTTTGCATCGCCACAAATGAGGCATAATCCTTGTTTCAGACGACATTCGTTGACCAGGTGCCCTGGCTTCCTGCAAAAATGACATAGCTGCCCTCTCTGCGGACCACCGTTGTTGCGGCGCTTTGCAGCGGTGTTTTCTCCTTCGTTGCTTTGGCGTTTGTGACTGGATGTATGCACAGCGCCGGCAGCAACATGAGGATACTGTGGTTCAAGAGATAGGGCGTGATTCATGACTTCACGCATTGTCCCGTATTGATTATTGACCACGTGCGCAAGGATGGCAGGGCGCAAACCGCCTTCAAACCTTCTAGCTCGACTCGCTGCATCAGGTAAATAGGCCCTAGCGAATTTGGAGAGTCGGTTGAATTCAGTGGAGTATTGCTTAACTGACATACTGCCCTGCCGCAGCTGCACGAACTCGTTTTCCATTCGACGTTGTACTGGAGGGGGTAAAAACTCCTCTTCGAACGTGGCACGAAAAGTCGTCCACGAGATCGCCTCCTCTCCGTGATCAAATTGGAGAGATCGTCGATGCACGTCCCACCAATCGTGTGCGTTGAGGCGGAGCTGTAGTTGCACGCAGGCGGCGCACTTTTCTTCGGGGACCTCTAGCAGAGCAAAGTGATCTTCAAGTTCGGCCAACCAATCTAGAGCTACGATTGCGTCCTCAGTCCCGTTGAATGGGATATTGCAGACTTTCTTGAAGTGGCCAAAGTCGAAGGCAGTCACTGTAAAACCCCTATTTCTAAAAATCGTATTTATTATTTTTATTAGTAATTAATAATTTAATTATGGTAATTATGTGCTAAATAGGAGAAATAGATTTTTAATAATTTTTATGTTAGGTGTTCGGGCACTTAGAGAACTTATGCGACCATCAGGAATTTTTCGGAATTTATTCCATGTAGGAGACCCCTTGAGCTGTTGCTAGCCTAACGATGTGCAATACCCTAATCTATAAATTTTCTTATGAGTATATATATAATATATAGGTATATACAAATATATATATATGTATATATATATTTAAAAAGAAAGGAAAAGAAAAGAAAAAAAAAAAAAAGAAATAATAAAATAATAATAGTTAATAAAGTAATAATATATTACTACTAGCTTAGCAATTCCTACTAGCAAGCTAGCAAATTGCTAGCAAAAGCACAGCACTAGCAATATAAAGCAAATTCTCAAACGTAGCAAATAAAAAGAATTAAATAAATATATAATAATAACTAACTAATATAATAATAATAATAATAACAATGATAACAAACAAAACAACTATTTGCTATCCTTAGAAGATTGCTATATCCCCAACCACAGATTACTTGCTGCTAGGACCGCCTATCCTAGCAATTTTGCTTCCAGAGACCAACGCCCCCTTTCTCTTTTTTTGTTGCTCAGCAGCAACTAAACCCGGCCCACCCATTGCATAATGCAAAATAGCAGCAGCCGCAGCAATTCCTTCCCCGCGTTCTCTATATATACTTCTCGAAACCATCCCTAACCTAACTTCACCTAGCCGACACCACCTTCCCATCCATCCTGTACATCCCTCTCCGGCCAACCGGCGGAGCCAACCACCGGAGTCCGTCACCCCGAACCCGCCGGATCCTCCTCACCGGAGTCGACAGCAAACCAACACCCCTCCTCCCTGTTCACTTCTCCTTCGCCCCCATTGACGCCGGAGCAACCGCCGCTCACCACCACCTCTTCCTTCCTCCCCGACCTCGACACAGCAACTCCGACCGCTCGCCCGCCATAGAGACTGCCTCACCACGTAACGGCGAACGCATCTCAATCTGACCCATCCCCGTCGCGAGGTCTGCACGTAAGCTTCCTACTCATCGACGACTTCGGCACCGAACGATCCTATGCTCGACGGCCCTGCGTCACGCGGGCACCTTCATTGTCAGGTGATCCTTCTACCAATCTTTTTACAAAAGAAAAGAGACATTAATAAACTATATAAACGAAGAAGAACAATATGAACTATAGGTTACTATTCACGTATGGATGGAACGTGCAAGATTTGAATATGGATGGAACTATAGGTTACCAATCCTTTGTTTAAGAGATATAGGTATATAAATAAGGGAGTAAGAAGAAGGCAAAAGAGTTAGTCCTGGTTCAAGTAAGTCCATCTCTGTCTCTTTCTCTTTTTTTTTAATAGAAGACTTGCAAGATTTGAATATAAGCCCCCCAACATTTTATAATTACAAAATTAAACCAAGTTTATTATTTATATATTGTATAATTATTTAAATAGTAATGCTAACTATGATTGTATATGTATTCCTTCTGTATGGTCCTAGGTAATTATGGGTATTCCATATTCCGATTGACCAAGTGACCTTAAAGGACCTGTTAGTTGACTGTCTGATTTTGTACAACACTTGAAGACGTGACACCCGCGTAATTAAACGCGCAGTTGACCAAGTCGCCAATTGGCGGACCCCACAGTTGACTTTTTGGACAAAATTGTGTTCGGCTCATCGGAATCCACATTTGGACATACCGTTGGGTTCGTATCGACATCTAGAGTTGTTTGACCTATAATTTGTCCCATTTAGAGACTGTTACCCTTGGCACACTTTTCGGTACAAAGTGGACCACATGTGGACCCTACTTTTACCCGAAATTACTGTTTTGACCCTGTGTCCAAATTGGACGAAAGGGAAGTGCTTTCTAGCTATTTTGCTTATTCTGGGAACGTTGGTGATATTTATTTCAGCATCCGGAGACGTTTGTTCGGAGTCCTTAGTTCCAGGTTCAGTGTCCTTGACATTTGGGCGCGTACACTTTACAGATTTCTTGCCAGGCAAGTATACATTGCCATTGTACTGTTATTTATATTCCATATGTTGCATGCATCTTTATTTTCTGTCTTTAGTTCATATATTTTAATTGTTATTTAAAATGTGCGCGACGGTGACGTCGTAATATGTTTTTATTTATGTATTGCATTGACCCTGTTCATGAGACTACCCCAATATCATATAGTATCATTAGGTTCATTTGGCCGTGACACATATTTTTACACGAGTTGTGAGTCTCATATAGATCACGGACGCGCGTATTGACTGATCATCGGTACGTGTGGGACGTGCGTTAGGGATAACTGCTGTTAGAAACTTTGCATGCTAGTAGACTTGGCAGTTATTAGAGGTCCATGGACATAGCTTATTATAGTACGGTGGTCCCATCCTTGTCCTTGTTTGGTTGCAGGATTGGGCTAGGGTACTAAGAATAGGCTATGGACCGAATCGTGTCATTGATGTGACATGCTTAGAGCATGGGGTGGGGAGAACAACAAGTACCGCATTTGAGCTCCTTTACACTTTTCTTCTGTACGCCCGAATTCTCCGCTGGAGATACGGGCCATGATGACCACTATATATTATGTACTATCAGGCGGGCCACCGGCGTTCAAAAGACGACGTGCCTTGTAGGCCCCTGGATCTTCAAAAGAGAACTATGCCAAATCCCAGTTTTCAGCCAGATAGCTCACTTGTGGGGAAAGTTGTTCTTAACTGCATTCACTTTAGATGGTTAGGCGACCCATTGGATATTTATTTCAGTACTTTATTGGCATGTGTTTAAGTATACTTGTTATGTCCCTCTGAGGACCTGGTCCGCTGCCAGGTGTACCTGTTCTTGAGTGTTTGCAGGAGCACAGATGTGGAAGGATATAGATGCTTCGTGGATGTCTTCTCTTCGAGCCGTGATTGGTAGCTGGTACTTATTGTTTGAGTGAGTTGTACTTATATTGTATTTATATTTCCCATTCGAGTTGGTAGTGGATTTGTTTCCATCCAACTATCATCTTTAGATACTTCTATTGAGATCTAGTTTCATAGTTACTGGTTATTTATTTCTATATGATTTTGGTGGATGAGATTTAGATTTTACCCTGTGACTTGTGACATATGTTTATACCACTTGTGGATTTTGTATTCATATTACAGCGTACGTATGGATTTGGTTTCCATATATTGGAGTTGCCATATCCATGCGGCTGGCATGCTTACGTGTTCCTAGTCCTACGTATTTGGGACTGGGGCGTGACATGTTTTTGTGGTGGCCCATGCAGGTCGAGAGCATATTGTCTCGGTTACGAACTGTGCCGAGCAAGCCTGCACCTAGGAATAGAGTATAGGATCTCATCCACAATTGACTATGATTCGTTTTCCTTCCAATCCATTCTATCTGAATAATTGTATCATGCTTGATTCTTGTACTTCCCTAATAGTTCTTTGAGTATAGCCTTCTGCTAGAATATAGGAACCCCTGTTATTAGGATGATGATTCTGGTAGCACACCTATTAAGAATACAAAGAGAATATAGACACCCCACTAAGTTTAGAATAATTAAGTGAACCGTAGAATTCCTTATCTATAGATTGGTTTAGCATTACCCCTTTATGTGTTATGAAGACTTGAGAGTAGTATAGATGCTACTAGAGTTAGTTAGGAGTTTTACCATAATATTTGACCCTAGCATAGAGGATACCCTAATAAGTACCAAGACCCTTCTCGTAAACCTTAACAAGATTTTCTACGGTATCCTTAAGACAATTACAGTACTAGTTTATTGTTATAAGTTGGGTAGTATACCTCACAACATAGTATCACATAGTCTTTTGCCTTATTATTATTGAAGTGTGAATGAATGACATTTAACTGTATGCTAGCTTAGGACGACATTGTTTTTTTTTTTTTTCAGACTGTAGAGCTTAGAAGCCATACCCCTGCTTTGTCAAATATTGACTTAGATAGGGAATTAATATGATAACTGTAGAGATCGTAGAGTCTTTTGTTATTGTTGCTTATGTTGTTTTGTTTTTTACAACTTGAATTATTTGTAACTTCTCTCATCATAATCCAGCGTATCTATAATCTTTGTACTACCTTGATTTATGCTGCTATTATAGCCTAGTTTTTGCAAGCTCATTCTTTTATCGAGCTTGCTCATGGCATATGTATTATTGGGTGCACACAATGATACAATTGCCTAATCAGAATCGGTGTATTAAGGTCTAGCTAACCTTAGTGCGCTTGGTTCGCTCTTCGCATGACTACTTTACGTGGATTGAGATATATGGTAGTAGACAGATATACTTACCCCTAGATATGTCTGACACATCGTATCGGTTACATAACTGTACTGATACGAGCATGTAAATAGGAAATTACCAAAAATAGAATTTCAATCCACAACTGTCCTGACAACTCTCTTTTCGATTCTTTAATCTCTTTGAACCTCGTATTTGTATTCTGTCACCTTCACCTTGAGTTCTTTATTATTTCTCTCCGTCTTCCCCTATTTCGGAAAGACGAAACCTCGTGCTGGTATAAGTTGACACTGATAGTACTAGCTATACCCCATAAGGCTAAACACATGACTTAGTGACTCTCTTTTATAATTGGTTAAGGGCATGCATATCATAGGTGATATGTTTGGTGTTAAACCTTTGAGGATTAAAAATCATGATTAAATAATTTGAGCAATAGTTTTTCTAGATGTATGGCCTTAGGTGGTAGATAGAAAATTTTAAGTTCGGCAGATTGTGAACCCCTCACCCAAAAATTTGACCTACTTGGCTGAGTTAGTGAGACTAAGGTTAGCTTAAATCCGGTTAGAAGTAGAACACAGTATTTTATTTAATTTTGCAATATTGTATCACTTAGTGCCCCTTATCGTGCTCCGATAATTGGAGCACTACACTAGCCACTGCCTTCCTACAAATTCTACACCCTTATCCTAGACATGCCCATCATCCAATTCTCATCTTTGTGCAATTTTCCAGTTGTTGGACGCTTTTATGCAAAAGAGCATTTATGTGTCCACACCATTGGACGTGACACATGAAGAAACCTATTTTTCGCTCATGTGGATTTTTCCCATGATTTTCGGGATGTGCAATGCACAACATCGCCCACTCCTTTAAACCTAGCCTTGCATTTTGAACAATGCAAATCTTATACCATCATTGCATTCTATCGTGGCTTAATTTTAATTTCGAGGACGAAATTTTTATAAGTTGGGTAGAATGTAAAACCCCTATTTCTAAAAATCGTATTTATTATTTTTATTAGTAATTAATAATTTAATTATGGTAATTATGTGCTAAATAGGAGAAATAGATTTTTAATAATTTTTATGTTAGGTGTTCGGGCACTTAGAGGACTTATGCGACCATCAGGAATTTTTCGGAATTTATTCCATGTAGGAGACCCCTTGAGCTGTTGCTAGCCTAACGATGTGCAATACCCTAATCTATAAATTTTCTTATGAGTATATATATAATATATAGGTATATACAAATATATATATATATGTATATATATATTTAAAAAGAAAGGAAAAGAAAAGAAAAGAAAAAAAAAGAAATAATAAAATAATAATAGTTAATAAAGTAATAATATATTACTACTAGCTTAGCAATTCCTACTAGCAAGCTAGCAAATTGCTAGCAAAAGCACAGCACTAGCAATATAAAGCAAATTCTCAAACGTAGCAAATAAAAAGAATTAAATAAATATATAATAATAACTAACTAATATAATAATAATAATAATAACAATAACAATGATAACAAACAAAACAACTATTTGCTATCCTTAGAAGATTGCTATATCCCCAACCACAGATTACTTGCTGCTAGGACCGCCTATCCTAGCAATTTTGCTTCCAGAGACCAACGCCCCCTTTCTCTTTTTTTGTTGCTCAGCAGCAACTAAACCCGGCCCACCCATTGCATAATGCAAAATAGCAGCAGCTGCAGCAATTCCTTCCCCGCGTTCTCTATATATACTTCTCGAAACCATCCCTAACCTAACTTCACCTAGCCGACACCACCTTCCCATCCATCCTGTACATCCCTCTCCGGCCAACCGGCGGAGCCAACCACCGGAGTCCGTCACCCCGAACCCGCCGGATCCTCCTCACCGGAGTCGACAGCAAACCAACACCCCTCCTCCCTGTTCACTTCTCCTTCGCCCCCATTGACGCCGGAGCAACCGCCGCTCACCACCACCTCTTCCTTCCTCCCCGACCTCGACACAGCAACTCCGACCGCTCGCCCGCCATAGAGACTGCCTCACCACGTAACGGCGAACGCATCTCAATCTGACCCATCCCCGTCGCGAGGTCTGCACGTAAGCTTCCTACTCATCGACGACTTCGGCACCGAACGATCCTATGCTCGACGGCCCTGCGTCACGCGGGCACCTTCATTGTCAGGTGATCCTTCTACCAATCTTTTTACAAAAGAAAAGAGACATTAATAAACTATATAAACGAAGAAGAACAATATGAACTATAGGTTACTATTCACGTATGGATGGAACGTGCAAGATTTGAATATGGATGGAACTATAGGTTACCAATCCTTTGTTTAAGAGATATAGGTATATAAATAAGGGAGTAAGAAGAAGGCAAAAGAGTTAGTCCTGGTTCAAGTAAGTCCATCTCTGTCTCTTTCTCTTTTTTTTAATAGAAGACTTGCAAGATTTGAATATAAGCCCCCCAACATTTTATAATTACAAAATTAAACCAAGTTTATTATTTATATATTGTATAATTATTTAAATAGTAATGCTAACTATGATTGTATATGTATTCCTTCTGTATGGTCCTAGGTAATTATGGGTATTCCATATTCCGATTGACCAAGTAACCTTAAAGGACCTGTTAGTTGACTGTCTGATTTTGTACAACACTTGAAGACGTGACACCCGCGTAATTAAACGCGCAGTTGACCAAGTCGCCAATTGGCGGACCCCACAGTTGACTTTTTGGACGAAATTGTGTTCGGCTCATCGGAATCCACATTTGGACATACCGTTGGGTTCGTATCGACATCTAGAGTTGTTTGACCTATAATTTGTCCCATTTAGAGACTGTTACCCTTGGCACACTTTTCGGTACAAAGTGGACCACATGTGGACCCTACTTTTACCCGAAATTACTGTTTTGACCCTGTGTCCAAATTGGACGAAAGGGAAGTGCTTTCTAGCTATTTTGCTTATTCTGGGAACGTTGGTGATATTTATTTCAGCATCCGGAGACGTTTGTTCGGAGTCCTTAGTTCCAGGTTCAGTGTCCTTGACATTTGGGCGCGTACACTTTACAGATTTCTTGCCAGGCAAGTATACATTGCCATTGTACTGTTATTTATATTCCATATGTTGCATGCATCTTTATTTTCTGTCTTTAGTTCATATATTTTAATTGTTATTTAAAATGTGCGCGACGGTGACGTCGTAATATGTTTTTATTTATGTATTGCATTGACCCTGTTCATGAGACTACCCCAATATCATATAGTATCATTAGGTTCATTTGGCCGTGACACATATTTTTACACGAGTTGTGAGTCTCATATAGATCACGGACGCGCGTATTGACTGATCATCGGTACGTGTGGGACGTGCGTTAGGGATAACTGCTGTTAGAAACTTTGCATGCTAGTAGACTTGGCAGTTATTAGAGGTCCATGGACATAGCTTATTATAGTACGGTGGTCCCATCCTTGTCCTTGTTTGGTTGCAGGATTGGGCTAGGGTACTAAGAATAGGCTATGGACCGAATCGTGTCATTGATGTGACATGCTTAGAGCATGGGGTGGGGAGAACAACAAGTACCGCATTTGAGCTCCTTTACACTTTTCTCCTGTACGCCCGGATTCTCCGCTGGAGATACGGGCCATGATGACCACTATATATTATGTACTATCAGGCGGGCCACCGGCGTTCAAAAGACGACGTGCCTTGTAGGCCCCTGGATCTTCAAAAGAGAACTATGCCAAATCCCAGTTTTCAGCCAGATAGCTCACTTGTGGGGAAAGTTGTTCTTAACTGCATTCACTTTAGATGGTTAGGCGATCCATTGGATATTTATTTCAGTACTTTATTGGCATGTGTTTAAGTATACTTGTTATGTCCCTCTGAGGACCTGGTCCGCTGCCAGGTGTACCTGTTCTTGAGTGTTTGCAGGAGCACAGATGTGGAAGGATATAGATGCTTCGTGGATGTCTTCTCTTCGAGCCGTGATTGGTAGCTGGTACTTATTGTTTGAGTGAGTTGTACTTATATTGTATTTATATTTC
The DNA here is from genome assembly GCA_036927795.1 of Iris macrosiphon. Taxonomy (NCBI): domain Eukaryota; kingdom Viridiplantae; phylum Streptophyta; class Magnoliopsida; order Asparagales; family Iridaceae; genus Iris; species Iris macrosiphon. The sequence goes on along the minus strand of JAYESA010000019.1, from coordinate 5,488,531 downwards.
CCATTCGAGTTGGTAGTGGATTTGTTTCCATCCAACTATCATCTTTAGATACTTCTGTTGAGATCTAGTTTCATAGTTACTGGTTATTTATTTCTATATGATTTTGGTGGATGAGATTTAGATTTTACCCTGTGACTTGTGACATATGTTTATACCACTTGTGGATTTTGTATTCATATTACAGCGTACGTATGGATTTGGTTTCCATATATTGGAGTTGCCATATCCATGCGGCTGGCATGCTTACGTGTTCCTAGTCCTACGTATTTGGGACTGGGGCGTGACAGTCACGTCCCTCATCCTTGGAATTTGTGGCGTCTCTACTTTAAGCACGGGCTGTTCCACCGGAGTCGTTGCTGTTGCGGCGGAATGGTTGGAAGCCAAAGTCTGAACGATCTGCTGCAGGGCATCCACCAGCTTTTGCTGGACTAAGAATCGAGCTTCTATATTGTCTTGAAACTTGAGCTGACTCTCCTCCGCCCGCTTCTTGGCCTGTTCATAGCGAGCCTCGTCCCTTTGTTGGTTTGCCTCCAACATCTGCAACATTCGTTGGACGGGATCGATGCTTGGCATGGCTCGCTGGCTCTCTGAACTTCCCGAAGTGCCCGAACTATTTTGTTGCCATCGGGTTTTGTCCGGTTCTTACGCTGCAGATTGCGCTGGAACTATTCCTTCAAAAGAAGGTAAATTACATTAGGATCATAATGTATTATGGACTTATTGCATGAACGTATCTCATTTTGGCCTAGCGAGTTCAAGAGTTCGCACAGGAAATTTGATCGTTAAAGGAACTTTTCCAGCACGAAGTCTAAGGAACTTGAATCTGTGCTCTGATACCACTATGTCACGCCCCAATTTTGCCGAATCGTAGGGGCGTCCCCCGGCGTGACCGTCGTACGGGCCTGGGGTTGCGCCCGCACAAGGCTTTAATGATTTGCTTAGCAAGCATATATTCAGAGTACGCAGATAAATTAAAACACTGATTTGAAACATGAAAAAGTCCTCTTTGTTGATAATGAACATCTATTACAAACTCCTGAACGAGTCAGCTAATATGCCGAACGGCTTACAAAAGTGTTGACTCAAAATGAGATAGCAGTCCTGTACATTACATCCCTTTATAACTTCAAAATGTATAGACCTCCAGGCTGGAGGACAGCTTTGCCACGGAGCTGCATTTGTGTATGAAGAGTTGCAAGCTCCTGTCTTCAAAATACTTCAAAGGGGCGCGGTGAAGATGCGCCAACAGCTGGACTGGATCGGGAAGAGGACTTCGGCTCCTCGCTCGGTTCGCCTTGGTACGGAGAACCTGTTTCAACGAGGGTCAGCATGTCGAAACATACTGGTGAAGGCGAGCTAACCGAACTATACCAATCAATACGTTGTTTTAATGAAGCATGCATATTTGTAGGTTTCTATATTGCCTTAGTTCATTTACAAGTAAGCAGCATATAGAATTTACTGAAATGAACGTGTCACCGTTCGGTGGATTTTACCTGCCCGTCTGAATTACCTGCACAATACTTACCATGCCTTCCCTGCCACGAAGACACAAGTTAGTTTGCAACAGGTTTAAATATACACGATGATCACTGGCTTGATTGCCATAATGGACACTAGTCTGTGACGAAGATGGTTTGCTACGTGCAAGAATGTGAGGCACCGCATACCACCCTGTCCTAGTACGTGACACTAAACGTTAGTTCCGTCCGGAGCCGGAACGGTTGTTTGTGGTATTAAATGAAAGAATGAAAATGTATTCAATATGGGGCTTACACGGAACCCGCCTTCTTTTGTTTACAAACAAACTTGTACAATTTGATCCTATACGAGGATATGGGAGTACAATTTATTTAATCTGGGTAGATATTGCTATAGGTGTCTGATCTGCAGTCGATCACTTTAGCCCTTGGACCATACGATGTAGAAGAAGTGCCGTAGAAGACAGGAAGCAGCTTCGAAGGTTGCAGGAGAGGGTGGATGCACGATGCCAAAATCGTCGATCCCTACTCTTTGCCTGAGCTCCGGATTCTTCTCTCTCTCTCTCTCTCTCTCTCTCTCTCTCTCTCTTGACCTTGACCTCCGGTTCGATCTTTCTTGGAAGTTCGACCCTGGGTCTGATATTGGTTTCTTGACCAAATTTTCGACCTTCCAATTTGTCCCCCTCGTTCCTCATTGATAGAGGTCTCTATTTATAGAGTTTTAGTGACAGTGACCACTCCGTCGGCGTAAAAACCAAGGAGTGGAAAGTACAGCACCCTTTTACACAACGGTTAAAGTAACCAATGCCTGCGTATAGATGATCCTTTGAATGAGCGTGTGACGCGGGTCTAACTAAGGGACAAAACGCGTATAATCGCTACGAAGATCACGGCGTAGAAGCCACGTAGGTAGGTATCTATTGTGTAGAAGAGGTTGGCATAGAAGCCAAATGTCCATCACCATGGCATAGAAGCCAAATAGTTATCAAACCGGCATAGAAGCCGAATAGGCGTAGAAGCCGAACAGGCGTAGAAGCCGAGTGGTCATAGAGGCCGAACAGGCGTAGAAGCCGAGTGGTCGCAGAGGCCGAATGGGCGTAGAAGCCGAGTGGTCATAGAGACCGAACAGGCGTAGAAGCCGAGTGGTCATAGAGACCGAGCAGGCGTAGAAGCCGAATGGTCATAGAGACCGAGTGAGCACAGGAGCTGGATGGGCGTAGAAGCCGCTGCGTACCGTGCCAGAGTGCTGATGGGGACGTCTTAGCCGGAATTACGGCTTTTGAAGATATAATCAAATCTCTTGCATTAAATGCCGAGATTTACCACCATCTGTGCATTAAATATGGAGGCGTGTCTTTGACGGTCTGCAACTCCTTTCTGCGCATCAGTCGCAGAGACGTGCCTTGAGAAACTGTCATCGCTCTGTGCATCAGACGTAGAGACGTGCCTCGATCCCCGTACGGAGTGCAGCTTTTGATGTGGCAGGCGATTTGTCTACTGCAGAACGTAAAACAACTCGTGTTTTGCCTGTGTGAAACAAGGCAGCGTATCCCTTCGTGCTTGTAAAAAGCAGTTTACGCAAAGAGGATGGTGGTATTTGACAGCCTGGGTCGCAGTGCCGTGCCATCATTATAGCCGTCGTCTGGGTAGTCGAGCCGTATCCCTTTGTCAGAAGTCCAGACGTCAGGTTCATTGCAGGCTCTGACAGGTTCATTGCAGGATCTGACAGGTTTACTTCGGAGAATACGAAGCGTCTCTTGTACACCTCGATGCTGCGTATGAAAGGGGATGAGTTTTACGCCCTGGATGCGATGATGCACCCTGTTTACGCTGAAGCGGCTTGGACGTACTGCCTTATGCGGATGGTCCTTCGAGCTTTCATATTTCCACGCTGAGTTTTTTAGCGAAAAGGGCTCTGTTGCACGCTCGATGGCTCTGAGGGCCTCTGCTTACGCTGCTCTGCACCAATATGCCGCGTATAGTCATCCGGCGTATTTTTCATGCTTCTACAAGACCCCCTTCAAAGCTTTCAAATTTCTCAGAATTTGGAACGCTTTGAATGAAGCATGAACCGCTCCTCGTGACTCGAAACGTTTCTAAATGGAGCGTTGAAACGGTCGATGCTGACTTTATGGCGGATTTATTGGGGACCGGTGTGACCCCTTTCGCCTATAAAAAGGCTGGGGGAGTTAGCCTGTTCTCCCCACATTCCCATCACCATGCAGAGATGATCGCCGGAGTTCGTCGGGTCGATCTGAGGAAGAAGGAGATCATGTTCTTCCAGCGTGTAAGGAGCCAAAAAAGACGGCGTCTTCGAGCAAGTGTCCACTGCAACGATGGATCATGGAAGGATATCTTAGCCTCCCTTGCTCGGGATAATCAGCAACTTTATATGGCTGTTCTTCCAGGAGAAGGGAAGGTTCGTATTAGACCACACTGCTTGCAAGCGGTGTCTTCTCCTGTTACCTCCGGCGGTGAGAGCAGCGACTAGCTCTGACCTCGGGCATTGAGTTGGGTGGAATGTATCAACTCAATCTGTCACGGCGCACGGATCATGGGATCTGCATAATTTATGCAAGCCCCAACTCTGTCGTGCTCTCGCCGTTGATCATTGCCATGTCAATCAGTTTGCTGGAACCGACTGACTGCCGGAGAAGATGGATGAAGAATTGTGCCCCTGCGAGAACCTGTCAAAACAGCTTCTGGGCAATCTTCAGACGACGATGTGGAAATCCTTTGTAGACAGGATTTCCCTCATATGTAGTCATGAAAATGAAGAAAAACCCCTTGTAGACAGGATCTCCCTCATATGTAATCATGACTTTAATCTTTAATAAAATCGTCTTGCTTCTTCATATGATCATCTTGCCATACGTTACTGTGAAGTCTGAATATGTGTAGCTTCGACACGTCTGATTCTTTACACCGACTCTGTTTAGAAAGAGTGCTAGGTCCTGTCCTTTATGCATAGCGAATAGTCCATAGAACGCTGTTTGAGCATTTTGAACATTTTAGGACTGTCTTGTTGCTAGGACTGAGGAACTGCGTAGAGTTTTTACTTCTGATGAACAAAATTTTTGTTCAGACTTCGTCTTCAAGAATGATTTCTCGAAAAAAATCCCTTGGAACAGGGTCGAGAAATGGCTGTCTAACTGAGTTGCCATCTTGATAGACGAGATATTCAGACTGGAGTCTGGATGAACCTCCATTTGACCCGAGAAGAGTAATTTCTCAATGTTTGAACTCTGTATGCTTCGGATACTTGGGATATGTTGAGGCCAAGACGGAGTATCTTCTGCGTGAACTCCTGTAATCGACCGCCTTGCTGTTCGGATATGCGAAAAGTCAGAGATCCGTAGTGTAGACGAGCTAAAAATCCTGAGTTCGTAGCCTATTGAGCGTAGAAAGCCACCGAGCGTGAGATCGTAGATTCGAAGCTGCTGAGCATGAAGTCGTAGGTTTATAGCCTCTCGAGCGTAAAAGCTACCGAGCACAAAGGCATCCGGGCATAAAACCATAGACTGATAGCTTGCGAGCGTAAAACCGTAGATCTGTTGCTGTCGGGCGTAGAAAGCTCCTTAGCGTAGAACTGTAGATTTGTAGCCGGTGAATGAAAGAAATCTTTCGAGCGTAGAGGTTGCGGATCTGTTGCCTCCGAGCGTAAACTAAACGCCATCGAGCGTGAGATCATCGATTTGGTATCTGCTGAGCGTAAAGTCGTAGGTTTGCGGCCTCTCGAGCATAAAAGCTACCGAGCACAAAGGCATCCGGGCGTAAAACCATAGACTTGTAGCTTGCGAGCGTAAAACCGTAGATCTGTTGCTGTCGAGCGTAGAAAGCTCCTTAGCATAGGAACCGCTGACCTACTTTTGCACGAAAAACTCTTCGAATTTGCTGACTGTCCGTCTTTCGAGAGTAGTGGGCTGACGTAGTACCCAATCATAACCAAATATTTAATTTGTGGGATTTGGTTGGGGTTTCGAGGAGCCCGCCTGAGGATTCGAGGAGTCGACCTGAACTCTATATATATATCCCAAGCTTTGGAGAGAAAAACTTTTTATCCGTCTTCTGCGAAAGAGAGCCTCGATTGTTTGAGTTTTTCCCCTCGTTCTTTCTCCGAGCACTCCGAGTTTTCAGAAATGGTGCCCAAACAAACCTCCTCCACTAAGGGAAAGAGTATAGGCTCTTCTTCTCGTTCTTCTGCCCCGGCGAGAGAGTCTTCGGTCGGGCTAGGTGAACTTCCTTCTGAGCGAAGGATCCTGCCGACGAGTAGCGCACCCAGCCTTAGAGGTATAGCCATTGGGATGACAAAGAATGACAAAAAATCCTTCGCACACGTTGAACGTGACCGCGCTAGGTCGTCTTCTGTGCTGATAGCCTCTTTGAGGAAGATGACGCACGGAGACATTTTCATCTTTTACGCCCACATTTCTAATGTGCCAGCGTAAAAAGTCCATATTTTCGCAGTTATGAGCGTAAAAGCTCTGACTGCCGAAAACTTGGTGTATACTATAAAAAAAATTTAGTTTTACGCTTTGGATGGGACCTCCGGCGTAATAACTAGGGTTTTGGCAGTCTGGCGTAAAGCACGGACCGTATACCGCCAATTACGCTTCAGGATATGACTTCCGGCGTAGAAATGACCAAATTTTGTACAGTCTTGGCGTAAAGCACAGACTGTCGTCTCTTGGTCTTTTTGTTGCAAGATTCGTATTGACATGTTTTTCTTGCACTCTTGCAGTTAACTTGCAGGAGTCTCCACTGGCCGAGGTGATGGGTTCTGCTGCCGGGATGCTGCACTCGAACTACCTGGAGGATCTGTCGCACGTGACATTTCCTATCTCCGGGCCCCAGTATCCTGAAGAAAGGGGGATCTTGATATCGGCTCAGGGCGAGGGAAAGCTGCTGAGCATGATCAACGGGGAGCCCCTAACGTACGTAGACGGGGAGCAGTACATCAAGCCGGCCTTTCTCTTTGGGGACATGATAGACAAGCAGTCCCAGACGAAACCCAAGAGAGAACCCTGGGTTTTCCCCGCTGAGAGCGTGGTCTTGTATCTGCCCACGATGCCGAGAGATTATCCCATCTCGGCTTTCTTCCATGCCACACATCCCAGGAGGATGTCGTGGACGCTGACTCCTGATCTTCACGGGAAGCCGGGGAAGATCTTTCATCTGAAAGGAGCCGACCATGGGTCGTTTGTCAGCCGCCCTTCTGGTGTCATGACGTTGTTCAGGGGACTGTGCCCGGGCAGCGTCCCGAGTGAAGACAGTTCAGTGATCCAGCCGGTGCAATTGCTGACTTTCTGCAATAACTTCATGGTGCGAGGGGGGGTATACCCCAAGGAGAATCCTCGGTGCAATAGGTGGATCACCCCAGCAAATCTTCGATGGTCCTGCCTAGTTGACTGGGCTTTGAAGCATTTCCGGAGAGAGCTGGAGGTCATCGGGCTGTATGCCGCCGTGAGCGTGACGAGTGTTGGGTTGTCTCCCAACCCTAACCTGTTTTTGGCGCTGATGGAGCGATACATTTCGCTCACCGGGACCTTCGCCACTCCACTGGGGGAGCTGGGGTTGGCCCTCCACGAAATGACAGCGATCTCGAGACTGCCGATGGGGGATACTCCGTATGAAGAGTATGTTTCCACCAACTGGGAGTTGGAGGACTCGGACCCTCGGGTTGTGGAGGTGTATCAGGAGCTGATGTGCCACTACTTCGCGTGCACTGCTTTTATAATGAGCCTTCTGACTTGGCTCACACCACTAAGTGGATGTTCTACCTCTTCTTCCACCGGGCCAGGGCCGTCAAGTCGGTAAAGGTTTCGGGGGACAAGCATGTGCCCGTGAACTGCTTGGGCGTGCTCAGTGCCCAGGTCGTCGAGGATCTTATGGAGGAGGCCAAAGCTCCAGATCAGTTTCTCAATGACGGGGTAGGAAAGTACCCTGAAGGCACTAAGGCCTATAGTTACTTGAGGCGCTACCGCAGGCCTTTGTCTGAGGAAGCCAAGCTGGCTGGCTTTCTCTCCCTATGGCTGCGTCGAGTAGTGGTGCCTGGCACCGCGTCTGCGGACCGCATTCATCGGAACATCCTGTGGCCCGCCGTCCGTCTGGTGTTCGGGGCAAGGCTGGGCTTGCTCCCTGCCATGGTGTGCCGTATACAGGCTGGACTGAGAGCCATGACTGACGGACTGCTCGTCGATGAAGCTCGACGTGATAGCTTTCCCCGGGTAGAGTTACCATACCTGTACTTGATGGGATGGTTAATTCTCCACAACCCCCGGGTGATGTCTCCCGGTCCTGGTAGCAGCGCGGGGGGTAGTTTCTTGCTGAACTACAAGGACTCCCTCTGGAACGTGAACACAGTCATGGACTGTCGGCTGGCGCTGAGCCTCGGTCATTGCTGGAAGCTCCTCTGCACTGTCCCTTCTGTACATCGCAATCAGTCGGGGATTAGGCTTGAGGATTTGGGCGAAGAAAAGACCAATCTTTCTCCGGAAGCTTTTAATTGGTTGGTCTGCATCAGACCCTCCCATTTGCTGTACAGGAGCGAAGATCATTGCTTCTTCGAGCCTTATTTGCCCAGTCAGTTTGCCAGGCAGTTTGGGTATGATCAGCTGCACGTGGGCAATGCCATTACCAGCTTCAGGTCCAGGGGCGGACTCATTGATGGAGCCAGGGGATGGCGGTACTTCATCATGGGCTGCACGGGAGCAATCTTTATCTTGCCGGTTGCCACCCTCTCCACGGAGCTGAGGATCCTCCATTCGTACGCTCAGTTCTACGTGACGATTAACACCCTCCATCGCGATTTTGACACGCGTGGAAGCTTCAGGGTGCCTTCTTCCAAGCCTGGGGGAAGAATCGAAGTCCCCTCGGTTTCATTTGACGAGGGTGAGGAGTCCGTCACTCCGGATGAGCCTCTGGTGTCGGTGCCGAGGTGCGAAGTGCCTCCGCCTGCGGGGGCTTTGGCGGTCTTTGGGAAGCGAAGGGCTCCTGCTTCGAAGCAGACTTCCCCTTGCAAGAGGAAGAAGAAGACGGTTGATCGCCCTCTCCGGATTCCTGGCATTGAGGCTCCTAGAGAGGAACCTGTTGCCTCTCCTGTTGGGGATGTCCCTTTGATTGGCGGAGAGGGACCCTCAGTTTCGGCTGGCGGTGCCGGAGAACTCCTGCTTGAGGCTGCCGTTGTTGCCACGGCCTCCGGTAGCGGAATGAAATCGCCTGCGTGGCCGAGGCAAATGGGAGAATCTTTCCCTGGACCAGCAACGGATGAAACTCCTGCCGCGTCCGTGAGCATGACCAGCGAGGTTCCAGCTGACGAACCTCGATCGCGTCTCGGTGAAGGCTTGGTGGAGCTCCTGGCGATGTCGGTTGGCCCACCTCCTTCTCCAGGTATGACAGTTCGTATTGCGTCATTAAGGCGTGATATAGCTACATCGGCTGCAGACGCGGCATATATACCGTTGGCTACGGGTAAAGGTCATCTTTATGTCTCCTCTTAGAAAGATTACTATCATATTGATATCAACTTTCTTGTCCTCTTCTCAGGAGATGGCGTCCACGGGGAGTATAGCGTTGAAGCGCATTCTGGCTCTGCTCGGGCTCCTGACGATGATACGGAGGCGTTCGACTTCGAGGAGGAAATGGCTTCGGGGGCCAGCTCGCCCGGAGTAGTTTCTTCACCTCAAGAGGAGGACGAACCCGTCATCGTGACCTCGTCTCTTGCGAGTATGCTGATGACTTCGACCGTCGTTGCCGCACCTTCTTCGGTCGCACCACCTGTCGAGGCGGCGGTTGTGGCCACCTCGTCTGCAATCATTCCTGGAGGGAAACTCGCCAATATCGCGGCCACTCCTGGCGTCCAACCAGATCTGGTTGCGCTGACCGAGCTGTATACCAGCACCTTCTACACCAATTTGAACACGCTGATATCAATAGTGTTGGCAAAGAATCTGGATTTTGAGCGACTGAAGAAGGCTTTCCAGTTTTCGATTGGGGCTGTCAGAGAGTTCGGCGATTCCGGGGTCGCTGACGCCCTGGAGGCGATGGTTAATGGGTTGGAGCAACCTATTAACGAATACTTGCGGCTGACTCGGGGCAGTTTTGAAGCTGAGGTCCAGGCCAGATACGACTTCATGACTGCGCGGCTTACCAAACAGCTGGAGAGCCTGGATAACTCCATCAAAGCACATAAGCTGGAGATGGATAAAAGAAAAGCTGTCGTGGAGGAGGCTCTTGCTCTTGAGACAAAGTGCCAATCCGAGCACGAAGGGAACGCAGCGAGGGTTCGCAAGTTGAAGAAGAAACTCGCCCTGGCAGAGGAGTGGGCTTCTCAGTCGCTGGCAGGTCTAGGCGTAGCGACTGGTCGACTGAGCACTGCGCGACGGGAGCTGGAGCGTGCAGAAGCTGCCCGAGCTGGCTCTCTTTGGGTAAGGACCGAACTGTCCTTTACGAACAATCCCGAGGCACGGCTGGAACAGGCCCGCGCTGATGTCTTGGTTTCCAGGGACGAGAAGGTAGCTACACTGGCGAAGCTGATTCGCGATCTGACTGCTCCCCCACAATGATGTACCCTTTCTTCTTTTTGCTTGCTCAATGTAATTCTGCTCTTTTCGGGAATAAATGAAGCAAATCTTTTCTGACTTTGTGGACCCATCATTTCGGAATGTAAATGACAGGTTTGGGCGAGAGTGATATCAGAGGTAGTATGGACGTGATAGACTCTCGATAAAATTCTAGCAGGACATACCTATTCAGAGGTCATACTGACATGATAGAATATGACCTAACTAGTTTCATTTTGAAAGTAGTTTAGTCAGACTTTGAGATTCTCGCTATATTCCACTTGAGCAGGGGAAGTTAAGCATAATACCTCTTCAGGAATTTACCGTTGATAGGAGCCATTAACAGGTCTCCATTAGGCTGGGCTAACCTGTAAGCGCCGTTCGAGAACGTTGTCTCGATCACATAAGGGCCTTCCCACTTGGGCTGAAATTTCTCTTTACTCCTGTGAGTGAGAATCATCAGCCTTCTTACGGCTAAGACTAGCTCGCCGACTTTGAACACTCTTTCCTTTACTTTATGATTGAAAGCTCTGGAAATGCATGCTTGGTAGAGCGCGATGCGCTGTTGAGCTTGGAGGCATTTCTCGTCTAATCCTTCGAGCTCCTGAAGCCTTAACAGGTCATTCTTTTCTCGGGTCAGCTCATTAGTCACGGCTATCCTGAGCGACGGGATCTGGATTTTAATGGAAAGAACTGCTTCGCTCCCGTAGACCAGTGAGAATGGGGTACAACCTGTCGGTGTCCGTATCGTTGTGCGGTATGCCCAGAGACATTCGCCCAGCTTCTCATTCCAGTCTCTTTTGTTTGAAGAGACGAACTTCTTCAAGAGTTTGATAATGGTTTTGTTGAAAGCTTCCGCCAAACCATTAGCAACTGGATAATATGCCATAGAGGCAATATTATGTATTCGATTTTTATCGCAAAATCGATGAAACGCCTGGCTGATGAACTGAGGCCTATTGTCATGGATTATTCTTCGGGGAATCCCAAAGCGATAAATAACGTGATGCTTGATGAAGCTGATTACGTCAGACGCCTTTACCTCAGCCAGAGGGATCGCCTCTGCCCATTTGGAGAAGTAATCTGTGATGGCCAGTATGAACCGGTGACCTCTGGAAGAAGACGGGTGAATAGGACCAATGATATCCATACCCCATGCTTCGAAAGGCCAGAATGCAACCGTAGGATGTAGATATTCAGACGGTTGATGTATGAAGTCTGCATGAACCTGACAGACTCTGCATTGTCTTGCATAGTTGATCGCGTCTGTGATCATAGTGGGCCAGTAATAGCCCATTCTCCTGATACGATCCTGTAGCTTAGGACCGGGCTGATGCGCTCCGCATACGCCGTCGTGAGCTTCCCGGATAATCTGCTATGATTCGTCGTCAGAGAGACATCTTAACAGCAGTCCGTCGTAGGTCCGGCGATATAGGCTTTGTGAAGATGCATCGAAGTAGAAGCGTAATGATCGTCTTTTGACGGATACTGCTTCTTTGGGGTCCTCCGGCAAGATTCCGTATGCGACGAAATCTATGAAGGGACTTCTCCAGTATCTTCTAGGGGGATCCGCGTTCACAACGTAGCTGCGTTCTATGTGAAAGTTATTTTTCACACAGAATAAATCTCTGTTAAGAAGGATTACCGAATCCTGCCTTCTTATAGGAGTGGCTAAATCTGCAGCTAGACTGGCTAGGGCATCAGCTTCCAGATTCTGAGATCGAGGTACATGCTCTAGGAAGAACCCTTTGAATGTCATGGCTATCTCGACCGTTGCTTGGTGATAGTGGATGAGGTCTGGATTCCGGACTTCATATATTCCTCTGACTTGATTGACGATAAGCAGAGAATCACCGAAAGCTTCCAGGGACTCGACCCCCAGCTCTTTAGCGACTTGGAGCCCGATTAACAGAGCGTTGTATTCCGCCACATTGTTGGAGCATGGTTCGTTAAGAGAATACGCCCGGTAGATGACGAGTTTATCAGGAGTGACCAGGACGATTCCTATCCCTGAAACCACGTTTTCCTAGGGACCAGTCCTGGAGGAGCCGTCGAAGAACAGTTGCCATGTATCACTTTCTATTGCGGAATTACATTCTGCAACTTCGTCGGAAATGTCTTCGTATAATTTGGAGATTTCCGGGATCGGATGAGCAGCTAGGAAGTCGGCCAGCGCTTGGCCTTTGATGGACTTCTGCAGGACGTATACCATGTCATATGGTGTTAACAGCATCGCCCAAGTTGCGAGTCGGGAATTAAGAACACTCGGTTTGCTCATCAGTACTCGAAGAGGGTTGATCCTGGAGATGATATGGATAGTCTGGCCGGTGACATAGTGCCGCGTCTTTTGGATAGCGAACATCAGAGCCAAGCATTCTTTCTCCACTGGGTTGTACCGGTGTTCGGCTCCGACCATCATCCTGCTGAGGTAGTAGATAGCCTGTTCATGACCCACATCGTTCTTCTGCGCGAGAAGAGCTCCTAGCGAATGATCCATCTCTCGGACGTACAGCAAGAATGGTCTTCCCATGATGGGAGGCATCAGAACCGGCGGACTGGTGAGGTAGCGTTTGATATCCCCGAATGCTTGCTGACAGGTTTCGTCCCATACGAAGGATACACCTTTCTTCATGAGATACGAAAAGGGCTGACATCTTCCCGAGAGGTTGGATATGAACCTCCGGATATAAGCCAGACGGCCTTGAAATCCCCGAAGTTCTCTCAAATTGCGGGGCGGTCGCATTTCTACGATGGCCTAAACTTTGTCAGGGTCCACTTGGATGCCTTTGGCGGTAATGACAAATCCCAGGAATTTACCGCTAGATACACCCAGAAAGGACTTCGTAGGGTTCATCTTGAGTTGATGTTGGCGCATTAACTCGAATACCGTCTTCAAGTCTTGAATGTGATCGTTTTTGAGGCGGCTCTTGACGGCTATGTCGTCCACGTAACACTCTACTGTTTTGCTTAAATGTTCATGGAATATGCTACTCATAGCCCGTTGGTATGTAGCCCCGGCGTTCCTCAATCCGAAGGGCATGACCGTATAGCAATATACTCCCAACGGGGTCCGAAAGGCAGTGTGCTTCTCGTCTTCAGGGTGCATCTTGATCTGATTGTATCTTGAGAATCCGTCCATGAAAGACATGCACTCAAAACCGCAGGTGTTGTCGATCATGATGTCCGTGATGGGGAGAGGGAACTCATCCTTGGGGCAGGCTGCATTCAGATCTCGGTAATCGATGCAGATACGTATTTTTCCGTTTTTCTTTATAACTGGGACAACGTTGGTGACCCAGTCGGGATATTGTTCCTCCCGGATGAAACCGCAGGCTATCAACTTCTTGACTTCAGCTTCGATGGCGTCCATCATGTCCGGGCGGAACCGGCGTTGGTGCTGCTTCATAGGCTTCGAGTCGGCCAATATATTGAGTTTATGAGTAGCCACCTTCGGGTCAAGGCCCGGCATGTCCTCATAATTCCACGCAAAGACGTCGATATATTCTTTTATCAGCTGGATAACTTCTTCCCGTTCAGCTGGGGAAAGATTGTTACTGATGAATATCGGTTTTGGCAAAAGTTTACCCCCAACATCAACCTGGATAACTTCGTCTTTGGTGGGAGGTTCCCTCTGCTCGAAGCAGAATTCCCACTGCGTATCCATTTGTTGAGCCCAAGAGTCACTCTCAAATGGCTCAAAATCCTGTTCGTCCGCTTCAAAGGGATCTGTCATCACCATATTTGCTAATAATGCTTGTTTGAGAGCTTCAGGTGAGTCGGAGGACGACGGGCCGGAGATGACAACTGATGTGGTAATCGATAGCCGAGACCAAGAAGGTTTGTTCAGAGGTAATATGAACATGACAAACTTCTAGGATACAATTCTATCGGAGATGGAAGTGCATATCTGCTCAGAGGTGATATGGACATGGCAGTCTTTGTGGACCTAACGCCACTGGCGTACTTAGAGTTAAGTACGGGCGCTAAGTTTGGGATGACAACCGATGTGATAATCGATAGCCGAAACCAAGAAGGTTTGTCCAGAGGTAATATGAACATGACAAATTTCTGGGATGCAATTCTATCGGAGATGGAAGTGCATATCTGCTCAGAGGTAATATGGACATGGCAGTCTTTGTGGACCTAACGTCACTGGCGTACTTAGAGTTGAGTACGGACGCTAAGTTGGGATGACAACCGATGTGATAATCGATAGCCGAAACCAAGAAGGTTTGTCCAGAGGTAATATGAACATGACAAATTTCTGGGATACAATTCTATCGGAGATGGAAGTGCATATCTGCTCAGAGGTAATATGGACATGGCAGTCTTTGTCTAGAGAGACTCTTTTTTCTTTGAAAAGAGCAATTTGTTATGTAAGAAAAGAATGGAAATCCAATTGGTAAGAACCGTCCCCTTGTTTACAGATTCAAAGTGATGACCTTGGCCTCGATCATCTCCTGAATTTTCCTTTTTAGCACATAGCACGCCTTCGTGGGGTGATGAGTGTACCGGTGGAAGAGACAATAATCTGGGTCGTCCACTTTGCCAATCCTCTCGGGATATCTGATGTTGGGTAGCTGAAGTTTGCGCTCTTTCATCAACATATCGAAGATCTCAATGATGTCGCCTTCGTTGAAGGAGAAAGTTCCTTTTGGTCTTCGGGCTCATGATGCTTGAATTTTACGGTCTTGTGGTGAGATCGTCGTCGTTGCATCCTCTTCGGATCTTGAGGGGATTCTACCCCCGGCCCTGAACGTCACTTTGTTCTGTCGAGGTAAGTTACTCCTAGACATGCCGTTGCCTCTGGCCAAAGAAACTGATTTATCAGGAACTGCCTCTGGTTGCTCAGGATTGGATTTCGGGATTTTGGGTCTCATAAGAGACGCAGTATATCCCAACCCGAAATGAGCTTTTTGATGGTGAGAATTACTACGCACCGGCGTTCGTCTACCTTTCCCATAGTTGAGACCTTGTTTCAGTTTCAAGTCGTAACCCATGTTTTGCATAATATTTAATGCTTGTGGGCTATATCTGTGGGTTTGTATCCTGCCAGTTTCAGACTCGCGTTATTCCTCCTGCACGATTGGGGTGTTCCGCCTGCTACCGAAGATTATCGGACGCTGATCGCCGTGGGTGGGTGGGATGATAAAGATGGAGTCTTCCTGTGGCCCACCTGTTATGACGACGTCAGATGTTTACGTATCCTCCCATAAGATCTCCCCGCGTTTGATTGTTAGGGGAACTGAAGGCTGTTTATGACTCTTGCTTTCGCGTTTCTATGTTAGATAATCCCGCAGGTTAGGAGAATTTACAGAAGAAGACGACGGCTTGTTCCTTCTGTTCCCATCAGTGGGTATGCGGAGATTGGGCACCATGGTTTTCCTTACGCCACCTGTGTACAACAGGTTGGCCATCTGGGCGGCGGATAATCCTCGGGGAGGGTGCCTTCCCGTAACCTGAGCATGCTTTACGTCGTGGGACTTTGCCTGGCATAATTTGGAGATTTGCTCAGACTGGCGTAAAGCTGAAGAGATCCTCAGTCGGCCGTCGGCTTCCTGCGTAGTCCGGAGGGTAGGCAGATTGCTTCTTCGCTGACGTAACGGCCGAGAAGTCTTGCGGAAATCACAGCGCTCATCTGGTTCCTCGTAGAGGTCAGACGTTGTCTTGCGCATGGAGCGTGATTTGTACTTCCGACTTGGCGCTGAGGCATCATCAGAAGTTTGGCCTGTACCGCGCGCAGCGGAAGACTAGTTCCTACGCGTATAGCGCAGTGGATATTTCTGGGTTAGCGCTGAGGCTTTGCCCAAAGTTTCGTCTGTACCGCGCGTAGCGGGAGACTGGTTCCTACGCGTAGAGCGCAGTGGATACTTCTGGGTCAGCGCTGAGGCTTTGCCCGAAGTTTCGTCTGTACCGCGCGTAACGGGAGACTGAATTTTACGTGCGGGGCACGGAGGGAGCAATGCTACAACCTTATTGGTCGGAGAGGTCGGAGAGATCAGAGAGTCCACAGGAATGGTAGAGGATGTCTTGGGCATCCAGACCTTGCGCAGCTTCCTGTTGTCTTGGACGGAGAGAGAGTGAGAGCTACCCCCGGTTCGAAGCATGTCTTCGTAGGCAGACTGGTCGAATTGGACGACCAGTGTCTTCTTCACGGATCCCACGGATACCGCATCGTGTTGAGCAATTGCTTCCTCATCAGAAGAGAAAGATGTCCCCAGCAGAGTCGCCATCTTGTTTGTGGTATTAAACGAAAGAATGAAAATGTATTCAATATGGGGCTTACACGGAACCCGCCTTCTTTTGTTTACAAACAAACTTGTACAATTTGATCCTATACGAGGATATGGGAGTACAATTTATTTAATCTGGGTAGATATTGCTGTAGGTGTCTGATCTGCAGTCGATCACTTTAGCCCTTGGACCACACGATGTTGAAAAAGTGCCGTAGAAGACAGGAAGCAGCTTCGAAGGTTGCAGGAGAGGGTGGATGCACGATGCCAAAATCGTCGATCCCTACTCTTTGCCTGAGCTCCGGATTCTTCTCTCTCTCTCTCTCTCTCTCTCTCTCTCTCTTGACCTTGACCTCCGGTTCGATCTTTCTTGGAAGTTCGACCCTGGGTCTGATATTGGTTTCTTGACCAAATTTTCGACCTTCTAATTTGTCCCCCTCGTTCCTCATTGATAGAGGTCTCTATTTATAGAGTTTTAGTGACAGTGACCACTCCGTCGGCGTAAAAACCGAGGAGTGGAAAGTACAGCACCCTTTTACACAACGATTAAAGTAACCAATGCCTGCGTATAGATGATCCTTTGAATGAGCGTGTGACGCGGGTCCAACTAAGGGACAAAACGCGTATAATCGCTACGAAGATCACGGCGTAGAAGCCACGTAGGTAGGTATCCATTGCGTAGAAGAGGTTGGCATAGAAGCCAAATGTCCGTCACCATGGCATAAAAGCCAAATAGTTATCAAACCGGCATAGAAGCCGAATAGGCGTAGAAGCCGAACAGGCGTAGAAGCCGAGTGGTCATAGAGGCCGAACAGGCGTAGAAGCCGAGTGGTCGTAGAGGCCGAATGGGCGTAGAAGCCGAGTGGTCATAGAGAC
This sequence comes from Iris macrosiphon, assembly GCA_036927795.1. NCBI lineage: Eukaryota > Viridiplantae > Streptophyta > Magnoliopsida > Asparagales > Iridaceae > Iris > Iris macrosiphon. The sequence goes on along the minus strand of JAYESA010000019.1, from coordinate 5,471,380 downwards.
CGAACAGGCATAGAAGCCGAGTGGTCATAGAGACCGAGCAGGCATAGAAGCCGAATGGTCATAGAGACCGAGTGAGCACAGGAGCTGGATGGGCGTAGAAGCCGCTGCGTACCGTGCCAGAGTGCTGATGGGGACGTCTTAGCCGGAATTATGGCTTTTGAAGATATAATCAAATCTCTTGCATTAAATGCCGAGATTTGCCACCATCTGTGCATTAAATGTGGATGCGTGTCTTTGACGGTCTGTAACTCCTTTCTGCGAATCAGTCGCAGAGACGTGCCTTGAGAAACTGTCACCGCTCTGTGCATCAGACGTAGAGACGTGCCTCGATCCCCGTACGGAGTGCAGATTTTGATGTGGCAGGCGGTTTGTCTACTACAGAACGTAAAACAGCTCGCATTTTGCCTGTGTGAAACAAGGCAACGTATCCCTTCGTGCTTGTAAAAAGCAGTTTACGCAAAGGGGATGGCGGTATTTGACAGCCTGGGTCGCAGTGTCGTGCCATCATTATAGCCGTCGTCTGGGTAGTCGAGCCGTATCCCTTTGTCAGAAGTCCAGACGTCAGGTTCATTGCAGGCTCTGACAGGTTCATTGCAGGATTTGACAGGTTCACTTCGGAGAATACGAAGCGTCTCTTGTACACCTCAATGCTGCGTATGAAAGGGGATGAGTTTTACGCCCTGGATGCGATGAAGCACCCTGTTTACGCTGAAGCGGCTTGGACGTACTGCCTTATGCGGATGGTCCTTCGAGCTTTCATATTTCCACGCTGAGTTTTTTAGCGGAAAGGGCTCTGTTGCACGCTCGATGGCTCTGAGGGCCTCTGCTTACGCTGCTCTGTACCAATATGCCGCGTATAGTCATCCGGCGTATTTTTCATACTTCTACAACGGTGCCAGTGCCCCAGCAGCCGCCCGCAGGAACTATACCTTGTGCATAAGTTGTCCATGATCGCACACTAACAATCATTCGCCCGGAGGCTACGTGATTCGCCCTGAGGCTACATGAGTACAAGACAAGCAGTATTGCATGATTCATTTATATTGCATCTACGTTAAATTCATGCATTCATGATATAGCTTTGTACATTCAAACTTGCATCTATGCATATGATAAACATTCCAAACGAACAAGCATGCAAAGATATAACCGTTCACAAGTTTAATTGACAAGCATAATAACCAAGTCTATTCTCTTTTATCTTGGTTTCTTTTATTATTTCTTGGTATCGTTTGATCGGGGCAAAGGAGAATGCAAGATTTTAGGGTGTGAAGCTTGGAAGCAGGGCTAGCTAATCGGGTTGGTAGCCACTCACTTGGATTGTTGGAAGGGAGAAGAAAAGATGCGCTTCACGACTCCGCTCGCAAGCCGCCTACTGTTCGTTCACCTGCACACGAACAGCTCGATTAATACTTCTTCCTCTCTTTCCAATCTCGGAATAGAAGTGCAAGTCAATGAACGAAAACAATGAAAACCATCGAAACCGTTCAAGGAAAACAAGCAAATCCCAAAACCAACTCAAAGCACGAAAGCAACAAGCGACATCGAAAACCGAGACAATAAAAGATAGCAGCGGAGAGGTACCTCCTAACTCTGCCGCTAAGCCGATCCTTGGGGCGCGGTCCACTGAATATGGGAATCGATTCCGAAGAAACAAATCCATAACGAGGACGAGTTCTTAATTCAATCTATCCCGATCGAACGATACTGTCTTGTGTTTCTTATCCGCGATCCCCGCACCGGGGGAACGGGGCACTACAAGCTCAAGCGATTGTTCACCCGGTAGACCGTTAGCAAGCACCATTAACCATTATGCGTGCCCCTGACGGAAACTGTACAAAACCGACCGATGTGTCCAGCCCGCAGCGGCAAACGGACAAGGTCGGTCTCGAAAGTCTTCCACTAACGACCAGAGGAAAGTTCGTGTACAAACCCCAGGCCAGGGAGTAAAGGCAACGCCCACAAACCCATATTCTCAGTCTACCCGTGCTTATAACGAGGGTGTAAAGGTAAAGAAGCACCCCTTGGTCGACTTGCGCAACGTGATCAATCACAAGCGCAAAATGAGAGAAATAATGATGGCATGGGAGGTGTCTTCTCTAGGGCATCACTGTGCCAATATCGTCATCCACCGCTGTTGTGCCAAGGTAGCAGCACCTGCAGACAGGCAGTCAATATTCCAACGACTGCGACTAAGAGTACCTGTCCGACAATATTTCAAAAAATAGGAGCAAATACCAGAGGAAGAGGAGTTGCCCTTCACCTTATGTTGTTCCACTTTGAGGTCTCCTTCTACGAAGGGATCTTGATAGTCTAGCACCTCCAACCCCCCACTCTCAACCAGCGTATTGAGGAACCAGAGGCAAGTAGAGGTGCCTATAGAAGGAGTATTCCTTGGCACCCGCTTAAGGACAAAATTATCGTCAGCTGGGGGTGATATTTCCCCAAGACCCAAGATGACTCCGCAAACTGGGGGTAGTCACCCTCATCAAAGTGAAGCACCTTCCGATTCTGGAGGTAGTGCTCTCTCCGAGTCTGAGGAAGATGCAACGATATCTACCTTTTCTGAGGACAATGCGACTCAAGGAGAAGAAACAAAAAAGCAAAGGGTCTACCATCCTATCCACCTCCCCCCATGTCATGACAGTGTACATAGCAGGGGAGGACAACGAGGGCACCAGCAATTACAAATTTCTCGATGCTCTGAAGGCAATAATTCACATCATGAATGCCACAATGCAGACTTTGGCCCAGGCGATACTGGAGACAAAGGCGAACATGGCCCCGCCACCCTCAGGGCCCGCAATAACTCTGCAAGCTGGGAGTAGCAATCTTTTGGTTATCTACACCAACCGGTCATTCCGTAAGGACAGTGATTCCCAAGAAATAGACAATGACAAATCTGTGGGTAATCGCCCTCGACAAGTCAGAACAACATCTAAAGCTGGGGGTAGCATTCCCTCCGAGGATGAAGACGATGCAAAACTAATGGTCTTCCCTGAGGAATGTACGACTCAGGAATCATAAGCCCCAAAGCCAAAAAAGACTTTCTCCTTTTATGATGATGACGTCATTGAAATCTTCAACGTACTGATGAAGGATAATAAACTTCGGCTACCAAATATCAGATACCCTGAGGAGACAGACAACGTCGATGACCCTAAGTACTTTTACTACCACTGGTACATCCATCATCCAATCAAAGACTGCTCTGTGTTGAAGAGGTGTATCCAACAGTTGATCGATGCCAAGGCGCTCACCCTCGACTTCGAGGACATGACGGTCATTGCGAACATAGTGTCCCTCCAGTTTGGTGACTTCCCAATGACGGAGGCCCAAGAAGGTGTTGTTCTGATCCCGAGGACAACAATGGAGGTTGTCAATATCCCACCAGCTCGCGGCCAAACAACCGGGCTGGTACCTCTCAGGACACCATGGGACGAGGTCATGTGAGTTCACCATTGTAACGCCCACAACCGCACGGTGCGTTACGCTGAGTCGGATTGAATAAAACAAATGCTGGTTCCATTTGATTTATTGGATTTTGGGAAGAAGTATTGATTGAGTTGTTTCATGTGCAGATGGCTAGCGGGTTCGATGGAAATCAGGTGTTCGTTCAGAGCAGTACTGAGATAGCTGAGTTGGAATAATAATGCCATCTTCCTTAGTCCGATCGGTCGGATGATTTGTAGAGCACGACATGCTCGCACGGTCATACCAGTTGAGTAGATCGCACTTGCATCGGACCACGGGTTCAAGGGATTGGCCGTATCGGCAGGACATGATGCTTAACGGGATCAAATATTGTGAGTGGGCTCTTTCCCTTCTCCTCTACTCCTTCATGCCTAATAATATGCAAAACACGTAAAAGGCTTGAACACTTGGGCTGAAACATTGAGAACCACTACACTGAGGCGTGCATAGAGTGTACGTCGTTGCTTGGATAGGATTGTGGCTTGAATTGATTTACGCGTTGGATAGTTGGAGCTAGAGTTGGATTATTACATTTGAGGCAGTTGGTTGAATACTTGGGATTATGCTTGGACAGCTGGAATGATGCATTGAGGCGTTGGAAATATCGGGAATTCAGGCGAGCGAGCGTGCATCCGTGTACGAGTATCACTTGGTCGCTTTGTCTTGCAAACCGAGCAATTGTGGTTCAAAACCGAACAACTGCATCGGCGCGGGCATTGTGCCTCTTTTGGGGCATTGTGCCATGGGATAGTTTGAGAAGGGTGTTGCACCATTGGAAACACTGTGTTGAGTAGAGACATTGTGCCTATGGAAATACTTGGGATTTGGTGCCTTGGGCTATATGTTGGAAGAATGGTTATGGATGAGTTGGTTGGATTATAGGTTGAACGAGTCTAGGATCGCTTGGTGGGGCGAGAATGTTCGATCCTCTCGTCATACCTACTTGGTGTCTGTATGTCACGGACAACCTGTATTGCACAGGGTTTGGTCTCCTCGAACGGGTGCTCCGGGGCACCGGGACCGTTCGGCCATGGAGGAGACAATTGGGTAACGCGTCTTGGGCGCGGTGCCAGCGGTTGGAATCGATCCAGGTGGGTTAGCTACTTAGCGCTGTTTCGAGGAGAACCGCATTTGATCAGTCCGATCAAAGTCCTTTATGGCTTGGCCAGTGACTTCATATAGTATAGTGTTGGCTTGCTTTTCTTTTGTTGGTTTGGCTTTCGTGTAGGCGGCCACCTTGCCTCGGCAAGAGTGTGCACTGTGAGATTTGGATTGTAAATGTTGGTTGAGGATGGATATTGAGGCTTGGTTGATGGTTCGATATGTTATCGTGTTGCTTGGATTTGAGCAGGATGGTTGCATGCTAGAATCCTTCGGGTTGCTTATATAATGCTTGTCGTTTGGTTTGAGATTGAATGCTTGCATGCTTAAACTGCTTTACAGCTTTCCTTAACATATCATCCCTATGCCATAAAATGAATCTAGGATTCAACTAGAAAGATCACCATATAACTGTGTGCATTCACTATTTTACTTAGTGTCGGCTTAGGCGAGTGGGTTACCCCGCTCACCAGTACGGTTGTGTACTGACCCACGTTTGTGGGCAATATTTCAGGTACGCAGGCGTAGTGGCGCTGCTTGGATATACGAGGCATGATGTATGAACTGTAAGTACCTTTGTGGGCTAGAGAACAGAGCAAGAGTATTTCATCGTCTTCGTGGCATCGCCTTCATGGCATTGCCTTCGGGGCATTTCATTTGGACCCTATCGTGAGCTTCGCTGCGTATTACTCTGATGTGTGCTTGGTACACAATACTTGACTTCCGCTGCAACTTGGTTGTTTCAATGATAACATTTGGTGTTTGACAACATCGCCTTGTACGAGCGCAACTCCAGGCTCGTACGGCATCACGTCCCGATGAGAACGATGGTCCTGCGGGAGAGCTGCAACGTGGTGATTCACGTTCAGCGGAGACTATTGAGCTTGCGGGAGATTGGGGCGTGACAACCATGACATTGCTCAAGAACTGACATAGCAAGTAGCACCTTCAACAACCAAGTCAAAAAAAAAAGAAATGCAGGCTGTGCCGCTTGATCTTCTCCTCAGAAAACACAAATTGTAGACTTCGGATGCCCACCGCATCTCAACAAGTCTCCTTCTGCACGAAATCCAAGCCTTTTATGACTCATCAACAATGGCGAGACAGTGCTTCTCGACGAAATAAATCCTCAATAGCAGGCAGTGTCCCTCTGTGTATTACGTATATACACACAGCAGGCGGTGTTCCTCGGCATAATAAGCAATCGTGCGCATTTGGCAGTAATCATACACGTATAATTCAGTCCACTCCTTCATGTGTACACGACACTGCTCATTTATACCTGACTCCCTGTTTGTCATAAGCCAAAGCATCGATAGTATCCGGTGCAATAAATGATGAGCAACCAAAATTTTATTATTACAGCCAATAGTCACTCTATCTTATGCAGAAGATGGACTATGATCTCCAGAAAGCTGAAGGTCTGAATTTTGGTAAAGGACGACATATTCCTTTATAATCTGACACCTATTACAATATCACTCACAGTGGGCTGGGATACGAATGTGCTAGAATGCATCTTCGCTCCAGCAAGATTGTAGTCCGTAAAGCTCATGCTCTAGACTCTATCAACAAATAAGAGCAGATCTGAACTCTTAATCAAGGACAGTGTATTCTCGAACCCACGAAGGACATTGTTTCCTTAATCTGATGCTTTATCAAGGACAATGTCTCCTTGATTCAACAGTGCATACAGGCTCGCAAAGCTTAACCGAGACTTGCCAATGATGTCGATCAAGGACAAGTTTCTCAATAAGTACAACATCTAAGCTAGTACTTCCCAGTAGATTAATTCAAAATATACAATATTTATATTTGTTTATCCCCAGTAAGTGCAAATGCATAAGAGGATGTGTGTTCCTCCATGATTCTTTGCCAAATCTATTATCTATGTTCAGGAGATCCTGAATATGCAGTGGATAATAGATCTACAAAAAAATCTACAATGGGGCAGTTCTCAGGTCCAGCGAAACGTTCTCGTTGAGACCACCCAAACTTGATTTCCTACCACCTAGCCGCGCTTGGCATAATCTCCACTTTCGAGGGGGGTTTCATAGAGCACGTCCCTCGACTGCAAAACATCGAGGACGACGTCATGGCCGGCCTCGTAGCCTCTTTAGCTGTTCCAGTCAATACTCATGAACTGATCACCGTGGTCGGCCAAGAACTAGTCTGCCCGAAGAACAACCTATGTTTATGCCTGAGCTTCTCAATAGAGACAGACACCAGCACCCAGGATTGGAGACTCCCATTTATAAACTATGTTGTCTACGGGATCCTTCCAGATGACCCAAAAGAGGTCACTTCTATCAAGAGACGTTCCCTATGGTTCTACTATGATACGGCTACCAAAATTCTGTATCGTCGTTCCTATGCCAGTCTTCTGCTACGATGCCTATTGAATAAAGAAGCGAAGCAGGCTCTCCGCGAGGCTCACGACGGGATTTGCAGTGTCCATCAGCCCGGACCCAAGCTACATGACCGTCTCCGGAGAATGGGTTACTATTGGCCAACAATGGTAGCGGATGTTGTTAACTACGCAAAAAATTGCCAAGTGTGCCAAATCCACGCAAACTTTATCCACCATCCCTCAGAATTCTTACACCCAACGGTAGCATCTTGGCCTTTTGAAGCATGAAAAATGGATATTATCGGGCCAAGTAGTCCACCTTCTTCTAAGGGACATCGGTTCATCTTGGCTATCACCGACTACTTCTCCAAGTGGGCAAAATTTATTCCACTCGCTGAAGTAAATATCTCAAACGTGATCAGCTTTATCAAACATCACGTCATATACAGCTTCGGCCTGCCACGGAGGATCATCCACGACAATGGTCCACAGTTTACAAGTCATACTTTCTACCGATTTTGTGACAAAAACCGAATTCAGAACGTGGCCTCAACTGCATACAACCTAGCAGCAAATGGTCTGACGAAAGCATTCAACAAAACCATTATAACGCTACTCAAGAAGTTCGTGTCATCCAATAAGCGCGACTGGAATGAGAAGCTGTGTGAATGTCTCTGGGCCTATCGCACAACGGTCCGGACACCTACTGGCAGTACGCTATTCTCCTTGGTTTACGGAAGCAAAGAGGTCCTCCCACTCGAGATCCAAATTACGTCACTCCGAGTGGCTATTTCCAATGGATTGATCATGACGACAATCACCGCCGGCGGCTACAAGAGTTAGAAGCACTCGACGAGAAACGTCTCTTAGCTCAATAACGCATTGAGCTGTACCAAGCGCGCCTCTCAGGAGCCTTCAACAAACGGGTCAAGGAGAGAACTTACCAATTGGGTAACCTCGTCTGGACAGTAAGAAGACCGATGGTTATGACTCACAAGACGACCGATAAATTCTAACCTAAATGGGAGGGCCCGTTCATCGTGGAATCTGTGTTCTCCAATGGCGTCTACTGGCTCGTAAAACCCAATGGCGACTTTCTCATGATGCCTATATGTCACGTCCCAGAACCAGAATACTGGAGAGCAGAGGCAGACAAAGCCAGCTAAGTACACCAGAGTACTCTATACCCCGAGATACGGTCATGGCTGTCTAGACATGTGAGGGTTTACTCTACAATCAAATGGGCTTTCCTGGGTCAAGAGTCCTAGTTGTCTTAATCTTAAGCAAGCAACAAGTTACAAGAAGTATAATCACCAAACATATAATAATAAGGCATCCCAAACTATACATACATAGATAATCATAAAGCAAGTTACCAAAATGAAGAACTAGCTGAGTGCAATATTACATGATCAACTCTAGTTATAGTCTAGAATATGCTTACATGTAGGCCCGCAGGCTAGAATGTCAAAAATCAAAATATGAGCTAAACACGAGCTCGGTGGCTAAACGCCTCAAAAGTATAAGTATAAGTATAAGATCAGGTGGGTGATGAAGAATAAACCCACTCAAGTCCTCGGGTGTTCCTCGTGTTCACCATCTGGAGGCGGGATGTACGGGAGATCCTGCGGTGTTGCTCCAAAATCTGGCTATAAAAAACCAATAGGGTCAGACCCCAAAATAACAAAGTACCACAAGGAAGCCAACTTAAGAAACTAAAATCAGCATACAAACATTCAATAGCATAAGAAAATATAAATAAGAGCAATATGTAAATAAGCAGTTAAGCAGTTTCAGGAATCGGTAACTGTCACGCCCCGGTCCCAAAATACCGTGGGACTAGACACGTGGCAATGGCCAGCAGCACACACCGATGGGCAAACCCAATTTAATGGACCCATCAGGGTGTACTTAAGCTGTAAAACAACAGTAAGGGTCTATGATACTAATCTCATCCACAACAGATAATCACAAAATAAATGTCAGAATAATCAAGATCAAATATATCCCATAAATCTCAATAAAAAGTCTCGGGGAACAACCCGATATTGAGTTTAATACATCAGTTCAATAAACAGGAAACAATAGAAATAACTAAGTATAGATAAGCAAATACTCAGAAGAAATCCTCGGCGATCACCTCATCCTCTGGTAATGGTACTACTCCAACTTCTGCTCCTGTCCCGTACACCTCGGGGTAGATATCCTCTGCTAAACCTGGGGACATAATCCGGATTCCAGGTCCTCAGGGGACATAGCAAGGTACAATAATAACTCAAGCCAAAATAAATGCAGTGCAATAATAAATGAATCAATAGGGCAAACTAAGTAACCAACTAAGTGATATGCAAATGAGAGCAATAGTCATACTCAGGCTGAAACTACCATAGGCTCTGTGTCGGAGAAACCCATAGCAACATTTATCTCAAAGGGTCAGAACTTGTGCCAAAGCTCTGTGTCAGAGTCTAAGGCACCTCCATAAAACTACATATATATAATATAATCAGCCTTTAATATGGTAATACTCTCTCCACCCAATGTAATCGCACGTCTCATGTCCACGACGTCTCATGTCCATAACACGCAAGATCATATCTAATGCAGCAAGTCATAATGATAGCTACACATATAGAAATCTATGTCACGAATCATGTAACCTATACAGAATCACCATGAATATCTCAGGAAGATTCTGTCTCACGAATAGTGTCAGGTGTCCTATGGTATGACATACTTGATGATGCAAGCACGAAGATGTATAGTGTCTCGATATCCATCTCTAGGTGACGTTACACAACTCTGTGTACGGCGTTGACATCCAAATATTATTCGGACGTTAAGTAATGTCACACGGTCCCAGGTTGAACATATATATCACAGGAATAGATCAAGAGAATAATATGAAATAAATTACTGCAAGTATTGGCAATGTACACTTGCTTGGGGTTTAATTTCCAACTGTTGCTTTGGTATCAGCGGGATCTGCAGGTACTCCTCCGATTGCTGAAATAAATGTTACCATCATGTTCAGTAGATATCAAATAGCTAGAATTGACTGTCCATAAGTCCAATTTGGACACAGGGGCAAAAGTGACAGTTTTTGGTCAAAGCGGGGTCCACATGTGGACACACTTCGCACCGAAAAATATGCCAGAGACAATATTTTCCAAATTTGTCAAACTTAGTGTCTACAAGTCCAGAACGACGATACGAACCCAATGGAATGTCCATAACTGAATTTTGATGTGCCGGTCACAAAATTGTCCGTCAAGTGGAGCCGTGGGGCCCACGATACGGGATTTTATCAACTTCTCATAATCGAACCAAACTTGGGTCGCAGGACCAGCGTATTGCTACGAGTCCGATGGCGTAAGTTTCGTTTCGAAACGACGAGCGCACACGAAGTTACAACGAGTTTCAGAACAGGACCGATACGGGGTATTGTCGACGGATACGCGTTGATTCCGGTGTGCACGCACATCCACATCAACTTTCGCAAAATTCCACACGTCCGTATTAACGTTGTGCACCTTTCGGTATAATTTGCACATGACCAAGTCGCCTCGTTTAGCGGGACGCACACAGTTTTGGGGAAATCAGGGTTTTTAAATAACCAAGTTTTTGGTCATTTTTACCCTCAAAAATATTACAAACTACAGCTCAATAAAATAAACTAAAAACAGGGTTTAAAACTTGTTCATATGGTCTAAATTACTGTTTAAGCCAATTTGAAAACATTTAACAGGTTGGTCGTAAAACGGTCGTGAACTGGGGAGTTCGGTATAATTTCTAATTTTCAGAAATGGAGATTTATTTTCCTGATTTTGCGTCGCAGTTTGCGATCGACACAAGACACGATACCCCGAACGAGTTGCACGGGGTTCGAGAGGGTCACGCAAGGTACGCGTCACAGCAGACAGAACGGAAAATGAGGCGGCAAGGAGAGAGAAATTCTTACCTGAATAGGGGGTCGGTATCGACTGAAAAAAGCGTTTTCGCGACGGCACGACGGGCTACGGCGGGGTGGTGGTGCTCCTCGACAACGGGTTGCTGAATCGTCGGCGTGCTGCGTCGCCGGGGTCTTCGCCGAAGATGTCGTCGGCCTGCGGGGAAGCTAGGAGGGACAGTGGAGGGGCGGCGGTAGTTGATGGGTGATGGGGGCAGCCATGGTGGTGGATCGATGGTGATCGTGAGGGGTGACCGGAGGAGAGTGGAGGTAGAGGCGGTGATGAAGGGTTTTCGCCGGGGGCTGGAGGTCACCGCGGGGAGTTCGACGGTGGGAGACGTTGGTTTCATGATGGTGGTGGTGGGAAGTCGACAGCGGCTGCGGGTTTTATAGGGTGGACGGGAGGTGGACGGTCGGCAGTTGGAGGCGGCCGTTGCGGGGAGAAGAAGGAGCTGGCGGCGGCGGGTCGGGAAGTCGGAGCGGCAAGCGGCGGTGGATGAACAGCCGCGGGGAGGCGGATCGACGCGGAGGCGAGGGGTCAGGGAAATGGCTACTGTAGCAGTAGCGAGTAGGCGGGTTCGGGTCGGGTCGGATTTTAGAATCGGATCCGACCCGATCCGATAAGGTAATGGGCTCGGGTACGGGTTGCGGGTCCGGGTATGGATCTGAACCGACCCGCTAGGGTTTTGGGTCCGGTTCAGTTGGGTTTAGGGTTTTAAACCCGTTCGGTCTATTTTGGTTTGTTTTGGTTTATTTAAAACTTGTGTTTTTAGCTATTTAAAAATAGTTCTGGGTCCAATAAATTCCAGAAAAATTACAGTAAGTCTAATTATTTATTTTACACCCAAAAATATTATTTTCATAATATTTTAATATTTAATAAAATCATAAAAATTATTTAATACCAGAAAATATTTATTTTAATTAGTTAAACATCACAAAAAATTCCCAAAAATTCATTTTTAATTTCTGAAAAATTCTGGGGGTTTACAATCTACCCCCTTAAGAGGATTGCGTCCTCGCAATCAAAGAAAGCATAGCCGGTCAGAAGAGATGACACGGTTGCAAGAATTGTTCGAAGCACAACACAATCAAAGAATCATGATCAAGAAAAACGAAGGATGAGGGTTAAGCAAAACACATAGGGAAAGAATAAAGTATTTCCCTAGACAATGAAAGTTAGGTAATTCAAGAGTGGAGAAAATCTGTTTAGAGCAAAGAAAACTACAGCTTAAAAAAACTAGGTTATCAATTATTAACAAGTTCAAAATACCAGGTTTAAGGCTAAGGTCATGAACTAACAGGCACGTGCTAAAGTAATACTAGGAATAGACATCTATGAATAACTTCAATCTTACGCGCATTCGCTACTCCACGAGTCTGTGCATCCTCCATTGTCATCGCAAAATCTTGTCCGTGTCCTTGTGGTGGTGCCCTCTGCTGTTGTTGGGCTTGCTGGAAGGGTGCTGCTCGTGGTGCCAAGGGTGGCCTCGGTTGATATCCTCCTGGTGCTGTGGAGCTTTTCGAATTCCCATTGGTGCTCCTTCTCGACGCTCAGGGCAATCCCTTACCGAATGCTGACGGGATTCGCATGCTAAACACAATCCCAATCTGCTTCGGCATTCCTTGGCGAGATGGCCTGCTTTGCCACAGTAGTGACAAGTAGGAAGGACTATTACTAGTGGTGTAGATGCTCTTTGTTGTGGATTCATCTGTTGTCGCTTTGCAGACTCCTCTTGTGATGCTCTGGTTGGTGCTGATATGAACGGTCGTTTTAGGTTGGACTCCCTCCTGGTGACGTGCTCCATGCATCGATCTGCAGCAAGAACATTCGAGTATGAAGTAGGTGCAACGAATCCGATCAATCTCTGTAGCTCAAAGTTTAGTCCGTCGAAGAACTTCTCAGCCTTCTCCTCTTCTGTCGGGATCAGGGAAGGGGCAAAGTGACTCAGACGAATGAACTCCGCATTGTACTCTTCCACTGTCATACTGTCTTGAGTGAGACGATTGAACTTGTCCTGAAGTTCTGATCGAGCAATAGCTGGAATGTACATCTCCTGAAAGAGTCTAGAGAACTCTTCCCAAGTAACTCGGTTTGGTCCGAGCCGTGTCTCCTCAGATAGCTACCAGTAATGTGCATTGCCCGTCAGTTGCATCCGGACAGCAGTCATCCAACGCTCTCTTGGAATCTCAGCTGCTTCTAATTGATGTTGAGTGTTTGTGAGTCACTCATGAACTTCAGTGGGCTCCTCCTTGCCTGAAAAGGTATGGGGCTTCAGTTGGCAAAAATCGGTGATAGAGCCCGCCGATGGCCGTCGAGCTGGTAGGTTCGCCTGCTCTAGTACGGTCACTATACTGTTTCGCAAATTCTCTGCCTCGTGATGCTGAGCCTCTTATTGAATCTGCTATTGAGCTTGCATCATTGCGTAGATCATTTGAAATATCTGATGTCCGTCCATAGCCTGCCCTTGTGGGAATACGGGCATTGGTGGAGTAAACTGCGGCGATGGTGGAATATCATCTTGCGGGATTCTCGAGGCATGCTGATTTGCTTAACTAGTTTGGTGAGTGGAGGGATCTCCACTTAATGACGTCACTCTATCTCCTTCGTAGGTGGCTACAGCATCTTGTGGTGATCCTGCGGGAGTCTCATTACTTGCTGGTAGATCCATTACTCTGCATCCAAAATAAACTATAAGAGGTGCACAGAGGAATCAAGACAGGATGCAAGTCAAGAAATTAATTTGAATTCGATATAGATATCAAGAATGATTCAATTAAGTGGATGAGATCCTAAAACTTATCCTATCCTTGTCGCAAGTTTGCTCAGTTCCTAAGTTGAAACCGAAGCAATTTAGTCGTTGACCTGCATTGGCCACCACAAAAACCATGTCAAGCCCCAGTCCCAAAATACTATGGGACTAGACACGTGACAATGGCCAGCAGCACACACCGATGGGCAAACCCAATTTAATAGACCCATCAGGGTGTACTTAAGCTGTAAAACAACAGTAAGGGTCTATAATACTAATCTCATCCACAACAGATAATCACAAAATAAATGTCAGAATAATCAAGATCAAATATATCCCACAAATCTCAATAAAAAGTCTCGGGGAACAACCCGATATTGAGTTTAATACATCAGTTCAATAAACAGGAAACAATAGAAATAACTGAGTATAGATAAGCAGATACTCAGGAGAAATCCTCGGCGATCACCTCGTCCTCTGGTAATGGTACTACTCCAACTTCTGCTCCTGTCCCGTACACCTCGGGGTAGATATCCTCTGCTAAACCTGGGGACATAATCCGGATTCCAGGTCCTTAGGGGATATAGCAAGGTACAATAATAACTCAAGCCAAAATAAATGCAGGGCAATAATAAATGAATCAATAGGGCAAACTAAGTAACCAACTAAGTGATATGCAAATGAGAGCAATAGTCATACTCAGGCTGAAACTACCATAGGCTCTGTGTCGGAGAAACCCATAGCAGCATTTATCTCGAAGGGCCAGAACTTGTGCCAAAGCTCTGTGTCAGAGTCTAAGGCACCTCCATAAAACTACATATATATATATAATCTAATCAGTCTTTAATATGGTAATACTCTCTCCACCCAATGTAATCACACGTCTCATGTCCACGACATCTCATGTCCATAACACGCAAGATCATATTTAATGCAGCAAGTCATAATGATAGCTACGCATATAGAAATCTATGTCACGAATCATGTAACCTATACAGAATCACTATGAATATCTCTGGAAGATTATGTCTCATGAATAGTGTCAGGTGTCCTATGGTATGACGTACTTGATGATGCAAGCACGAAGATGTATAGTGTCTCGATATCCATCTCTAGGTGACGTTACACAACTCCGTGTACGGCGTTGACACCCAAATATTATTCGGACGTTAAGTAATGTCACACGGTCCTAGGTTGAATATATATATATCACAGGAATAGATCAAGAGAATAATATGAAACAAATTACTGCAAGTATTGGCAAGGTACACTTGCCTGTGGTTTGATTTCCAACTGCTGCTCTGGTACCAGCGGGATCTGCAGGTACTCCTCCGGTTGCTGAAATAAACGTTACCATCATGTTCAGAAGATATTAAATAGCTAGAATTGCCTGTCCATAAGTCCAATTTGAACACATGGGAAAAAGTGACAGTTTCTGGTCAAAGCGGGATCCACATGTGGCCCACTTCGTACCAAAAATGTGCTTAAGACAATGTTCTCCAAATTCGTCAAACTTAGTGTCTATAAGTCCAGCACGACGATACGAACCCAACGGAATGTCCAGAACTGGATTCCGATGAGCCGATCACAAAATCGCCCGTCAAGTGGAGCCGTGGGGCCCACGATACGGGATTTTGTCAACGCTCTCAGAATCGAACCAAACTTGGGTCACAGGTCTAGCGTATTGCTAAGAGTCCAATGGCATAAGTTTTGTTTTGAAACGACGAGCGCACATGAAGTTATCCAACTTGTGTCTGCACTAGCTCTCGTAATGACCTCGCTTGCCACAATATTGACATGTAGGCAGTGCCTATGGAGCTGCTCTAGGTGGCTGGTGCATGTGAGTTCTCTTTGCAGCTTCTCCCTTGGCTGGTGCTGATATGAACGGCCATTTCTGACTGGACTCTCTCCTAGTGACGTGCTCCATGCGTCGGGCTGCAGCAAGGACGTCCGTATAAGAAGAAGTTGCATAGGACTGGACGGATCTCTGTAGCTCAAAGCTAAGTCCGTCGAAGAACTTTTTTGCCTTCTCCTCTTCTGTCGGGATCAGAGTAGGGGCGAAGTGACTCAAACGGATGAACTCTGCATTATACTCTTCTACCATCATGTTGCCTTGAATGAGGCTGTTAAACTTATCCCTAAGTTTTGCTCTGGCAATGGCTGAAATATACATCTCCTGGAAGAGTCTAGAGAACTCCTCCCAAGTACCTCGGTCCGGTCTGAGCCGTCTCTCCTCAGATAGCCACCAGTGATGTGCATTTTCTGTCGACTGCATCCTGACGGCAGTCATCCAACGCTCCCTCGGAAGCTCAGCTACTTCTAATTGGTGTTGAGTGTTTGTGAGCCATTTATAAACTTCAGTGGGCTCCTCATTTCCTGAAAAGGTACGGGGCTTCAGCTGGCAGAAATTAGTGATAGATCCCGTCGATGGTCGTCTAGCTGGTGGGTTCGCCTACTCCAGTATTGTTACTAGGTTGTTCCTCAAGTTCTCCACCTGGCGTTGCTGGGCCTCTTGATGAACCTACTGTTGTGCTTGCATCATTGCATAAAATATTTGGAACATCTGTTGTCTGTCCATAGGTTGTCCTGGTGGAAAAACGGACATCGGTAGAGTAAACTACGGCAGTTGTGGAATGTCGTCTCGTCGGAACCTCGAGGAATGCTGATCTCTTTGATTGCTTTGTTGAGTGGAGGGATCTCCACTTAATGGTGTCACTCCATCATCGTAGGTGATCATAGCACCTTGTGGTGTACCCACGGGAGTCTCATCACTGGCTCGTGGATCCATTATTCTGTATAGAAAGTAAACTGAGAGACGCATAGAGGAATCAAGGCAGGATGCAAGTCAATAAATTATTTTGAAGTCGATATAGAGGTCAAGAACGTGTCAATATGTGGATGAGATCCTATAATTTATCATATCCTAATCGCAAGCTTGCTCGGTTCCTTAGTTGAAATCGAAGCAATATATTCGTAGTCCTGCATGGGCCACCCAAAAACTATGTTACGCCAGTCCCAAAATACCGAGGGACTAGCCACGTGGCAATGGCCAGCAACACAACTCCAATGGGTAACCCAATTTAATGTACCAGTTAAAGTACACTTAAGCTGTAATCAATATAAATGCAGTCTACACCATCTATCACAGTATAATTCTAATCTCATCCACAGAAAGTAAACACAAGTCAATATGATAAACCAATCAAGATAATAGATCAAAAAAAATAGTCCATCATCAAGTCAACATAAGTAGTGTCTCGGGGAACAACCTGACAAAATAAGAAAAGAGAATAACGTCAATACATATGTCCATGAGTCAAGATATGAAATAAACATAAACATAAATAACTGAGTAAGTAACTGAATACTCAGGAGAAATACTCTGGCATAACCTCATCCTCTAGTGCTAGTACTGCTCCAACGGCAGCTCATATCCCATAAACATCGGGGTAATCCTCCTCTGCTGTACCTGGGGACATAATCCGGATCCAGGTCCTCAGGGGACATAGCAAGGTACAAGAAACACTCAAACCAAATAAAATGCAGTAAATATAAAACAGATCCTTAGGGCAAGCTATGTAACCAGCTATGTAAAATACAAATGAGAGCATCACTAGTACTCAGGCTGAGAGGCTGAGACCACTACAGGCTCTGTAGTGGGGAGCCCATAGCAGCAAGTAGTATCACGACTCCAGTATAAGTGCCAAAGCAAGTAGTATCATGTATTCCAGTAGTATATATATAATCATCCTATAGCATGTGTATCTTTTCCCCCCAATGCAACCTCACGTCTCATGTCCACAACGTCTCATGTCCATAACACGCAAGATCATGACCTCTAGCTAGTACAACAAGTCATAATGATATCTATGTATATGCAAGTCTCATGTCAAGAATCCTGCAAGCCTATACAAAATCACCATGAATAACTCAGGAAAGATTCTGTCATATGAAATAGTGTTAAGTGTCCTATGGTATGACGTACTTGGTAAAGTAAACATGTAAAAATATGGGATTGTGGTATCAACTCTCTAAGTGACGTTACACGACTCCGCGTACGGCTCGACACCCGAATCTTGTTCAGACGTTAAGCAACGTCTCACGGTCCTAGGTTGAACAGGTACATCACATAAGTATATAGAAAGAATACAAGCAAATAATATCATAGGATCTACTGCAAGTTGTCAAAGTACACTTGCCTGGGTTCCGAGCTCCGTCAATTGCTCATGTAACAGTGGAATCTCCAGGTACGCCTCCGGATGCTGAAACAAACATCACCATTGCTCTCATAATACTTGAAATATGTAGGATTGACTACCCATAAGTCCAAATTGGACACAGGGGCAGAATTGACAGTTTCTGGTCAAAGCGGGGTCCACATGTGACCCACTTAGCACCGAAATGTGCCAGAGACAAAGTTCTTCAAATTTGTCAAACTTTGTGTCTACAAGTCTAGAAGATGATACGAATCCAACGGAACATCCAGAACTGGATTCCGATGAGCCGGTCACGAAATCACCCTTCAAGTGGAACCATGGGACCCGCGAAACGGTATTTCGTCAATGTTCTCAGAATTGAACCAAACTTGGGTCACATGACCAGTGTAACGCTGCAAATTCGATGGCGCAAGTTTTGTTGCAAAATGACAGGCACACACAAAATTATGACGAGTGTCAGAATAGGCCGATACAGGACTTTTCGACGGATATGCGTTGATTCCGGTGTGCACGCACATCCAAATCAACTTTCGCGAAATCTCACACATCCGTGTTGACGATACGCTCCATTCGCTGCAATTCGCACACAAAGAAGTTGCCTCGTTTAGCCGGACGCACCCCGTTTTGGGAAAATTTGGGTTTAAGAAACCAAGTTTTTGACGAAATTCAACAACAATTAAATCACAGCATAATCAACAATAAAATAAACTAATTGAAGAGATTAAAACTTGTTTATGTTATCTAAATTACTGTTTAAGTAGAATTTCAGTATCATGTGCCGTTATGAAGATAACGGGACTCAAATACGCGCACTTGGAACAGTTTTTGTTCCCAAAACTTGGTCATTTTTTTCGGTTTTGTATCACGATTTACGATCGACACAGGACACGATACACTAAACTAATTATACAGGGTTCAAATGGGTCATGTGGTCTTCGCATAGGACTCAACGGTTCACTTTTTGGTTTACTGTGTAGGGAGATACAAGGACGAGAAGTAGAGTACCTCGTTACTGCTATTGCTCGGGGATTTTGGGCGGGTCTGCGGCGACGTTTGACGGCAGCGCGCGTGGTCGACGGTGGTCAGCGGCGTGCTTCTGAGGTAGGGGATATGATGGTGGTTGGTCTCTGCTAATGTGGTGTTTATATAGGATGAAGGGGAGGGAGTTACAGAAGGGGAAATAAAGGGTTGGCATGGTCGGTTACAGGGAGGGGAAGGGGTCGGGGCTGCAGGGGTTACTGTAGTGGGGCTACAGTAACGGGTTCGGGTAGGTTTAGGGTTTCGGGTAGGTTTAGGTTGGTTTAACTCAGTTTAGTTTAAGAATTAATATTTTATATATATATATATATATATATATATATAGCTATCAAAAATAGTTTTGGACCTCAATAAATTTTAGAAAAACTATACAATACTCTAATAATAGTTGTACACCCAAAAATATATTTTCTGCACTATATTAATAATTAATTAAATACACATAATTATAAATTCATGAATATTATATATTATAAATGCTAAAAATTACAGAAAATTCTCCCTTAATCTCAGTAATTCATAATACCAATAATTAAAATTCTAAAATTTAATTCTAAAAAAATTAGGGTGTTTACACTTGGACACCTGGCGAAGATCCACGGCATCCCGCCCAAAGTCGGACGGATCTGGGTTAGCCCAGCTCGGATTCAGCCTGGAGCTCGTCTTACGAGTCCGAGTCCGGCTCGAACTGAGTGACCCGCGTGGGTGCGCTCCCACGACTGGCAGCAGGGCCCGCTACCTCCGTCCAACCACTGACGTGCGGGTCCCAACGTTGGCTGACTGGGTAGGACTAGAGCTGACTGGATAATTAATTAGTAAATGAGTTTTTAATTACCAAAAATTATTTATTTAATCAGTTTTAGCCTAAATAACCCCCAATAAATAACAAAAATACTCAAAAAATTCTAGAAAATACATTTGATTATTTAGAACCTAAAATTAAAGTTTGGAATATTTTTAGTTATCTTTGACACTAAAATAAATTCTTGAAAGTCCTAAAAAATTAGTGTTACTAGTTTTAATTAACCAAAAATTGTAAAAAAATTCCAATAGACCCAAATTAACCTAATAATAATATTTAAGCTAGAATTTCAGGATATGGAGGTTACACCAATTTATTCAAAGTGAAAAGTAAATAAACTTAGATAAGCATACAATAATTATTCATTGACTTCGCCTATTATGACGTCGAACTGGTCTTCCGAAATTGCGTTTCCATCAATATATTGGAAGAAATTATTAAAATCCATGTGTGTTGTACCCTCCATGAGATTATTCTCCACACCCTTTGAGGCTTTATACTCGTCCACTTTCTTTTGTGAGGTACGACAGTTTCGCATCCAATGACCAGCTTTTCCACAACGTTTGCAAATATCAGTTAGAGCAGCTGGATTGGGAATTTGGTCATTGTTTCTTCGAGGATTAAATCCCTTATTTTTTAACTGTGTATCATTCCTTGGACCCGGATTGTAGCCATTTCTTTGGCTTCCATGACGTTCGTGCCCTCTACCTCTGTGATTTTCTTAACCCCTAGTATTGGTCACATTTTTTCGAGCACTAGTCGCATTCACTTCAGCTGGAATTGGTGCAGACCCAATTGGTCTACTAGTGTGGTTTTTTATTAACAACTCATTATTTTTCTCCGCCACGAGTAAGACAGCAATGGGTTCGGAATACTTCTTAAAAAAATTCTCCCTATACATCTGTTGTAGGGTCAGATAAGTCGCATGAAATGTGGTGAATGTTTTCTCTAGCATGGAATGTTCTGTCACTTCTTCACCACATAACTTCAATTGTGAAGTAATCTTGAAAATAGCTGAATTATAGGCTGCAACTGTCTTATAATCTTTGATTGTAGCCATTTCTTTATCTTGTGCAGATATTGGCTTATCAGCCACAATTGCGTCACCTAAGCTTTTGGCTTGAAGGTGCAATTCAGCATCCAATCTCCAGTTGAGAAAGTTCTGGCCTTCTAAGTTTAGAGACTTGAAATCATGCTTTGTGAGGATCGACATATTGCTGTATAAGATCAATAATAACAAGTTAACATAAGAACTTGGTAATCACCAAACAATTCATGTTCATGGTGTATGCTTCAAACAATGATGTTTCAGAAGTCTATTTATACCAAACAAATCTTGTTCATGGTATGCTTCGAACAATGATGTTCCAGAAGTCGTAGGTAAATAGCAAACACTAGATGTTCATGGTATGCTTCGAACAATGATTATGTTCAAGAAGTCTTTCAAAAATACCACATATGGTATGCTTCGAACAATGATGTTTTAGAAGTCTTATATATATATACCAAACAATTCATGTTCATGGTCATCAGATCTCTGATGGTTTTGATCTGAATGTATTAACATATATAAAAGAAAGAAAAAAATAAATAAATAAATAATAACTCCAGCGTTCTATCCGAGAGATCTATATGAGATTAACATCAAAGTTAACTAAAAGAAGTGAGATGAATAGATAAAATTATTCTTTTTGCCCTAGCAGTATGCTAAGAGATATATAAACATCAACATCAGGCTGTGCCTAGGGTATGCATATGCAGAAAAAAAAATAAACATAAATGACCATACCTATTACCGAAGTGGAGAATCCGCAAATGGCGGTTTCACTAAGATGCTCTCGGTTATTTCCTCCCCTTAGAGCTTCGTGCTGATAACGTGTTAGAATAAACGTAGAAGAAAGAAGAAGAAAATATGAAAGAAGATCTCTTATTAGTGTAATCTCATGTGGGAGGCAAATGCCTTATTTATACAATGCAATGAAGGTGTAATATTAATCTCTAACCAATGTGGGATTAAAATACAGAGTGGATATCCAACCCTTTAGTAACCCACGTTATAACAATTTTAATTTAAACAAGGATTTGATTCATATTCCATGTTATGAGAAATATTTATTATCCGAAAATAGAAAAAAAAAAAATCTTTGTTTAAGAAATGCGTTGAGAACCACAAATTTATAGACGGTTTCTTACTTCGATTTGATTCATCTTTGTTTAAATCTCTTCAAATGGAATATTTTCGCTACGGTTTCTTATCGAATATAAATATCTAAAATGCACCCTTCTATATACTTTTTTCATACTCATTGTCGATAAAGTAGTAGTTCCAAATGTTTATCCAATTTTTACTATATTATGTATGGATCAGATATATCATGAACAATTTTTGTCAAACAAGTTGGCAAAAATCTAACAATGGTTTTTTTTTTTTTTTTTTTTAGGTTTTTTTTTTGTGTTATTTTTTTTTTATAGTTGGATTTGGTTTTTTTTTTTCTGTTGGTTTTATAAAAAATTAACCAATAGATTTTCTAAAGACAATTTAAAATTAACTAAAATATTTTTTTTAAATATTAGATACCACATCTATTATCATTCAAAATATAATTTTAGAAATATCAACTGTTTGATTATTATCTATACTAATTTGTTATTATGTATACTAATATAATTTTGAAAATATAATTATTATTTATACTAATTTGTTAAATAACAACTGTTTTGATTAAATCAAAATCTATTATTAGTTAAATTTTTATTATCTATATTAATTTGTATTATCTATACTAAATATGAATGATAACCGTTTGTTATTATCTATACTATATTTTTATTATCTAACTAAACACATATTCAAAATTTAAAACATATATTTATGAGAAATCATAATTAAAATAGATATCACAATTTAATAAATAACAAACTAATTATTTGTTATCTATATAATTAATTATTTTGAATAAATTTTGTGTACAAATAATAATAAATTATCTTTTAGTGATATGAAAGAAAAATATAATATTGATAATAATATTAATCAATAGATTTTGTTATCATTCATATTAGTATAGATAATAACAAATTAGTATAGATAATAAAAAAATTCGAAAATAAAATTACCAAAAGTAAAATTTGGAGGTCGAAACATTATTTTTTTTGCAATTCTAAAAATTTTCGATGTCCGTCAAACGGTGAAACTTAAGACCAATTTCTCAGACGATTCAAAAAATTATTTCATTTTTTTCTAATTTATCTAAAAAATTATTGGTACAACATTTTTTTTTAAAAGAACTAAACCTAAATAAAACTAAACAAAAGCAATTTTTTTTTCCAAAAAACCAAAAAAAAACCAAACTAGAACGGAAAAAAAAAAACTAAACTCAATTATCCCAAAAAATCAACAAAAATAAAAATAAAAAAACAAACCAAAACTAACCCAAAAAAAATTCAAAAAAAATCACTATCAGATTTTTGCAACTCGCCAACCAAATTGGCAAAAATTTGACAAATAAAAAAAATATATATTTTCGCTATCCTAGATGGCAAAAGTTTTCGTGACTTCATATTTTTTCGAAATATTTTCGACTTAGTTAATTTATTTAAAAATATTTTTCTTACAACAAATTTTCTGCTGTAAGTAAGATTTCAAATAAGTGAGAATAAAAGAAAAATTTAGTTGAATAGCGTATTTTCTGAGGCTTTGTCATTAGTCCACCTCGAACATGACTAACTGTATTAAAATAATTTTAGTAGTTTAAAATTATGATCGGTCATTAATGATTATCGTAAGTATTGAAATAAATTGATAGTGATTTATGATAATTTGTTGGTCATCAAATAATTAGAACATGTCTTAACAAAATTAGAACATTATTTATTTAGTATTGTAATTTTGGAAAACTTTTTTTTTAGGTTTTATAACGATTTATTTAATATGTTGAACAAGATTCGAACCGAACCGATATCGACAGGTTGAGTTGGTGTGATTAAGTAGGTTTGGATGGTCCCATTCGATTTTATATTTGGACGGTCCAATCCAGTTATTAATTTTGGAGAAACCTACTCTAGTTGGAACTGTAAATTGTAAAATATGTGTCCGTGTTCAAAACTAGTTCTTCTTTTAGATGCCAAATGTTAAGAAACTACTAAGTTGGTACAACACATTTTGTATCCAAAATTTTTATTTTTTTTATTTTATTTTTTTGCAGTTTTTTCATTTTAGGACTGTACAATTTTTTTTAGGCTCTTGATAAAGGCACTACAAAAATGGCTCGGAACTAGTCAAGTATTTGTGCTAGTCCAGTTAGAAAAAAAATTTATTCAGGCTAGTCCAGAATTTACTAGGACTGTCCACCCTCTTCACCTCCCTCCTCCTGCTCCTCCCCCACCCCCACCTCCTTTCGGCCTCTCCTCTTCCCTCCTCTCGCGATTTTCTGCCTCTCCGCGTCGTTGACCTCGCCATCGACCGCGTTGCCGTCGCCGAGCTGCACCTCAAGCACCTTCCCGTCGGCTCGGTCACGAAGGCGATGATGAAGAAGAAGAAGCGTGCGAGGGTTCCGCGCGGCGGAGGCACGCGCTCGCGGAGAGCTGCGGGTACGTCTCGCGTCGGCGACAACGACGACAGCAGCAACAGCGGAGGCAAGCGTGTGCGCCTCCGCCTCGTCGCCGCCTCCGTGCGCGTGCCTCCGCCTCCTCCTCCTCCTCCCGCTTCTCCGTCTCGTCCCCCCCTTCCAGCCTTCACACAGCCCCGCCCTCGTGTCACCTCACGTAGCCCTCCCCTCCGGACTGTCAAAATTTTAACAGTTCTACCAATTGAAAGGACTGTCAAAATTTTGATAGTCCTAAAAAATTAACATATTTTTTTAGAACTGTCAAAATACAACAAAATTTTGACAGTCCTACCAATTAACTGTCAAAATTTTGACAGTTCTGATTATAAAAAAAAATCAATTGAAAGTGGACAGTCCGGTGAATAACTTTTGGGAGTGTCAAACTTATAATTATCATTGATAAAAATTTGGACTGTCTTTATGAGTCATTCTTTCATATTAGTCATAATTTTAATGTTCTTTAGCTCAGATTCTAGGACTAATGTGTTGCCTCCTGCGAGTGCCATTCGCCTTTTAAAACCAGAGAATAAGTAGTCGCACGAAATTTCTTCCAATCTGAAGCAGAAAGAAAAGAAAAAAATGGAGATCGCTTTCTTCTTCTCCATACTTCTCCTCGCTCTCCTCTCTCCTTCTTCCGCCGCTACCGTTGCCGCCGACGCCGCCGACGCCGACGAAGCCTTTGACGTTCGCCACCACCTCTCCACCGTCTCCAGGTCATCCTTCTTCTTCTACTACTTCTTCTCACTTTTGCATTTAGCCCTTTCTATTTTTGCTAGGTCTAGGGTTTCCATGGTGTTCTCATTTAGTTCCTCCGAGACCCTGATAAATAAGACACGGACACAGACACAGACTCGGACACGGCGTTGATCATGGAGTGTATTTTTGTTATATTTCTGATTGTCCGTGTCGAGTCCGATGTCTGTATGACACGACTCGAGACGGACACGGCACCCCGAGTTTCTGTGTCCGTGCTTTGTATCATGGTGTTTTCTGTCCGTGCTTCGTATCATGGTGTTTTCTGATGTAGATTGACATCCTGACGAATCTTATTATTTTCCACGATGATCGGAGTCTATGTTGCACGGACATGAATATTATGCAGCCACGGACACAGTATGGATTATGGAGCAGAGTGTCCTTGCTTCCTAGACCTCATTGGAGATCAACTCAAGATTTTCATTGTGTTTTATGATATCATCTATGGGAAATCCTGACGAATCTCAAGATTTTCCTCGATTTTATTGTTCTCAAACTGTGTTGCACTGGCATGAGTACGGCACTGCACTGCACGGACATGACATTGGTTACTGAGTGCCAAAGTGTTGTATTTTGGACTCCGGTAGAGTCTTACATGTGTCTGTAATGACTTGACACGGGCAAGATAACGATTTTCGGAGTGGCTGTGCTTCCTAGACATCAATGAAGATCGACCCGAGATTTTCAATGTGTTTTCTCATTTAATTTCTGTAAAGTCTTAACGGATCTTAAGATTATCCTTGATTTTCTAGATCTCACTTATGTTGCACGAACACGAGTACAACAAGGACACATCAATTATTATGGACTGTCCTAGTGTTATGTTTTTGGAGTGTCAGTGTTTGGTCTGATGCGTGTCAAGCGTGGCACAACACATTACCGACTTTTGAAGTTTCCGTGCTTCCTAGACCTCAATGAGGATCAACTCAAAATTTTGGAGACTTTTCTTGATGCAGTTTCTTTGAAATTCTGATGTCTCAAGATTTTCCTTGATTCTATTATATTTTGTACGGACACAAAACGTATATGGACACACCATTACTATGGAGTATTGGAGTGTATTAGGGTAGTGCTCTATTTGGAATAGACTGGATACACACATATCAGTATGCTTCACCAACTCTACACAAGCCAATATTTTTCTAGAGAAGAAGAGGTTGATTGTAGAGTGTACTAGGATATTTTGGAGTGCCTGTGTCGAGTTCAATACATGTGGGACCGAACATGGACAAGATTTCGAATTTACTGTGAAATCCTGATGAATCTCAAGATTTCTCAATTTTGTTGATCTCAATCTATGTTGCATGGACACACAACGACGTATAGAATTGCCTGTGGGGTGCCATGTCGAGCCTGATACGTGTCTAATGTGACACTGACACGAATACGACGAAGTTCTTGTGTTTCCTATCTGAGCTATCTCTGAATGTAAGTTGGTTGCTTCTCTGTTGTTGCTTGTGCTACCATCTGGAATTTATATGACACCATTGATGAGATTAATTTTTAAATTTTGGATCGACATGGATTAACTTGTAAATTCTCCCACGTGAATTCTTCAAGAACATTTAGGTGGGCATCAGCAGAAGGATCAAATTTAATAACTTGCTCATATTTGAACATAAATGATACTAATACCCCCCCCCCCCCCCCCCCCCCCCCCCCCACCTCTTCTCTATTTTTGCAGATATGATGCTGGAAAACATGCTAATTTTGCTGCCTATCAGCCTTCTGCCGTGCCGGATGGATGTACCCCAATCCACTTAAATCTTGTGGTAATTTGCGTTACAATTTTCAATGTGATCTAGGTTCGATCTCGTTTTACACAACCCGTATGGCTTTATATCAGTTAACTTACCTATATTTACTGGTTTTTGTTTCTTTATCATGGTTTTGATGAATATGAAGTCTGGTATTTTTTATTAATATAAATGATTCTGTTAGCGTTTAGGGGAAAAAAGAAAAAGCAAAAAGCTTTTCCAAAAAGAAAAAGAAAAAGAA
The DNA here is from genome assembly GCA_036927795.1 of Iris macrosiphon. Taxonomy (NCBI): domain Eukaryota; kingdom Viridiplantae; phylum Streptophyta; class Magnoliopsida; order Asparagales; family Iridaceae; genus Iris; species Iris macrosiphon. Next base: position 5,444,338 of record JAYESA010000019.1, on the reverse strand, counting down.
AAAGAAAAAGAAAAAAGAAAAAGAAAAAGAAGAGAGCTTCGCAAGGGTAAAAAAACAATAAGGCCAAAGCCGTGTATCGATGCACATTGTGTGTTATGTTTATGCTGTCCTAGAATATGCCTATGATTTGTTTCCACCAAATTTCCATTATTTCACTGGTTGCAACAAGCTTGATGCCTATATTTTGATGGTGTATCAGTTATCTATTTGTACTTGACCAACTCTTAAATGTTGACTTTGTGACATAGGCAAGACATGGGACCCGCTCTCCCACAAAGAAACGTATTAACGAGTTGGATCAATTGGCAACACGTTTATATGTACTTCTGAGTAGTGCAAAAAAGGAAGCACAGGACAGTTCTTTGCAGAAAATTCCCTCATGGTTGTTTGGATGGCAATCCCCTTGGAAAGGTAGACAGAAAGGTGGGGAGTTGGTTATCAAAGGAGAGGAAGAGCTTTACCATCTTGCTATTAGAGTGAGGGAAAAGTTTCCTGAATTGTTTGATCAGGATTACCATCCGGATGTTTTTACAATTAGGGCAACCCAGGTTAGTTTATCTGTTTTTTATTTATTTATTTTATTCAGTTCCGGCTAACCAAAATCTTCTATGAAATGTTTACCCGAGGATACATTTCTGCATATTTTGCTTGCTGCGTGAATAAGGTCTATGAAATGTTTACCCGAGGATACATTTCTGCATATTTGCTTGCTGTTTGAATAAGGTCTATGAAATGTTTACCTGAGGATACATTTCTGCATATTTGCTTGCTGTTTGAATAAGGTCTATGAAATGTTTACCTGAGGATACATTTCTGCATATTTTCTTGCTGTTTGAATAAGGTCTATCTACAGATGCACTCTTAGATTTCTACCTTCCGTTAGACCATCATTTATTTGTTCCCACATCTATTGAAGAAACAGTTAAAAGTTGTTTTTACTGGTTAGTAATAAATAATTGAAAGATGTGATTAGTGCCATCAACCCTTGTGTTATTGGCTTCAAATTTTAGCTGTCTAATTATAGTTCATTTATTTGCTCAAGCTATTGTATGGCCCACAAACTCAACAGTTCATCTACCTGTCTATACAGGTTCCTCGGTCATCAGCTAGCGCTGTGGCATTTGGCATCGGGCTATTTTCTGGGAATGGGTCCTTAGGGCCAGGTAGACATCGTGCATTTTCTGTGATAAGTGAGAGTCGTGCAAGTGATAGATGCTTACGGTTTCATGACAATTGTGCAACTTACAAGGTAGGGAAGTTTCAGTTGTCGCCTGTATATATTGTCTTGTTGTAGCTAGGTGCATATTTCTATTTCATGGATCTTTGAACTATTTTCTTTTTGTGCCATCAAACGAAGTTCCTAGAAATGAATGCTTTGGTGATGAACAACTCATGTTATGCTGTTCAAAACTTAACGTCTATTCCTGCAATTTCTATAAGGAACTATTAATCCGATACATAGCCGTGTAATGTAAAAGTTGAACGCTAGGTGCTGGAGGTGGAATGAAGCTTGAGATGTTATCCCTAAAATTTACTTAAAACCTTATTTAATATAAGGAGGAAGTGAGAAAGTTGACAGAGATGATAACTTATATGAAAAATACTTGTTACTCAATGACGACTGGCACAAATCAGTTTTCCTAACCTAGCTTTGCCTGTGGCTTCCAAGACTAGTTGGTGCTTAAAGGGGAGACTTTTCCCTTTTATGAAGACATTGGATCACTGCACCATCTCAAATTTCAAGAAATCAACTATTATATCCCAGATACGAAGCTGGTTTGCATTGACATAGCATGGGTGTTGCTACTTCCCTGTTGTTTATGCCCATCAAAGCTAATGGTCCCTGGAATGCTGCCAGAGCTAAAATGAGCTTCCTTTTCCTTGTACAAGAATTTCAATAATGCAAATAGAAGAGAGAAATAAAAGAAAGTATAGAAAAAAGTGATTGAATAGGATATCTCACCACCCACTTTATTTATAGGGATTTTTTTTTCCAATTCTTAAAGAAGGATAATAAATGCCATTCAAGGGGGTAGAATGACACTGTAATTTTATTCAAGGCTGTTAGTTGAGTGATATTTTGAGTGTATGTTTATTTGTTAGTGTTGAATTTAGGGATGGATGCTCTACTGCAATTGGCAAATTGTACTTTTATTACAGAAATAAATTTTCATTTTAAAAGATGCAAAATCTTGAAGATGAGAAATTTGTATGTAAGGTATATGTTTGGTGATCTGCATTCATGCACTTGATACAGACATTCTATGACAGATATTAGCATGACTTGGTTGACTCATGTCTACACTTGGTCTCGTATTGCACTTCTCTGGACGAAAGTCTTATTATATGATAAATAGATAAAATTGTGTAGAAAGGAAATATGATGCACTGATCTGGTACAGTGCACATTGCATATAAACCCATAGATAGTATTGGTATAAAATTTGGATTGCTAAAGACCTAAGTTGCATAGAAGCGAATATGAGACAGCATCATAAAGACATTTGATTTGGATTGCTAAAGACCTATGTTTCATAGAAGCGAATATGAGATATCATAATAAACTAATAAAGACATTTTGATATGACTGCACCAATTCTGGAATGTCTTCATCTTGTCCATTACATGTCGCCTACGACATAGAGCTAAATACTGTACAAGATCCAGAGCGGATGAACGTATTTATTGGTATATCAACTTTGTATATACATAATGAAACACACACCCATAGATTTCTTCTACCAAAAAATGTTGCTTTTTGAAGTATTCCTTGTATGAAAATATCCACCACGAAGGTTGAGTTCTAATACTTACTTTAATATGTTCCATTGTCTGGATCCTGAAGGAATATAGGAGGAGTCAGGAACCTGCTGTTGATAAGCTCAAAGAACCAATTCTAGATGCAATTGCAAGTGGACTAACCTCACGCTACCAGCTTAATTTGACAAGGCAGGATGTCGCTTCCCTCTGGTTCCTATGCCAGCAGGTGCGTTTGATCCTGAGAAGTATGAATGGTTCTGCTATTTTGAGCTTCATCTGAATTACCATATGAATCTTGTTTGAGTAGATTATCGTTTACTTTACTTTAGGAAGCATCTTTATTGGAAATTACCAACCAAGCTTGTGGCCTTTTCAGTGCTTCTGAGGTATGTATGCCTTGATAGTTTTCTTCCACGATGTAAATTTGCATATTGGTTGCCGTAAGGCATAAGCTATATATTTGATGTTACTTTTTTTGCTAAACTTGATTGGTCCATATATTGCACCCAGAAGAATTTTGGAGGCTGCATATGTTTGAGTTGAAAAAAGTATATGGTTTGGTCTTGCATGTTGCATGGATGCTTGCATATGCAAGAAATCATCATGTGAATGAGCGTAATATTGTTCAGATATTGATTCTTCTTTCATTCCTTTAATGATGGTCCTGGCTTTCTATCCATCGGATGGATACCCATTTAGTTGGGTTTAATCACACTGTCATTTTCATAACTTTAATCTAATAAGCAACTGTCACCTGACACCTGTTGTTCAGGTTGTAAATGTCCCCCTACACAACGGTTTATTTATGGGATGTTTATGGTAACTTTTCTTTGGTGATTGTGAGGATGATTGTTACACATCGGATTGATATTTATGGAATTCTCGAATATGTTTGGCTAAGGGGGATGTGTGGTTGCAAGGCATATAATAGAAATGATGGCAATAATGTAAAATGAGTATACCTTCCAAGTGAATCAGGCAACTAAAGAATGGTGTGTCTGAAGTGCAATGATTACTTCATAAATCTGTTTTGTGGTCCTATCTTTTCTGCCCTTACTATGCTTTTGGTATCTTTAAGATGAATTTTTGTTTCATTTCACTGAAGAAGAACACTGAGTTTGGATTTGAGGCTTTGAGAACACAAAAGAAAACCGATGCGTATAGAATATATGATTTTATTTTGTGGGAAATTGATTAAATAAACCAAAACAAGCTTCTTGGAAGTTGGTTCATATTTCTAAAGGAACCAAAGAAAAGTTGAAGAAAGTAGACACAAGAAGAATGAAGTAATGGAAGTTATTGGACACTTCAACACAAAGTATTGGACATCATGTGTGTGCTGAATGGTTTTCTTCAGGACTCGGAAGTTTTTCATTTAGATCCTGGAATCGAACTGGTATTTTATGAAGATGTCATCATGTCATGTAGTAGTTTGCAACCAAAATATTCATCAAGGGTGGGTGCCTGTATAGAAACAGATTTGCTAGCCGCAGGCTTAATTTTGTTGTTCGGGGCCTTTGGGAGTCTAGTAGTTGTTTGGAGAAGTCAAGCCCAAAGAGTATAAGTTCATGTACTTATGGTGTTTATATATCAATAAGTGGAGGAAAGCAAATAACAGGATCCAGATTTTTAGTTCGCATATCTCCCTATTAATTTCTGAGTCTTTGGTTGAGTTCTTTCCTTGGAGAGAAAGAAGTTGGAAAAGACTTGGGTTCTTTGAGTTCCTATCCCGAACTACTTATACCAAACAAGAGGACCCAAAGGAGCTGGGACAAGAAATTAGGTGGGGCCCACTGCCTAGATCATCCAGTTTCCATGGGTTCTACAAGTTCTTCCAACTTTCAAAATACAAAACAGCCCTCTAGATCCAGTGTGTAGGAAGCATTTTGCTTGGTTGCAACACACACCGTCAGGCACCTGCATATTCACAGCAGTACACCTTACCATGATGACCCATTTGCTACACCGGTTCATGATAACCCAGTTGACCACTTGTTCTCCTCATCTTTTCTTGCTTGGGACACTGTTCAAGCATTAACTGTTTTACTGTGATATCGGGTAATTAAGTGCTGCTTTTATTTATGCAACATGTGTACCTGGATATATGTGATCTTATTGAACAAGTGCTCAGGATCATTCTATATATATCGATATATTAGATTCAGCACCTCAGATCTCTTGGACGAGTTAAATAAACCTTGTTGGATTTATGCTAGTAATTTAATATTCTTCTGGTGGGTTGCCGGTGTATTCTCTTCTTGACCCTGGTGAATTCTGGTAAGCCCCGGCTTGTCGTTGTGCCTCCTCTATATATTACTCTTATTCTTCATCCATATTTAAGTGGTATGTCAAAAATTCAAACTTAAGACTGATGAGCTTATGCAACTGGAGTTGTATAATCTGAGGTGAAGAAGATATAAAGTAATTGTTTGTATCCATAAAAATAGGTAGCTACCTTTGTACCTATTTGAAAATGTTTGTATCCCGTACCCATATCCTGTGTCCGTATTCGTGCAACATAGTACAGCATAGAGGTGATCACTTATTTTAAAGAATGTTATGTCTCAATCTTCTTCTATAAGCCATTAATGTCATGCGAGTCTTCTCTTGGCTTATTTATTTCGTAATTTATTTATATGCTTACTGGCTATAATGAACTCTGTAGACACGACTTAAGTTAGCCCTAAGACTGTTGTCGTGGGTACTAGATTGTATTGCATGTGTTGTTACGCTGACTTGCCATTAGATTAAAATGTAAATTTGGCTACTTTCTGTGGCATCTTGATCTATAGTTTGAAACATGTTTTCCTCTTGGAGTCAACACTCTCAAGCAGTTGTTCTTCGGCTTAATTTGTCCCTGACATTTTATCTGCAGATTAGACACAATGTGCCATGGGAACAAGTGCCTTGAGTCTGTCATATAATTGCTTCAAGGTTGCATTGCACATGTTTCAGTTGCCGGAAATGGAAATTGTTGTTACTTCCTAAAGTATTTTGCTATCTGAGATTCTGTTGTTAATTTATGAATATGTCTTAAATGTGCTTGTTTTTGGAGTTCATGACTTCAGGTGAAAAGTTACAGTGCTTTTTATGCGATTGCAGTTAGAGCTAGTTATTTCTGTTAGTCTTTACTTGCATATTTGTCCCACTGCATCATACTACAACTTACAATTCCTATGAGCCTGAACTTTCCTTGCAGTACACATTCAATTATATTTTGAGTTTCTCTTCACTGTCAGGTTTCTGTGCTCGAGTGGACAGATGACTTGGAGGTATTTCTTCTAAAAGGTTATGGAAAGTCGATAAATTACCGCATGGGAGTACCTTTACTTAAAGATGTTCATGAGTCAATAGAGCAAGCAATTATTGCTAAAGAAGGTAATCGGAATTTATTTATGAGTAATCTTTGACTACTAGTTGTTGCAATTCATCATTTTCCTGGCTAGCATTAGACTTCTGATGTCACGGTACTATTACATGTTCTGTTTCTCTTCAGATGTATTTTGTATTATAGTTGGTGCTGTTGATGATGTTGAATTGCTAGATGCAAGAGCGAATCTCAAGTGTGATCTTTCCCTCGATCTTTTTTGCAATCATTCTCAGACACAGTTTGCCCATGTCTAGGTTCCAAAGGGATCCAAACCTAGTTGAAAGTGATCTAGCATGGTCACATTCGTGCCGAACATAATTGGGATATGAGAAAGTAATTTTTTATTTTTTGCAACATGTCCTTTTTAGGACGCTTTGGAACCTAGTGACTATTAAAAAGAGAGCTTGAATATACATATTATTAAGAATCTAAGATCTAATATTCATACATCTTGATATGTGTATATATAACTGTATCCATGTCGTACTTGTATCCTAAATTTCTAAAAACACATGTTCTGAATCTATATCGTGTCATATCTGTTGCTATGCAGTGTAGGTGGGAATCAACTTTGTACCTTACACTTTGCTATCTTTCTTAGACTCCCAACTCTGTATAATTACATTGGCGGGAATCTACAAACGCAGACTATAATTATCTTAGGTGGGATACGTATCTTGCCACTCACCTTGTTGATTTATCATTGGAACCAAAATCACTTGATTCAGTTCTTAGTCTCTGAAATTCATCATCAGTGCAATGCAATGCCCAATCTAAGCTATTATAATTTATGAGATATATCCAATGTGGAACAAAATAGTAAAATTCTATATACTGCTCAGAATTGTTATTAAGAAATGTCTGTCTGAAGCTTTTACTGAGTACCATCCATCTTCCAGAAAACCTTTCCCCAGGAACTTACGAAAAAGCAAGGCTCCGGTTTGCTCACGCTGAGACAGTTATACCTTTCACATGTCTTCTTGGTCTATTTCTTGAAGGATCTGGTCAGTATTTAATAAGACACTTCCATTATAGGATTTCCATTTTGTATACTATCCGTACTTCTGTGTCAAGTATTTTGCCGTAGTAACTTGACTTGTATATGTTTTAACTTGACTTGTATATGTTTCAAATACTTACAAATGACATCGATCCTCACCCATATAGAATTTGAACGTATACAAATTGAGCAACCATTGGATCTACCTCCAAAGCCTCCTCAGAGAAGAAATTGGATAGGCAGCATTGTGGCTCCTTTTGCTGGAAATAATATGCTGGTGTTGTTCCACTGCTCTGGCAATGATTCAAATGGCACAAGGAAATCTGAAGGTTCCAGGAGCAAGTATTTTGTTCAAGTTCTTCATAACGAAATTCCAGTTCCCATGCCGGTAAGGTTAATTTAAACTGAATATGGGTTGTCTGATTACACCCCCCACCCCCCTCTCCTTCTCTCTCCCTTATTATGCTTTTTCCTTATTGAGTACCACCATGAGATGTGGACTTACTGTTAGCAATGGATTAGGAACATGTGGCGATAGGTTGCAGGTTTCATGTTTTATATGAACACATCAGCATGAATTTGATTTTAGGACTGATGCATGCCTGATATTAGAGAACATGTACCAAATCAGTTAAATCTTTCAAGGTTCAATTGTCTGATATGCCCCTATCAAATTCGGAAGATGATGAATTGTGTTATAATTACATTGGAGAAGCTATAGGTGTTTAGTTCCTTCAAGCTGCTGCAATTCTCTCTCTTGTTGATACAAAGAAAACATTGCATTCTGCTTTGCAGGTGTGCTTGATCTTAGGAGAGACCATGCAATTATCAGTTGTATAGTATACTGTGCACTAGCATTCTAGGGGTTACAGCTTGTTATTTTTGAATCAAGTGTCAATCACTAATGATAAAGTTGCTTTTCAGTTTTCAACTCCCTTCGATAATTCCTTCAGAACACTTTGGGATCATATGACGGGCCTGGTTCTTGTTGTATGCTGGTTTAAGAGCAGGAGCTCTCCCATAGGATGGCAAGATAATCTCAACTCAGCAGAAATGAATGATGTGCGAATCCGGAAACTTGGGCCTCATATCAACAACCCAAGAGCAGAAGTAGCATCCTGGAAATTGGGTGCTTTATTTCTGATAAGATCTACAGATGTGCATGCTTTATAATGAAAATGTCCCTCATCTAACCATGTAGGAATTGTGAAAAAAAGAACTTTGTGCCACCCAAATATACGAAGGTTTTAAGTATTGGCCAAAACCAATACCCGAAATACCAAACCAACACTTTCAAAACCACAGAAATCCCCCCTGAAACTGCCAAAACCATTATTCATAAGAAGAGTCCAGAACTAATACCGAAACCCAGTTTTTACACATCACAATATACATACATTGCATGTAGGGCTGTCAATGTGTCGGGTTTGGTTCGGATCTATGTAAAATTCGAACCTGACCCGAAATTCATTTGGTTTCTAATTATGTACCCAAACTGGACCTGGTTTTCATTCGGTTTCTGTTTTCAGCATTCGAACCTGGCCCAGTTTTGTCATGTTGCCTGTTATATACATTCCTTTTTTACCAAATGATGTTGTTGTGGCTCGAACCCATACCACCCACAATGGACCCTTAGCTCTCTACCGACAAGCCACTTAGTTTTATGTATCCAAGGAACGTTTTGTCATATTTAATAAAAGCCTGAACCAGACTTAAAATAGTTTGGGATTTACTATGTTGTACCCGAACCCGATCCAAATTTCATTGGGGTTTGATTTTTTACATCCAAACGCGAATTGTTTAGCTGCAAGTCGGATAGGGTTAACGGGTTATCAATTACCATTGACAGGCCAATCCAACTTCCTTTATTATAAGACTGGTTCCTTTGATTGCTTGGTCCGAATTCTTTTATTTAAGCTAACAGATCTACAACAACAAAGACTTGAATCATAAATTGTGGGAGTTGATAATAAATTGTCCAGAGAGCCTTCCTACTTCCTAAAGGATATTAAACTTCTGCACTATAAGAACTATTGGTGAAATTCCTAATTCCAAACTGTTGAATTTGTCCCATTGTTTTATGCATTCGTGATTTGCCACATGTTTTTCCATGGTAGGGCTTATGTTATTAGCTGACTAAAAATACTCCTACGACGACCCGTTGATGTAGATGGTTATTTAGTGGTCGATTTTAGCTGATACTTAAAACTTGCTCATATACAGTTTCCGCATTATATGGAAGTCAGTACTTCCATAGTAGCTTGTCGGCTGGAAGAAAGATGATTTTCTGATAAAATTTTGAAGATCAGTATTGCATGATCTACGTAATGCTAACATTCTTTGCATACCTATACAATTGATGCATCAGATGTTGTGAGCTGTTGTCTGTGTATGATGAAGAGTTGCAGTAGATATACCCCATATCTAAAACCTTTTTGTATCATTAATTTCCATATTATAGAAAACCCTTTAGTTAACATTTGGCATGTAAACACTTATAAGGTTGATATTTTGTTAAAAGTAGGAAAGTCGCATATGTTAATCTTCTCTGAAGCGTTTCTGATCTCAAAAAGAAATTGCCAGTTTAGTTATTACTGCAATCAATTATAGGACATTTCAGTATTTGGATTACATGATCTTTTTTTGTTATTTTTTTTAGTCTACCTTCCTTTTATCTCATTACTATTTGATTCTTTGTTTGGGCGTTGATATTTTATTTATGTGGATATCTTTATGTTTGTGTGTAGGGTTGTGGCAATACAGACTTCTGTCCATATGACGTTTTCAAGGTATATTCACTGGCTTTGTCTTTAGATCTTTCTTTTCTTTTTCTGTCTTTCATTATATAGTACTGAAGATTTTCACAATATGCAGGAAAGAATTGTCAATCCCCATCTAAAGCACGAGTTTGAATCTCTGTGCAATTCAAAGTTGGATCTGCACAAAGTAAATCCCAAATCACCAAAACCCTGTTCCTTTTTTGGTAAACTATCGAAGTGGTTGAGTAGGCTGTTCTCTCAAAAGGATTCCAAAATGCAGGCTGGAAGTGAAAAAAGTGAATTGTGAATAAGGCAGTGTTAATATTGTAGCGCATCAGTCAACTCCCGTTGACTCCTATCTTAACGAACTATTTTCCACTTCCCACAGATTAGTTCTTGAAAACCAGTTTTGAGTTGCAATGGACCAGGTGCAGTTCTTGGAAGTATAGAAACCTCCAGTTCCTATAGCCTTGAGAGGTCTTTTGACAGAAGATATGACTTTAACAAGGACTCATCTTATTTCGGGGGCCAAACTTCTTGTATAAGTTAACATATAGTTTTATTCTGATACCTTTGGGTTTCCTGTACCAGTTGGAATTTGTGTATATTGACAATGCTTTCTTAAACCTACAACTTATATTTCCTTTTGCCTCCTCTAGCCTCATGTTCTACATATTAATCAGCTGTTCGCGAACCTTGAGATGCCTAATTTACATCCAACCTGTCTGTTTTTTCTCTTCTGAGTTGTCAGCTTGCACTTCCTTTATATAGGTGGAAGTTCCAATCTACTTGTGAGTTCCACGGTACAGAGTATATTGAGAACTATAGTTGGGGTAGTTCAGAGACCCATGAAGATTTGATGAGCTCTGAGACAGGTTTTTTATATTAATTTATTTTATCTTCAACCATATTGTCATTCTTAATTAGGGGTGCAACTCGGACGGGTTTGGTCGGACTTGAGCTCAATTCCGGAGGATTGGGTCCATCGGATTTATTAGACTCTATTATGATATTTAAAATAATTTTAAACCAGAGTAATATTAAACACTTAATCAAATAGCAATCAAGTTTCGATCATTATAAAATGCAAATTGAAATGAGATTTATGATAAGGAATTGAAGAGTTTGAGTGAAGAAATTTAGAATTTATATATATATATATATATATATATATATATATATATATATATATATATAAAAGAGCGGATCCGGAGTCCCGCGGGAGTCCCATCACTTTCCACCGTTGGATTGCGCGGGCCCCACGTGGATCCCGTGATCCAATGGTGCAGGGAAACGGCGCCACGGCGGAGCTCCGAGGGTGGATCCGCCATATATATATATATATTGGTTTCGAATTCTTTGGATAATCCGACACATGAATCCGAGTCTGAACCTGAATATCTTCAACCCTAACCTAACATATTAACGAGTTTTATCCAATCGAACTCAGATTTAGTCCTTCCGATTTGCACCCCTGTTCTTAATATGGAAAGCTGCCAATTGTATATTTATACTAAAATATCCACAGGATGCTCGTCCATATCCCATGTTACAGTGACTAAACTCCCAGTGATTCTCCACTTCCTGCATGTGTTTGTATATAATGACATGAGGTCCCCCTTCTAAAGAGGCCAGAAGCAAGAAAAAGTAATTTCGATTCAGCTGCGATGGCGTTCAAAGACTCTCTTCGTTTTGTTAGGGGCTGAATCAGTTGGTTAGTATGTCCTTGGTGTTATTTGTTCTCATTTCTTCCCTACCATTGACACATCTCTAATGTCTAATACTATGGTTTCAGGTTCTTCAACGAAATCAAAGATCAACTTTTGCTATCAAAAAAAAATATATAAATAAAGCTGACAAAATCATACTTGGTAACATCTTTTGCAGCAGTTCTGAAGGGACCGATACTAGCACAACTAACTTTTGAAAGTGGAGCAGAAATAAATTTTTATACGGAACCATGCAAAGATTATTTACCACTGAAAGAAAAACAATAATGCTAAGTTTACTACCGAATGCTTACAATATTCTTACAACCCTCTCACCTCCTGCTAAGTGGGCCACCTCCGGTCCCATCTTTTTCTCAATGAACAACCGTCACGTGACGTTTCGGTCACATGACGATCATCCGGACAGCCACCGGATCCCACATTTTTCCATTCTTCCAGCGAACGGTCGCCACGTGGCCGTCACGTGGCAGTTGTAAGAGAGTTGTAGGCATTTGGTTGTAATCCTAGCATAAGGTTTTTTATAGCCACAACTTTCTTGGTTCATAAGAAAGGTATTCTGGTTTCTTGTAAATTCAGATGTTTGTATTCCTAAAATTGTTTCAAAACTGAAATACATAAATGGTGAAATTAATGTAACAATATTATATCAACATCAAGCATTACCTTTTCTTTTAGTGGTATATAGCATCTAGTTCTTGGGATCGATTCGTTGCTAGTGCTGTTATAATTACATGTGATCATCCGGGCGGATAATATATCCGCACCAACATAATTAAACTTGTATAATCATGACTACCAATGGTATCTTCGCTAAGCATGTCATCATATACCTGATGCCTCTTAAATGTTTTCAACCAGTGTCACGTAGCAATAATTTTCTATGAATTCTGCCTCGAAAATGGGTCAAAACTTGGGTGTAGTAGACTAATACCGACAATTCGCCAAAAGAACCCAAATCCTGTTTGAATTTATTTCTTGAGGTGTTGTTGTTGCTATTGAAATGTTGACCAAAAGCTATTTTACAAATACAAAAACAAAAACAAAAACAAAAACAAAATACCAACCTTAATGGTTAGCAAACAATCAAAAATCGTGCAATAATAATTATTTATTGGTACAAAAATACCTGAAAGATCACATACATGCAGGGACGGAGCCATTAGCTGGTTGGGATGGGCTCCCCAAATTTTGAGCCACCCACATCTTCTTTTTTGTTGGAGCACATATATCATTCGGTCTAAATTTTGAGCCATCCTATTTTATCTCTCTAATCCCTTCCATTAACTCCTCTTATATTGAAAAATGGACACCCAAAATATTTTTAAGTTGATTTTTTTGAGCTTGTAGTTAAAATTTAGATTAACTGTTATGTGAGTACATAGTAACAACTAGCAATTATTTTGTTATTTACAAATTTGGGATATGAGGATTTGAGGTCTCAATCTAATATTTGTATACTTTTGAAGGGTTGTAATATTTGTTGGCGAAGAAATATTGTAAATTGCTCAGTTTGATGATGATCTTGTATAGTCTTCGACCAGTGACTAAAATTATTGTCCATTCATTTTCAACTGACGAGAGTCCCTTTTGCTCTTTCTGGGGGGTAAATTTTTTTTAAGAGTAGGATACATATTGATGCATATGTTATTTTTTGACTCGGGTGGACTAAATTTAGTTTGTGGTCACTATAAGAACCCTTCCTGCAATTTGTTTACAACAAGGTCTTTTTCTATAGCTTTTAATTACTTGTATATAGCCCATTGTATTCCTCAGTATAAAAAAGATGACAATGCTGGCTTAATAATCTCATTATTAAGTTCACTACCTAATAAAAGAGAGAGAGAGAGAGAGAGAGAGGAGAGAGAGAGAGAGAGAGAGAGAGAGCGCACACATATGACACACACAGATATGTCGTTATTAAGTTCACTACATTTGTTGTGTTGTACACGTGGTGCTGCACACCCATCAAGAGTAAAGTTTATGCTGACGTGAGGCTTTTGTCGTTTAGCGTGTTCACGTCCTTCGAGGCGTTCAAAAAAAAAAATTGTCAGGATTCTGTGTCATAGATGATCCTGTTGTCAGGATGCCACTTCAAGTCCATCTGTGGCCAAAAGCTATTTTGGCTGATTGGGATGCATGGATGTCGTATTTCTGGACCGCAGGGTGACTCTGCGGCCCGATCTCTTCTGAGTTTTACTTTGGGGCGCATGGTTTGTTGGACGCATGGATCCATATTTTTCATGCTTCTACAAGACTCCCTTCAAAGTTTTTAAACTGACAAGTTTAAAATACTTTGAATAAGAAGCATGGACTGGGAGCACTTGGGTCACATGGATGTTAGGCCACATAGATGAGCGCTTCCAGGTTGTCAAATCTCTATTTAATGCAGGATTTAGCTCGATCCTTGAGTGAATTTCTTGGTATTTTGTGCCGTCTCCTGACACGTGGTTTTGAGACGTCGGATTTCGAGGAGATTAAAGAGGATCACGCCGATCGAGCGTCAGGTTCATCCCATTAATGCTAGGTCCGTTGCCTCGATCCCTTCACGCGACTTTTGGGGCCTATAAATAGGCAGTCAAGGGAGAGAGAAGAGACTTTTAAGATCGTCGAATGACAATATGCAGTTGTCTTGGAGGATATAGAACCAATCGAAGGTGACCCCCAATAATGCCCCGACGAAGAGCTTAGTGAGGAGAGCATCACTGTGGGGCAGATGCCATGTTGCTATCTCAAAGTAGCTCATGTACTGACGAGGAGACGTCTTTCCTTCAAATGGATTTAAGTTGAAGGGTTTGTATTTAGGCGGATATGGCACGTCTCTCCACTCGAGGGGATATGGTTGTCGAATCCCGAGTTCCCGCAGTGAGTCACGGTTCCCCATTGAGTACAAGCGGGCTTGCAGTTCCCGTAACTCCCGCATCGCTTCCCGAGCCTCATATACTGTGGAAGGAGTAGATGATCCGGGCCTAATGCGATCGCCATTGATGGGCGGGGCGGTGGCATTCGAGTCTCCATTTGCCCCAAGATCTTGACTAGCTTGTCCCGTGGTTCTTGGTGGCTGTGAAGCCATGTTTGCCTTGATCTCCAACATCGTCTGGGTCAAGGCTTGCATCGACGCACTCATGGTGTGCATCATAGCCTCGAGAGTTTCGAGGCGCTGTCGATCGCTAGGGCCCTCGTGATCGTCTCTCGCCATGTACATTGTTCTTACATGGGAGGCAGTATATAGAATAATGGACGTCGCACTTTCCGTCTCGGACTCTTGTATCGAACAGTCCTCGAAAAAAGTTGTCAGCGTCGCATCCTCTTCGGACTCCGAGAGAACACTACCCCCAGCGTAGGAAGATGCGTCTTCCTGGTGAGGGTGACTACCCCCAGGAATCTCGACATCAGTTCCTTGGAAATCGATGTCCCATTGGAATGCCCGGTTGTCATAGAGTTCTGGGGGATTGCTACCCCCAGCTTACAGAATTACTAGGGGTCCTGAGGAAGAACCACCCCCAGCATCTGACAGTTTCTTCTTGGAACGGGTGCCCTGGAAAACTCCTTATGTAGGTACCGCTGCCTGTCCCCATTGGGCCCGGCTTCTCGATATACTGGCCGAAAGCAAAGGGTTTGAGGCGCTAGCCTTCCGACCTCCCCTTGTGGAGGAAAACTTCCAAGCGGAATATCATGAGGCGAAGGGCAGCTCCTCCTCCTCTGGTAATTGTACCTATTTTTCGGGACATTGTCGGGTAGGTGCCTTTGGTTGCAGCCGTTGGAATGATGGCTGTCTGTCTGTTGGCACTGCTGTTTTAGCACAACAGCAGTTAATGATGATGTTGGCACATTGGTGTCCTGGAGAGGATATCTCACATGCCGTGGTTGCTTCTCTCGCATTGCACTTGTGGTTGATCACGTTGTGCAAATCAAGCAAGAGCTGATCCACCTTTACACCCCTGTTATGAGCCCGGGTAGATCGTGCACATATGTATGTAGGTATTATCTTTGTTCCCTGTCCTGGGGTTCGTACAATAACTCTCTCCCAAGTCGTTAATTGAAGACTTTCGAGACTGACCCTGTCCGTTTGCCACTGCGAGTTGGACACATGGGTCGGTCTTGTACAACTTTTTATCAGGGGCTCGCGTAATAGTTAGCGGAGCCTGCTGACGGCCGACCGTATGAGCAGTTGCTTGAGCTTGGCGAGCTCGTACTGTCCTGGACTCCTTCGATCTAGCACGTACCAGTGCGTAGTATAAAGATTCAAAGTTCACATCCTCCCCTTTTTCAACAAGGCGCATGGAGTCAGTGTTGCGTAAGATTCGGTCGAAGACGGAGGTTTTGCTACTGTGCTGGCCGCATGTAAAATTTTACCTACGACCACCGATCGGTGCCGCGTGTGGACTTTTGTCTGCGGCTGTAGACTTATGCGGCTTCTGCTGTTGTCGCATGAAGCTTGTCTCGGCAACCGAATTTCTGACATCGTAGTATTTTTTTCTTCCAGAGTTTGGTCGCTGAGCGTCTTTCTCGACTACCGCATGAACAAGGCCAGTTTGGGTGGACACATGATGTGCGTCTGCGGCAACATGGAGAGTAGTGGGGAGCGCATACTCCGCAGTTGGGTGAGGTGCAGTGACCTTTGCTACCCATGTCATGCGGGTCTTTTAAGGCTTTGCTTGCCTTGGAGAAGGACTCGCGCTATCCCCGGAGAGCAAGTTCTTGAATGCTTGCTGGTCGAAGCGTACCACCGGCATCCTTTGGGTCGAGCCCAGCTTGGCAGCATCAGAATACGTCATTGTCTTCTCATCAGAGGAGAATCTGGTCCCCAGCAGAGTCGCCATCTTGTTCGCCATTAAATTCGAAAGTCTAAAAGAGCTTGATTTAATTAACAAACTAAAGAAAGTACAAAGAGATCCTAGGTAGACAATCTAAGTACAATATTTTGACTGTGTAGTGACGATGGACAAAGAGCGTTGTGGCGGGTCCTTTACTCCATTGATGGTCCGATGAGGGAATGAGGATGCTCTCATTTCTTCTCTCTCTTGAGCTTGTGTGCACGTATGTAGCTGGCCGGGGCGGGTACGCTCTCTCTCTCTCTATCTCTCTGAAACAGAAGAAAAAAGACAACCTTTGGGACATCCAAGTTGCTCCTATTTATAGCCATCATGCTGATGGATTATAGGTGTCGTATGTGCCTCTGTTTGGTGGCCGCAAGGGGCCCATTCAACAGAATGCGGTCGCAACTGTGGGCGCATAGTGTGGGTTGAATCCAGGGCAAGCTGCCACGTGGACATTTTGTTGGGATTTTGATGTTACTGGAGATCTTGGCGGTTCTTGTCATTTGTGTGCGTGACTTGGTCATCTTGACACGTGGTCCGCAATTGGTTGGAGAGAATTACTTCAGTTGTAACAGCAAGATGGAGTCTAGGACATATGTGGCCAGAGACGCATGTGACGCATGGAGTCTGGGACGCATGGGGCCAGAGACGTATGTAACGCATGGAGTCTGGGACGCATGGGGCCAGAGACGCATGGAAGGTATGGAGTCTGGGGCGCATGAGCCAGAGACGCATGGGATCTTTATTGTGTTATACACGTGGTGCTGCACACACATCAAGAGTAAAGTTTATGCTGACGTGAGGCTTATATCGTTTAGCGTGTTCACGTCCTTCGAGGCGTTCAGCAAATTCTTTTTTTTAGCATTCTCTATCAGAGATGATCCTGTTGTTAAGATGTCACATCAAGTCTATCTGCGATAAAAAGCTGCTTTGGCTGATTTGGACGCATGAATGTCTCATTTTTGGGCCGCAGGTTGACTTTGCGGTCCGATCTCTTCTGAGTTTTACTTTGGGACGCATGGTTTGTTGGATGCATGGATCCATATTTTTTATGCTTCTACAGGGTCGATGGGGCAGCATCCCCCTGTGGGGGTTCGAGGGCGAAGCCCCCAAAAGGTATTCAGATTTTATAATTTGTGTATCTCAGGACAACTGCCGTCAAGAAAAAAGTCATCATCTATCAAGGGAAGAAACCAAGCTATGCCATCATCATTTTCAGACTTTGAAGAAGCCTGCACCTGCCATAGTCTGTCTAGAGTCTATAATAAGTCTTAGAAATTACTGTAAACACAAGTAATGGATGACAAAATCGAAAGCCCAGGATCATTTTTTGCCTAAAAATCGGCATACCGACGGTATACTGGAGTATACCGACGGTATACCGATTTTATATAAATGTTGCTCTCTGTTGTTTGGACCGACATACCGACGGTATACTGGTTCATCATAGTTGGCAATCCAAGGTCGAATTATATGCATTAAATGATCCCAACGGTCATATTTATAGCCGTTGCTACTGTAGACCGGTATACCAACGGTATACTGTAGTATACAGGCGGTATACCGTTCGCATGTTGAAAGTTGCATTTTTGCTCTTTCTTTGTGTTGGCCTATATAAAGGCTTGAACCTCTTCTTTCAAGGTTGACCCTTTGAGCCTAAAATTTCTAATCTACCAAAGGCCATCCACAAACACTCCACCAAAGCTTTCATTTGCCTATCCACAAATTGTGTTAGAGTATTCTTGAGTTGTAAAAGTTAGATCTTTATATTTGTTCTAAGAAGATCAAAACCATCTTGTAAGAGGTTAAAGTGTACAAGCCTTCGGATCAAAGCTTGTGTGAAGTTAGAGAGCCTTCGGATAAAAGCTCTTGTGTAAGAAGTCAACGGACCTTCGGATCAAAGCTCGCGGTGTAACTATTTTGCTAATAGTGGATTTAAGTCGTACAAGAGTTTCCGGGACTGGAGTGCCTCAAGGAGGATACCATGATACATCGGGTGTCAGTATTCTTATTGCTTTACTTCTTGCACACTTAATTTTTTAAATTGTCTATTATTAATCATTTGTGCTTAATTTATTAGCTTGACCATATTCACCCCCTTTAGGGTTCCTACAATTGCTATCAGAGTAAGGATTCTATTTCTTTTGGCTTAACATCCTTAGAGTAGATCATTATTATCTATGGCATCATATTCCTCCTCCGATAAAGAGGGTTCTATTTCTAGTAGCATAGACAATCATGTTTCTTCTAAATGCAAGAAATGCTCTAAGTGAAAAGTTATGGCTAATCAATCCTTAGAGATTCTTGATGACCTTCATTCTAAAAATAAAGTACTTTCGAAAAAGGTTACTCATTTAGAAGAGGAAAATGAGTTAATGCGAAATAAAAACAATGATTTATTATTTAGACTTGATTCTCAAAACTCATCTAGTGTTTCTTTAAAGAGTTTGAATGATGCTTTAATTTAAAAATAAAAACTCTTTCTTCATCAATAAAAGATTTCAAGAGACAAAAATATGAGTTATCACAATTGCATGATTCTTCTATTTATGTTTTAAAGTAACAAAATAATATTTTTATATCTAGAATTGCTTTATTTGAAGAAGAGAATAATATTTTAAATGCTAAATTTAATTCTCTTGCTTGTATGCATGATGATTTGTTGTTAGAACATGATATTCTTAAAACCAAATCTTCTCATGCTCACATAGAGATATTTATCATTCTAGTATGTCACTTGATCACAACTATGTTCATTCCGATACATGTGCGCAAACTAGCATTAGGTGCTTCTATTGCTCTCGCATTGGACACATAAGTTTTACTTGTCCTATTCGTAGAAATTTTACTACCAATGCTAGAGTAAATGTTATATAGGTTCCCAAAGTTAACAAATGTGGATCCAAATTTATTTGGATACCAAAGTCTTCGCCTCATGTTGTAGGTGGAGCTTCTTGTGCTGGAACATAGTACCGTGGAGCGTGTTGGTGATTGCAAAGCTGCAATAGTCATCTTTCAAGAAATTGCACCAACACAAATACGACCACTAGAGCCACTTTGGTAACATGGTAAATGATTCTTACATAAATGGCTTAATATATAGAATCTAGCATGTTTTATTTGTATGCCTTGCTACTAGCTCTCATTGATTTATTTTAGTTGCCTATTAATAAAAATCAATGTGAGATATATGATACTAGCATGCTTTGTGTATTTCTCTTGCAATCACTTTTATCTAGCATGACTAGTTGCTTAAACTTAAAATAATTAGTTCACACTATGTAGTTTATCACTCATTTTCTATTTGTGTGACACATTTATATATGCATGTTATAATTTTTTAGTCCTTATTTATAAAGCATGCATATTACTCTAGTCCATAGGATCTTGATATTTTGACTTGAGTAAATTTTTTTGTCTCTTTGTCTTTGTATCATTGAGATAGTTACTCCTCACCGATTTTCTTTTAAATGTCATATTTAATATAATCGGTTCTTGTGAATATATGTGGTTAGCACTTGTTTCTTATTGCTTGAAAAGTATATACTTATACTTTTATTTAACCTTGTACTTGCATAATATATTCACTATTGATTCTTGTGCTTCTTTTTTACAAATATCTTGTGAATCAATTATGTTGTGCCTAATAAAGCTTATTTATATATGTTTGATTTTGTGATTGTATTTCAACTTTCATTAAGGATACTTGACTATATAATTAATCTCTTATATTCATATGATGTTCATGTATTTCTTATATTGTTATATATTTTTGTGTAAATATCTTTATATAGGCATATGGGTTAAGCTCAAGTTTTACTTTGATTTGAAAAGTATTATATACTTGTACCTTTAAACTTGTAATTATCTGTTATTTTAGCTATTGATTCTTTTGACAAATTTGTGCATGTTTCTTTGAATCAATTGGCTTATTCCTCAAAGTCGTTTTCTTGATTTATCTTCTTGGCTTTTTGGTTGACAATGTGTATACATGCTTTTATTTGATTGAATCTTTTCATGTATGCATATTTATTATATATATATATATATATATATATATATATATATATATATATATATATATATATATATATATATATATATATTATTCCTTGATTTTGAGTTTTCAAATTAATCTATCTTTGAAATCGGGTTGTTGAGAGAAAATAGTTATTATTGTCTTCCTCATGACTATATATGGATGTTTATTTAAGAATCACATATACTTGTACTTTAACTTGTGTATCTTTCTTTTACCTCAGTTATTAGTGCACTCTTTCACAATCTTATTTCTATTGTGCACTATGAAAGATTTTTGAAAAATTATTTTTGCTTTCTCTAGCATCTAGCTTTCCCGATCTTGATGATCTTTCTTTGTTCATTCCTTGGATTTTATGCTTGTTTTGTAGTTATTGTTTCCCATGATGTTGTAGCACATATGGATACATGTAATTGATACATCAAACACCTTATGCCTCTTGCTACTATATGTTTGAGCACTTATTTTGAGATCTATCCAATTCTAGAGAATACACTTATTTATTTATGGTAATAATATTTTGTATTCTCTAGATCGATCTATAATTTTGTTGTCATGGATTGTTCTCAATACTTGGTAAAAAGATTTTTATTATTGTTATCTTCTTGTAAATCTTTTAGCCTTTGATTTGATAAGAGCATTTTTCTATATATTGTGTTTATTCTTGCTCTTATCCTTGCTTAGTGAAGTCTATAAATCATTTTGATCTTTCAAAATGTATGACCTTATTGGATACTCTAAGCTTAAGCAAGTATCATTTGTATTAGTGACTCAAGTTATAATGAGCACATTTATCTTGTTAATGGTTTATCTCATTAACCCTAATTGGTTATATAGCTTGCTCTGTTATAATAAAGTGTTAAGCTATATAATCTTAGTTCACTTTTACTCATCTAGCTATTTATTTTTTATTCCAATCTATATATGTTATGCTAGTTTATAAAAACAAGTTTTGTGAATTACCTTGATGTGATTTGTTTTCTATATTAGATTGATATGTTTATTCTATAATATTAATTTGACAAATCCTTGATTTAATCTTGTTTTTCATGTTGAGGTTTGTGATTCTTTATGATTATTTTTCTTTCTTATTAGTCATTAGTATCTCTTGAAATTCTCACTTTTGAGTCATAATTTTATCATATCATTATTTCCAGCTCATGTTGTTTAAATTTATAATATTTCAAATAAGATTGACTCTTTTCTATATTTTTTATTGATTTATGAGTTTTTATTATAGTATGGACTTGGAATTTCTATTGAAGTTTAGTAATGAGTTTTTTTAGGATCATGCATGTTTCATTTGTCTCTCTTGAAAAATGATCCTAATGATTGGGTAGTTCAAGATTATCTAACTATGTAAGCTTTATGTCAAATATTTTACTCTACCTTGAGACTACTCATGGATTACCACATATGAGCCTTTGCTATTTGAACTTAATTGATTTTCTAAGTATTAGTAAGGTATGGTCCTTACCGTTGATTGATTTATATATGTGGTAAAGTCCATTAGGTCCATGTAAAGTAATCAATTGATTAATTCTTGCTTAATTAGTTAATCATTGACATATTTTTTGTATTTTTTGAGCTATATTGTGACATTCACCATATTTTGTTTATTTGATTAATCATACTTTTAGCTTCATGATGATTTTTTCTCAAAACATAATATATATTGACCTAAATTATTTATTTATGAGTTTATCCTACTTAGGTCAATGTTTCTTATCTTTTGATTTATATGCTTTATTGGATATTTCTTTATGTTGTTCATCTTTAAGTGCCCTTTACATTGTTCTCTCTTTTCTTAAAGATGATAGTTTTTATTTTTGTGACGATTCTTTTGCCTTATATGCATTGAGTAAGGGGGAGAAAATCTATAGTTGATATATCCCCTAGATCTTGTATTTATCTATTATTATGTTATAAGTTCTTTGGAACTAGATACGCATATTCTTAGGGAGAGCAAATTAATTGGTTCAATTCATTTACATCCTCTAATATGTGGTATAACTACTTCATCATGAACTCATATTGCTTCTTGTTAATATCTATTTAATTGTGTTCATGATTCATGAAGGGTTATGAGAGTGTATGCAATTGTCTTTATTATCTTGTTTCTCTCTCATTTATGGATTAAATGATAGAATTTTCCTAAAATAACTTTTGTATCCTTATTGATTATTCTATTAAGCTTTCATTCCTTTGGCTTTCCTTGTATATTTTTAATTGGTTTGGCTTTCATTGCTTGACATTACCCAAAATTTATGATTTATCTAGATTGATCATACTTTGAGGGGGAGCATTCAAGTCGACTGAATCTCTCATTCTTAAGTATTTTTTTCTTCACCTTCATGTTTATGTAAAGGATATTCTTATAGCATGATATGGTAATTGAGTTCAAATGCATGAACTTGGGTAAATGAATATATCTTGCAAATAGGAAGATTCATGTATATCTACTTGATTTCTTTTCAATGATTATACTCCTTGTATGGCATTGATCCACTAATTTGTATGGGCAAATTGTAAATCATATTTGTTTACTTAATCATTGTTAAAAGCTCTTATTGTTTCTTCCATTATTCTCATGTTACCTATTATATTTGCAAATATCTAATCTTTATGGGTTTGTTTTTTAAATCCATTCTTTCCAAACTAGAGTAATATTTCATATCATATCACGTTTTGGAATTCTTCCTTATATTTCTAGTTGGTAAACCTAATATTGCATTATTCTAATTTTTCCACATTGATATTACCAACTACCTTATGTTTTGACAAGCAATATTTCAATTGGTATTATACATTAATTGTGTATTTTTTAAAACTTGTCTTTACACACTTCTCTTATTGCTTTCATAACTGATATTGATCATAATTGTCTATGTCTTCCTCCTGCTCTGATTTATTTACTTGAGATTGAATTCCTTGCATCTACTAGTAGGGGGGCTTATTTTTTATCATGTCAATGGAGGAGAAGTAAGTTTAAGTATGTGCCATTATGTTTAAAAAGGGGTAGAAGTAGTTTAAGTAATATGTTTTTAGTGATGTATGCTTATATATTTTACTTATCAGTGACATATACATCTATTGTATCCATCTTAAACTTAACCGATTTGCCATTATAAAAAAGGGAAACATTGTTAGCCCAATGATTGTATCATATTTTTGAATATGGTGAATCGATTAAGTTTAGCCATTTAATATCACTAACCAATCATGAAATTACTATAGCATTTATATTCTTCTTCCACCTTTAGTGATATATGCTTATTCTTTTACATATTAGTGATATGAGCTTCTATTAAAGCCATCTTAAATAGAACCGAGTTACCATAATAAAAAAAGGGGGAGATTGTTAGCCCAATGATCTAACTATATTTTTGAATATGATTAATCCATTATATTTAACATTAATATTCGTGCTATCATTACTTTGAATACTTAAACTTAGCATAGTCCAAATATGTATTAAATGTTTACTTGCTACTATGTATATTTCTTTGTTTGCCTAACTTGTATTTGCAGAAAAGCAATAAGCAAGATCAAACATTGACATATGCAATGAAGAAATCATGATGGGCCAAAGACGATGCCATCCACAAAATTTCTCTGAACCTCCTACGATATCTCCGGAGCCACGCACACGGGGGTTCCGCTGCCCAGTCAGCGGACGAGGGTCTATTCACCATTAAATTCGAAAGTCTAAAAGAGCTTGATTTAATCAAAAAACTAAAAAAAATACAAAGAGGTCCTAGGCAGACAATCTAAGTACAATATTTTGATCTGGATAATGACGATGGACAAAGAGCGTTGTGGCGGCTCCTTTACTCTATTGACGGTCTAATGAGGGAATGAGGATGCTCTCCTTTCTTCTCTCTCCTGAGCTTGTGTGCACGTATGTAGATGGCCGGATGTCGCCTTTCTGGGCCGCATGGTGACTCTACGGTCCGATCTCTTATGAGTTTTACTTTGGGGCGCATGGTTTGTTGGACGCATGGATCCATATTTTCCATGCTTCTACAGAGTCGAGGGGGCAGCGTGTAAACCCCCTGATTTTTTTTAAAAACAATTTTACACAATTTTCTGTAATTTTTCTGAAATTAAAACTAAGGTATTTCATAATTAAATAATGTTAATTAATATTAAAATATTAAAAAATAATATTTTCTAGTGTAAAATGAAAAACTAGACATATGGTAATTTTCCGGGAATTTATTGGACCCCAGAAGCATTTTTAAAGCCCTAAAAACTAAGTTTAAATAAACCGAATTAAACCCTAGAAATAAACCTGGTTCAATTGAACCAAACCAACCCAAACCAACCCAGACCCGGTTCAACTGAACCGAACCCAACCTTAGCAGGTCGGGTCGGATCTAAACCCGACCCGAAACCCGACTACCCGAACCCGCACCTAAACTTAATAGATTCGGGTCTAACCTGCTACCCGCTAACCCGACCCGACCCAAACCCATTAACCCGCCGGAACCCTAATCCTAATCCTAAACCTATTCACTGTTCCGGCAACCCTATAAACCCCTCGATCCCCTCGCTCCGCCGGCCGGAATCTCTTGCCATCTCTCCTGCCCTCATCTGCCACCGCCGCCATCCGCCTGACCCTCTCCCCTCGCCGTCTCCTTCGCCCAGACCCTCGACCGACGACCCACAGCCCTCGACAACCTCTCCCCTCGCCTTCCTCCGCCCTCTCCTCGACCCCAGCCGCCTGAGCCCTAGCCACCCCGAGCCCCCATCTCCCCTCTTCCTCCTTCCCTGACTCCACCTTCCTCCGCCTCAGCAGTCGTCGTCCCCGACCTCGACGAACCCTTCCCTGCCACCGCTCAGCACACCCCGTCGACCTCGCCTCCGTCCCCTCTGCCCAGCCCAACACCACCACCTCACCCTCAGCCCCGAGCTCCGCCGCCCTCTCCCTGACCCGCAGCGCCCCGAGCTCCGCCTCGATGCCCTAGCCACCCTTAACTGACCCAGCACCCGGCCGCCTCCGCCCGACGACGAAGCGTCTCCTCCGGCGAAGCCCTGAGCCACCTCTGACGAAGCCCCCATCCGCCTCCGCCGTGTCCTCCGGTCGCAGATGCCTCCGACTAACCGAAACCCTAACCCTAGGACGTGCATCACAGTACTCGGACACCGTGTCGCAGTGTCGAGTCTCCCCACGGACACGAAGAAATCTCGTTCTACGGAGCCCTGTTCAGGTAATCTGTTCTCTCTCCTCGTTGCTCCGTTTTTCGTTTTGTCAGTTGTGACGCGTAGACTGTGTAACCCTCTCGATGCCCGTGCAACCCGCTCGGTGCGTTGCGTCCTGTGGCGATCGCAAACCGCGGTCTAAAAATAGGAAAAACAATACCCCATTTTCCCCCGGAACTGAGTACGCCCTGCCAAACGGGACGACTTGGTCGCGTGCGGTCTTCACCGAAACGTGCGCACCGTGGATACGGACGTGCGGAATTTCGCAGAAGTTGATTTGGATGTGCGTGCACACCGGAATCAACGCGTATCCGCCGACAACGCCCTATATCCGCCTATTCTGGAATACGTTGTAACTTTGTGTACACACGTCAGATCGAAACGAAACTTGCGCCATCGGACTCGTAGCAATACGCTGGTCCTGTGACCCAAGTTTGGTTCGATTCTGAGAACGTTGACAAAATCGCATATCGTGGGCCCCGCGGCTCCACTTGACGGGCGATTTTGTGATCGGCTCATCGAAATTCAGTTATGGGAGTTCCGTTGAGTTCGTATCATCGTTCTGGACTTGTTGACACTAAGTTTGACGAATTTGGAGACCATTGGTTCTGACATGTTTTTCGGTGCGAAGCGGCCCACATGTGGACCCCGCTTTGACCAAAAACTGTCATTTTTGCCCCTGTGTCCAAATTGGACTCAAGGACAGGCGTTTCTAGCTATTTGATATTTTTTGAATATGATGGTGACGTTTATTTCAGCAACCGGAGGAGTACCTGCAAATCACACTGAGACTAGAGCTACAGTTGGAGCCAGAACCACAGGCAAGTGTACCTTGCCAACATTGCAGTTCTTATACATATTTTCTTGATTTATTTATATATTGTTGTACATGCTTGACCTAGGACCGTGTGACTTACTTAGCGTCCGATTAATAGTCGGGTGCCAACACCGTACGCGGAGTTGTGTAACGTCACCTAGAGATGGATATCGTGACCCTTTACATTCTCGTACTTGTCTTATCATGTACATAAACCCAGGATACTTGACACTATTCATAAGACAGAATCTTCCTGAGATATTTATGGTGATTTTATATAGGATACAGGTTTTATGACATAGACATTTTATTCATAGACATTATATGACTTGCTGCATTAGTTTTGATCCTGCGTGTCATGGACATGAGACGTGAGATTACATTGGATGGGGAGAGAATTACCATACAAAAGGAAGATTATATATATATAATAATTTAATGGAAGTGCCTTAGACTCTGGCAACAGAGCTTTGGTACCGTACTGGCCCTTCGAGAGAATACTGCTATGGGTTTCCCCGACACAGATTATGTAGTAGTCTCAGCCCGAGTATGACTAAAACTCTCACTTGCATATCACTTAGCTGGTTATATATTACCCTATTGTTTCATTTATTGCTGTCACGCCCCAGTCCCAAAATACGTAGGACTAGGTCACGTAACCATGCCATCTGGCCCGTATATATGGCAACTCCAATATATGGAAACCATATATACGTGCGTACGCTGTATAATGAACAATAATTCCTAAGTGGTAAAACTAATTACAAGTCACAGGGTAATATCTAAATCTCATCCACAGAGTCAAATATACATGAATAACTAATAACCAAGTAACTAGATCTCAATAACAAATATCTAAAGAATGACAGCCGGATGGAAACAAAACTACTGCCGAAAATAGAATATAAAAGGAACCAGATACACACCATATAAGAACAACATCTGACAATCATGAGGCTCGAATAGAAGACCTCCTCGGGATATACGTAACATGTCCGGCTCTGTGCTCCTGCGAATACTCAAGAACATATACACCTGGCAGGGGACCAGGTCCTCAGAGGGACATAGCAAGATACATAAAAATAACATGCCATAATGTAAATACTGAATAAATAAGGGGGTGTGCTAACCATCTAAGTGAATGCAATTTGAAGACCTAGTAGTACGCATGGGAATGTGTAGGCTTGACATATGCTGACGTAATTCACCAATCGTCATGACTGGCTAGTATATGTGTCATATGCCCCCGGACACACGGGTAGCTCTGCAATCGACCATGAGGAGCATGGTACGAAGGATAAAGACTCAAGGAGGGGGTGTCCCATACGCCTACTAGATATCTTCCCCGCCCAATGGATATACAAGTCATGAAAACGACGTGGACATCTCGTATGATGATGCAAGTCTCCATAGAATAAACAACTAAGCTAAAAACCACTACACGTGTTGCTCACACTGATGGCCAGTCGCGCATGAGGCACGCGTCCCTACATGTACTCACTCTGTGACGTGTAATGATACGTGTCAAGGCCTTGGAAGTTATATCAATAATTTCACAACTTTAGGTGGGTCTACTAGACACTAGGTCAGACACAAGTCCTAACGTCAACGCCATCGTTGACTGCATCCGAGTTTTTTCGGATGCGCACATTTATATAATGAATAAACATGTAACTATCAATAACTGAAAGTAATCAGTACAACAAGGCAAGATATACTTGCCTGGCAAGAGAGCTGCAAATATAATGTCCAGATGTCAAATACCAAGTGTTAGAACTATGGCCTCAGAATAAATGTCTCCGGATACTGAAATAAACATCACTAACAGTCTCAGAAAATATCAAATAGCTAGAAACGCCTGTCCTTAAGTCCAATTTGGACACAAGGGCAAAAATGACAGTTATCGGGCAAAGCGGGGTCCACATGTGGGCCCACTTTGCACCGAAAAACGTGTCAGGGTCAAAGGTCTACAAATTCGCCAAACTTAGTGTCAACAAGTCAGGAACGATGATACGAACACAACGGAACTTACAGAATTGGATTTCGATGAGCCGGTCACAAAATCGCCCGTTAAGTGGAGCCTGTGGGGTCCACGATACGAAATTTTGTCAATGTTCTCAGAATCGAACCAAACTTGGCTCACAGGACCAGCGTATTGCTACGAGTCCGATGGCGCAAGTTTGATCTCGATCCGACGTGTATACACAAAGTTGCAGCGTGTTCCAGAACTGACGGATACGGGGCGGTGTCGGCGGATATGCGTTGATTCCGGTGTGCACGCACATCCAAATCAACTTCTGCGAAATTTTGCACGTCCGTATCAACGTCGCGCACATTTCGGTAAAGACCGCGTGCGACCAAGTCGTCCCGTTTGGCGGGACGTACTCAGTTCCGGGGTGAATCGGGTTGTTGTTTTTCCTGTTTTTGGATCGCGGTTTGCGATCGCCACAGGACGCGATGCACCGAGCGGATTGCACGGGCACCGAGATGGTTACACAGTCTACACGACGCAACTGACGGAACAGAAATCGGAATTACGAGGAGAGAGAAGGATACCTGAACAGGGCTCCGTAGTATAAATTTTTCTGTGTCCGTGAAGGGATGCGACACGACACTGATCGTGTCCGGGCTGTGTCCGGTTGCTGCGTCCAGTACTGTCGTGTCCGGTACTGCGCAGTGTCCGGTACTGCTCGAGTCGGGGTCGCTGCGGGGTGGTCCGGAACCTTCAGTCGGTCGGACGAGGCTCCACGGCCGGGCCGGAGTCGACTGCCGTGTTGGCAGCAGGCGGGATCGGGGTCACGGGGTGCTGGCCGGTGGAGGGTGGATGGGAGGAGTAGGGTTAGGGTTTGGGGAGTGTTAAATATATATAGGGAGAGAAGAGAGTCGGCGGAAGGGAAGAACCGCTCGGGGGGGGGGGTTGGAATACCGCAGCTGCTGCGGTTTCTTATTCTTCTTACTACTTCCTTTCTTTCTTTCCTTTCCTTTCTTAGTAAGTTGCTACTGCTGCTGTTTAAATTTTTAAGAATGGTTTTGGTTTTGAGGGATTTGGGTTTTGGGTTGTGGGTTTATGGGTTTTGGGTTTGGATCCATTAGGGATCCAAACCCATTACCTTTTTCTTTTCTTTTTCTTTTTCTTTTCTTATTCTAATCTAATTAACTAATATATACATATATATATATATAATTATATATATACATATATATATCTATAAAATTCTAGAAAAATATATTTGTGCACACCATTAAGCTAGCAACTGTCCACAGGGTCTCCTACATGGAATAAATTATGAAATTTTTTATTATTTTAATAAGTAAAATATCTAGAGATATTTACAAGATATTTTCAGGATATTTTCGGGTGGGTCCCGTCTCCAAATGGACGGTGCAGGTTCACCGGCCAATGAGGGGGTGACACCTTGCACTGCAATTTGCAGGAAAGTCCCTGTAATTTCATAAATTGCATAATGGTCCTATTTTTGGGAAATTGTGCAATTACGAAATTGTCTGGGAAAACACCCGATTCCTGAATTTGCTAAAATTCACAGAATTGAGGGAAATTGCTATGTGAGGGTCCCGGGGAAATGGGGGTGAGTCTGGGCAGGGACTGGGCCTGGTTTTCTTGGGTGATACGGGCCATCGTATTTATTAATTAATAAATACTGCGCACGGTGTTCTCTAATTATTTAGAGGCAGGTAGGGTCATAATTTTTCTACGGTGTCAATACACTAAATGTAGTATACTCAGTATAAAAAAATAATGTATTTTTGTCTGGACAAAACGGGTGCATGTTGGGCCTCAAATCTCTATTGGAACAGAGATGGGTACAGGTCTGGGAATTAAAATAGGAATTAAATACGGTCGTTTGCAACGAGATTTGTGCGTCTCATACGAGGCTCAAAACTAAGTATCTGAGAGTTGCACAAAGTGCAGGATAGAAGATTGGCATGTCTAGGAGAGGTATGGAAACTTCGTTCGGGGATAACAGTCAAGGTAAAGCTCCAAATAATTAGGTGATGGACAGGTGCACAAGTCAATAGGATATGTAAGCAAAATAAATTAATAAATTGCAACAAATCCTAAATTGTGAAATATATTCCTAAAATACTGGAATCTGGTCGAGGGGGTTTACAATCTACCCAACTTATAAAAATTTCGTCCTCAAAATTAAAACTAAGTCATGGTAGAAGTCAAAGACGGCATAAGATATAATTTAACAAAGTAATTTATATCTTAGGTTACTAATAGGTTCGAAAACGTTTACGCATGTCGTACTCGCGCTTCCAAGTTGTTTTTCCTGGCGCGTCACACTTCCATGCCATGCGGATCAAGGAAATAGACTGGTTCCTCAATACTTTTTCTCGATGGTCAAGGGTTCCCACGGGTTGCTCTTGATACGACAGGTCTCGGCCTAATGGTGATATCCTAAAAAAAGACATGATCGTCCTCTTTGAATTCCAAGGGGCGATGATGACGGTCTGCCTACTGCTTCTGTCTGTCTTGCACTACTTGCAAGTGTCCTTGTATTACTTAACTGCCTTTACTGCGTTGACTACCAACTCTGGTCATGTGAATCCTTGTCTGGTAAAATGCTGACTGGTATGCCGTGCAATCTTAGGATTTGCCTCATATAAGTAATGTCTTCATATCTTCAGAGTAATTACGACGGTTGCAAGTTCCAAATTCTTCTTATGTACTCATAATTGTCTAGATGCATATACCATTACCTTGCCATCCTGTATTAATACGCATCCTAAACTTTTTCCTGATGCGTCTGTAGATCACAACCGCCTGATCCGGATGGAATAGTCAATACGAGTGTTGTGGTCAGTCGCTTCTTCAACTCCTCGAAAGTGGCTTGACACTCGTTGGTCCATAGGAATTCTTAATCCTAATAAGTCAACCTAGTCATAGGTGCTGCTATACATTCAGGAGTCAATCAATTATATCCAGGTGAAATTCTTTTAGGCTCCTGCCAGCAAAATGATACATTCCTTTATCGTAACATTTGAGTTCTGAACTTGACCCGAGTTACGAGGCAGAAATAAAAATTTTATGCTGTCATAGCGATGCACGTATCAGGATCGTAATAAAACGTTAGGTAGGTAGGTAGCGAAGGTCATTCTAAAGGTAGCACAGTTTTAAACTGCAATCCAATCTAATAATAGGGTTTGGTAATTACCCAAGAAACAAACAGAGATGCTACAGAAACAATACACTCTCGTATTTATACGAGGCACGAGGTTTCGTCTTTCCGAAATAAGGGAAGACGATAAACAATAATCAAGAGTTCAAGGTGGAGGTAATAGATTAGAAGTGTGGGGATCAAGGCGTTTAAAGAATTCAAGGAGAATTGTCAAAGCAGTTGTGGATTGAAATATTATTTTTGGTAATTCCTATTCACATGCTCGTATCAGTACAGTTACGTAACTGATACGATATGCTCAGACATATCTAGAGGGCAAGTACATCTGTCTACTAATCACTATATATCTCAATCCACGTAAAGTAGTTATGCGAAGGGCGAATCAAAATGCACTAAGGTTGATCAGACCGTAATACACTGATTCTGAATAGACAATTGTATTAGTGGGGTGGATCAGGCCCCAATAACACATGTGTCATGAACAAGCTCGATAAAGAATAAGCTTGCAAAACTAAGCTATAATAGCAGTATATAAGTATGCTAGATTATGATATGAGAAATTACAAACAATTCACAATCACAAAAAAACAAGACTCTACAATCTCTACAGTTAATATTCTAACTCCTTATCTAAGTCGCTAGTTAACCCAAAAGAGGTATGGCCTTCTAAGTTCTACAATCTTAATGTACACTATAGGTTGTCTGCCTAAAACAGAGATTCAAGGAGGAGTGGAGTAAAGTAGGGGTTCGAGGTTGTCTGCGTAAAGCAGAGATAAAATAATTTGGCGTAATGCATGGCTTCAGAGCTATCCGCGTAAAACAGAGAAGCGTAAGGTAGAGCTTCAGAGCTGTCCGCGTAAAAAGTCTGTGCGTAACAGTCTGCGTAAAAGTCTGAGCGCAAAAAGTTTTGCGCTAAAATCAGCGCAAAATTTAGCGGGCGTAAAGTTTGTATAAAAGTCTGTCTGCGTAAAGTCTAGCACACGTTGCAGCGTAAAATTGTACGAGAAACTCATGAGTTTGTCAGTCAAATTTAGTGAATCCTGACATCTGACAAAAGTACTCGCACAACGATCGAGTGGACGGTTTGATGATGAATTTGCACGGGGTCCCAGGTTGTCGTTTAGTGACTTTATTGGATACAAGTCACTTACGCTCGGGGTGAGACAAAACCAGATGTCCCGTCAAAAGCTGTTTCTTTTTGCACAGGCTCGAGGCGTATCTCTGCATTTAATGCACAAGATTGGTTCAACACTGGGAAAAGCTAAGGCTGTAACAATTTTGCTCACATCCTATCATTATATCTTACGCCTAATCAGGTTATTCTACGCTGGTTATCTATTTATTCAAGAATCATCAGGTTTACGGAGGGCAGTTACCTACGTGGCTCTCATGACGTATCCTACGCAGGATAAGGAATACTAAATGAAAGTGGATAGCAGTTATTATAACTGCAGCGTAAAGGAGATAATCTTCTGCATAATTGGTTTTTATGCTAACTAAGCAGTTGTTTGGTTTCTACGCAACCAAGAGTCAATTGGCTTTTACGCCAACAAGGGTAAAGAGTTTCTGGCGTAACACTGGGTTTATCTAAACATAGGATGAGGTTTCAGTCCTAGTGTTCAACCTTGGATTTCTATTGGTTCCTCAAGACTAGGGTCAACACTATGGTCAATTCTCTAACTAATCCTAGTAGTATTTATACTACTCTCAAGTCATACAAAAATGTGTCAAGGGATGATGGTAAGTTTAATCTATAGGTAGTGATGCTAGGGTTTATTAGGTAGTATGGAAGACTAGGGTTCATTTGGTATCCTAAACTTAGGGATGTGTTAAAGCCCTAGTTGTATTCTAAGTAGGAATATAACCCTAAGTATCATCCTATTGACAGGGATTCCTATCTTCTAGCAGGGGCTATACTCGAGGAATTATCAGGGAAGCACAGGATTCAAGCAAGATGCAATTATGTAAGTAGGACAGACTGGAAGGAAGATAAGTCATAGTCAATTATGGATGAGATCCTATACTCTAATCCTAGGTGCAGGCTTGCTCGGTACAGTAACGTAACCGAGACAATATACTCTGACCTGCATGGGCCACCACTAAAAATATGTCATGCCCCAGTCCCAAAATACGTAGGACTAGGTCACGTAACCATGCCAGCTGGCCCGTATATATGGCAACTCCAATATATGGAAACCATATATACGTGCGTACGCTGTATAATGAACAATAATTCCTAAGTGGTAAAACTAATTACAAGTCACAGGGTAATATCTAAATCTCATCCACAGAGTCAAATATACATGAATAACTAATAACCAAGTAACTAGATCTCAATAACAAATATCTAAAGAATGACAGCCGGATGGAAACAAAACTACTGCCGAAAATAGAATATAAAAGGAACCAGATACACACCATATAAGAACAACATCTGACAATCACGAGGCTCGAATAGAAGACCTCCTCGGGATATACGTAACATGTCCGGCTCTGTGCTCCTGCGAATACTCAAGAACATATACACCTGGCAGGGGACCAGGTCCTCAGAGGAACATAGCAAGATACATAAAAATAATATGCCATAATGTAAATACTGAATAAATAAGGGGGTGTGCTAACCATCTAAGTGAATGCAATTTGAAGACCTAGTAGTACGCATGGGAATGTGTAGGCTTGACATATGCTGACGTAATTCACCAATCGTCATGACTGGCTAGTATATGTGTCATATGTCCCCGGACACACGGGTAGCTCTGCAATCGACCATGAGGAGCATGGTACGAAGGATAAAGACTCAAGGAGGGGGTGTCCCATACGCCTACTAGATATCTTCCCCGCCCAATGGATATACAAGTCGTGAAAACGACGTGGACATCTCGTATGATGATGCAAGTCTCCATAGAATAAACAACTAAGCTAAAAACCACTACACGTGTTGCTCACACTGATGGCCAGTCGCGCATGAGGCACGCGTCCCTACATGTACTCACTCTGTGACGTGTAATGATACGTGTCAAGGCCTTGGAAGTTATATCAATAATTTCACAACTTTAGGTGGGTCTACTAGACACTAGGTCAGACACAAGTCCTAACGTCAACGCCATCGTTGACTGCACCCGAGTTTTCTCGGATGCGCACATTTATATAATGAATAAACATGTAACTATCAATAACTGAAAGTAATCAGTACAACAAGGCAAGGTATACTTGCCTGGCAAGAGAGCTGCAAATATAATGTCCAGATGTCAAATACCAAGTGTTAGAACTATGGCCTCAGAATAAATGTCTCCGGATACTGAAATAAACATCACTAACTGTCTCAGAAAATATCAAATAGCTAGAAACGCCTGTCCTTAAGTCCAATTTGGACACAAGGGCAAAAATGACAGTTTTCGGTCAAAGCGGGGTCCACACGTGGGCCCACTTTGCACCGAAAAACGTGTCAGGGTCAAAGGTCTCCAAATTTGCCAAATTTAGTGTCAACAAGTCAGGAACGATGATACGAACCCAACGGAACTTACAGAATTGGATTCCGATGAGCCGGTCACAAAATCGCCCGTTAAGTGGAGCCTGTGGGGTCCACGATACGGAATTTTGTCAATGTTCTCAGAATTGAACCAAACTTGGCTCACAGGACCAGCGTATTGCTACGAGTCCAATGGCGCAAGTTTCGTCTCGATCCGACGTGTATACACAAAGTTGCAGCGTATTCCAGAACTGACGGATACGGGGCGGTGTCGGCGGATATGCGTTGATTCCGGTGTGCACGCACATCCAAATCAACTTCTGCGAAATTTTGCACGTCCGTATCAACGTCGTGCACGTTTCGGTAAAGATTGCGTGCGACCAAGTCGTCTCGTTTGGCGGGACGTACTCAGTTCCGGGGTAAATCGGGTCGTTGTTTTTCCTGTTTTTGGATCGCGGTTTGCGATCGACACAGGACGCGATGCACCGAGCGGATTGCACGGGCACCGAGATGGTTACACAGTCTACACGACGCAACTGACGGAGCAGAAATCAGAATTACGAGGAGAGAGAAGGATACCTGAACAGGGCTCCGTAGTATAAATTTTTCTGTGTCCGTGAAGGGATGCGACACGACACTGATCGTGTCCGGGCTGTGTCCGGTTGCTGCGTCCAGTACTGTCGTGTCCGGTACTGCGCCGTGTCCGGTACTGCTCGAGTCGGGGTCGCTGCGGGGTGGTCCGGAACCTTCAGTCGGTCGGACGAGGCTCCACGGCCGGGCCGGAGTCGACTGCCGTGTTGGCAGCAGGCGGGATCGGGGTCACGGGGTGCTGGCCGGTGGAGGGTGGATGGGAGGAGTAGGGTTAGGGTTTGGGGAGTGTTAAATATATATAGGAAGAGAAGAGAGTCGGCGGAAGGGAAAAACCGCTCGGGGGGGGGGGGGTTGGAATACCGCAGCTGCTGCGGTTTCTTATTCTTCTTACTACTTCCTTTCTTTCTTTCCTTTCCTTTCTTAGTAAGTTGCTACTGCTGCTGTTTAAATTTTTAAGAATGGTTTTGGTTTTGAGGGATTTGGGTTTTGGGTTGTGGGTTTATGGATTTTGGGTTTGGATCCATTAGGGATCCAAACCCATTACCTTTTTCTTTTCTTTTTCTTTTTCTTTTTCTTTTCTTATTCTAATCTAATTAACTAATATATACATATATATATATATAATTATATATATACATATATATATCTATAAAATTCTAGAAAAATATATTTATGCACACCATTAAGCTAGCAACTGTCCACAGGGTCTCCTACATGGAATAAATTATGAAATTTTTTATTATTTTAATAAGTAAAATATCTAGAGATATTTACAAGATATTTTCGGGATATTTTCGGGTGGGTCCCGTCTCCAAATGGACGGTGCAGATTCACCGGCCAATGAGGGGGTGACACCTCGCACTGCAATTTGCAGGAAAGTCCCTGTAATTTCATAAATTGCATAATGGTCCTATTTTTGGGAAATTGCGCAATTACGAAATTGTCTGGGAAAACACCCGATTCCTGAATTTGCTAAAATTCACAGAATTGAGGGAAATTGCTATGTGAGGGTCCCGGGGAAATGGGGGTGAGTCTGGGCAGGGACTGGGCCTGGTTTTCTTGGGTGATACGGGCCATCGTATTTATTAATTAATAAATACTGCGCACGGTGTTCTCTAATTATTTAGAGGCAGGTAGGGTCATAATTTTTCTACGGTGTCAATACACTAAATGTAGTATACTCAGTGTAGAAAAATAACGTATTTTTGTCTGGACAAAACGGGTGCATGTTGGGCCTCAAATCTCTATTGGAACAGAGATGGATACAGGTCTGGGAATTAAAATAGGAATTAAATACGGTCGTTTGCAACGAGATTTGTGCGTCTCATACGAGGCTCAAAACTAAGTATCTGGGAGTTGCACAAAGTGCAGGATAGAAGATTGGCATGTCTAGGAGATGTATGGGAACTTCGTTCGGGGATAACAGTCAAGGTAAAGCTCCAAATAATTAGGTGACAAACAGGTGCACAAGTCAATAGGATATGTAAGCAAAATAAATTAATAAATTACAACAAATCCTAAATTGTGAAAAATATTCCTAAAATACTGGAATCTGGTCGAGGGGGTTTATAATTGCTGCACTGCATTTATTTTGGCTTGAGTTATTTTGTACCTTGCTATGTCCCCTGAGGACCTGGATCCGGATTATGTCCCCAGGATTAGCAGACGAGATCTATCCCGAGGGTTACGGAGCAGGAGCATTATCAGGAGCAGGCACTGGAGCAGTACCAGATCCAGTAGACGAGTGATCTTTGCGGGTATCTTCTGAGTATAGGCTTTATCCATACACAGTATTTGTTGTGATTATCTTTATTCTTGTATCTTGACAGATGTATCAGACTCATTATCGGGTTATTTTCCGTGTTTATGTTATATTGAGATTGATCTTGCTTTATGATTCTGATATTATTGTATTCATTTCTGTGGATGAGATTAGTATATTTAGACCCTTATAGTTGTATTATAGCTTAACCATGCCCCGATGGATCCATTAAATTGGGTTTGTCCATCGGTGTGTGCTGCTGGCCATGCCACGTGTCTAGTCCCTCGATATTTTGGGACTGGGGCATGACATAGTTTTTATGGTGGCCCATGCAGGTC
This sequence comes from Iris macrosiphon, assembly GCA_036927795.1. Lineage (NCBI taxonomy): Eukaryota > Viridiplantae > Streptophyta > Magnoliopsida > Asparagales > Iridaceae > Iris > Iris macrosiphon. The sequence continues at coordinate 5,406,537 of JAYESA010000019.1, read as the reverse complement.
AACGACTAAATTGTCTCGGTTTCAACTTAGGGACCGAGCAAGCCTGCAATAAGAATAGGATAATTTTTTGGATCTCATCCACTTGCTTGAATCATTCTTGACATCTATATCGGATTCGAATTAATTTCTTGACTTGCATCCTGTCTTGATTCCTGTGCGCCTCTTATTGTTTATTTTGGTTGTTACTCTAAATTTTTTTTTACTATATGATTGGTAATTAGAACTTGATAGTTTAAGTTATTATTGAAGATTATGACCTAATGATTACCCCTTAGCTTTAAGTCGCGTAATTAGTACCCCCACCTCGATACAAGTTAGATCCCTTACCCTTGACGGCCAGTAACTCTTCTATCCTCACTATCGACACTTATTCTATAAGCACTAAGACTAAGGCTTAAGACGACAATGACCTATGTAATATAGGAGGATACCCTAATAGTTACCAAGACCCCTTCTCGTAGACCTTAACAAGAGTTTCCACGGTATCCTTAAGACGATTTCAGTATTAGTTTATTGTTTTAAGTTAAGTAGTATGCCTCACAACATAGTACCACCTAGCCCTATTGACCCATTGATGAAGTGAACTAGGATGACACAACTTTAGACTTTCATAAGAAGATAGTGGTTATTCAGACTATAGAAATTAGAGACCCGTACCCCTATTTGGTCGACTAGCGGCTTAGATAAGGAGTAGTATGACAACTAGAGAGACTGTAGAGTCTTATTTTTGTTGTTTTGTTTGTGAACTTGAATTAATTTGTACCTCCTTTCATCATCATCTAGCGTACTTATATTTTTGTACTACCTCGACTTATGCTGCTGTTACAGCCTAGTTTTGCAAGATCATTCTTTTATCAAGCTTGTTCACGACATATGTATTATTGGACGCGTACACTAATACATTTCAGAATCAGTGTATTAAGGTCTAGCTAACCTTAGTGCGCTTGATTCGCCCTTCGTAATACTACTTTACGTGGATTGAGATATGTAGTGATTAGTAGACGAATATACTTGCCCTAGATATGTCTGAGTATATCGTATCTGCTACATAACTGTACCGATGCGAGCATGTGAATAGGAATTACCAAATTATGATTTTAATCCACAACTGTCTTGACAATTCCTATTTGAATTCTTTAAATGCCTTGATCCCGATACTTTTATTCTATTACCTTCCCCTTGAACTGTCACGCCCCAGTCCCAAAATGTAAGAAACTAGGCCACGTGGCATTGGCCAGCTGACACGTCACTAAGGGTTTAATCCATTTTTATGGACCCAAAGGATCGTGCTACGCTGTCCTAGTATACTACCAGTTTAACACAGGTAAATCTAATCTCATCCACAGAAATGTCATGAATATGGGAATAAGTGCTGAAATATATATAAAGCTGAGTCTGAATGTCATAGTACACATCTTGTGGGAACAAACCCACTATAAAAGATAATAATAGTGCAGAAAATAAGATAGACTAAAGTATCGTCTATCTAGGAAAACAGCTCCATCTCCAGGTGAACAAGCTTCTAGGATCAGGCAGATTCTGATGGTGTCTCCTCTAGTTCTTCCTCTGTGGCATGCCTGGTCTCCTGTCCAGGCCCATATACCGTAGGGTAGAAGGCCTCATCTAAATCTGGAAGGGAACCAGGTCCTCAGTGGGACATAACAAGATACAGAAAAATAATATGCCATGTATGTAAATACTGAATAAATAAATACAGGGTGCTAACCATCTAAGTGAATGCAAGTAAAGACCTTATAGTACGCATGGGAAAGTGTAGGCTTGACATATGCTGACTTAATTCACTAATCGTGTTGACTGGCTAGTATATGTGTCATATGCCCCCGGACACACGGGTAGCTCTGCAATCGACCATCTCCGAGGAGCATGGTACGAAGGATAAAAGACTCATGGAGGGGGTGTCCCATACGTCTACTAGTTATCTTTCCCGCCCAATGTAACTAATGCCAAGTCGTAACTATTCCTGAGTTTTCCTGATTTTATGCTAAGCCGTGATGCACGTCACACGTACTGGTAGCTAATCAAATACGCAGCTCGCATCCCAATATGTATTGCAACCATGTTGCGTGTTCTCGTGACAGGGTCTAGGAGGATATTAGGATACCCTCACAGTTGTTGGTAAGTCTGTAAAGACTAAGTTATTTATACCACGTGTCAACGTACTTGTTGACTGTACCCGAGGCAATCTCAGGTACTCATAGTTATATGGAACTCAGGAGAAATATCATATAACAACATTTGAATTTAAACAGTAACTTGGCAAGGTATACTTGCCTACTTCCTAATTGTGTTGAAAACCTGATCTCACAGTCAAGTTTGAGGGGTCTTGTGACAGGGGGTCACTGACTGCGCTGAAGATGTACTCTGTTCAAGACGTACAAGTTTTGTAAATAAAATTTGAATGATGCATAAATATAGTATAACTATATATACAATTATATATACTTAATATATATATAGTATATATTAAGAACATATATAAAAAGTAAGTATTGTATTTATATACCTTAATATAAATATATACATATATATATATATATATATATATATATATATATATATATATATATATATATATATATATATATATATATATATATATATATAAATTGCAGGGAAGAAGAAATAAAGTATATAAGATTTTATATACTTAATAACATATTTATTTATATATATAGTGATATATATAATAAATAAGAAAATAAAAGGCATATATATATATATATATATATATATATATATATATATATATATATATATATATATATATATATATATATATATATATATATATATATATATATATATATATATAACATAGTATATATAAATATACATATATATATACATATATATAATGTATTATAATATATATACATATACATGTATTATATATATATATATATATATATATATATATATATATATATACATATATGATAAAAATGAAAAGGCATACATATATATATACATATAATATATTATAATATATACATATATATGTAATATATATAAAAATAAAAATAAAAAGCATACATATATATATATGCATATGTAGATATTATATATATATATATATATATATATATATATATATATATATATATATATATATATATATATATATATATATATATATATATAAAATTATAATATACATAAATATATATATATATATATAGACATATATAAATATATATAAAGAAAAGCAAAAATACATATATATTTACATAATAATATATATATATATACACTGTATATATATATATACTGTATTAATAATAATAAATATAATATATATATATATATATATATAATTACATATAATAATACATATATATAAATATATATACATATATATATAATACATATATATATATATATATATAAAATAGAAAATAAAAGATGCATATATATATATATAATATATATCTTATACTGTATATAATACTGTATTTAAGTATATATATTATATATTTATAGTAATATATATATATAATTATATAATTACATATATATATACATAGATATATATATATTTATATATATATATACATATACATATAAATAATAAATAAATAAAAATAAAAATACAAAAATATAAATACATATTTATTTACTGTATATACTATATTTAAGTATTTAATTAAATAATATATAAGTAAATATATATAATAATATATATATTAATATATATATATTAATATATATAAATATATGCATATATATACATATATATATACATATAGGAATAATTACGTATTTACGTATTTTACATGTATCTATACCTGACAGGTCGACAGAGGGGACCCACAGCTAGTCGCCGGCGGGAGGACGACGGCGGAGGAGGCGGCGGCTGGCCGGAGGGACGGTGGCAGTGGCAGCAGTGTTTAACAGCAGCAGCGGTGGCTTGCGGGGGTTGCTGCGGCCAGGGTGGTGGCGGAGGAGGCGGTGCAGGAGGATGGGCCGACGGAGGGGAGGGTGGCGAAGGGTCTGGTCGTGGTGGCGGAGGTCAGGGGTGGCGGTGGTGGTGGCTGGAGGCGGTCGGGATGAGTGAGGTGGTGCAGTCGGGGAGAGGGGGTCGGGGCACTGCGGGGGAGCTGCCGGCGACGGTGGTGGTCGGGGGCCAGTGGTGGTGGGTCAGTCCGGTGGAGGAGGTGGCAGCGAGTCGTTTGGGGGTGGTGGCGGTGGTCCATGACGGCGGAGGGTGGTGCTGGGGGAGGTCGGGGTGCTGGGGGCTGCTGTGTGCAGGGTCGGGGTTTGGGTTTGCAGCGGCTGCCAACGGCGCAGCAGGGGCCGGAGGTGGTGGGGTTTGGCTGGAAGGGAGCTGGGGAGGTGGCGAACCACTCGGCGGAGTTTGGTCGGAGGTGGTGGCCGGAGGGTGGCGGTGTGAGGTTTGGGAGGGGGGAGGGTGCTGTATTTATAGGGTTTTAGGGTTAGGTTTTATTGTAATTATTTAGAAATCTAGGGGTATTTTGGGTATTTTGATTTCTAGGATATTTATGGCTGATATTTTTAGATACTTTGGTGGGTCCCACGGCCACGTGTACGGTGCACGTTCACCAGCCAATAGGGGGTGACACCTCATAGGGAAAATTGCAGAAAAACCCCTATAATTCCATAAATTGCAAATAGGTCTTAAAATTGGTATTTTGCGTAATTACGCAATTTGTCTGATTAAAAACACTGATTCCTAGAAATACTGAATTGCACAGAAATGAGGGAGAAAGCTGGGGGAGGGCCTAGGCAGGGATGGGGTGAGCCTGGGCAGGGGCAGGGGCAGGGCCTGGTTCTTTGGGTGATACGGGTCACCGTATTTATTAATTAATAAATACTGCGCACGGTGTTCTCTAATTATTTAGAGGCAGGTAGGGTCATAATTTTACTACGGTGTTAATATACTAATTGTAGTATATTCAAAGTAGAATATTATCGTATTTTTGGTTGGACAAAACTGGTGCAGGTTGGGCCTCAAATCTCTAGGGGTACAGAGATGGGTAAAGAGCAAGAAATTAAATAGAAAATAAATACGGACGTTTGTAACGATATTAGTGCGTCTCAAACGAGGCTCAAAATAAAGCATCTGGGAGTTGCACAAAATTTAAGAAAATAGTCTAACATGTCTAGGGCAGGTATGTGAACTTTGTTTGGAAATAACAGCTAGTGTAATGCTCTAATTAATTGTGTGAGGGACAGGTGTACAAACAATAGGATATGTAAGCAAAATAAATTTAAAAAGTTGCAATAATTCTAATTTGTCAAAAATATTCCTAAATTACTGAAATTTGGTCGAGGGAGTTTACAATCTACCCTTCTTACAATATTTCGTCCTCGAAATAAAAACAGACATATAATGGGAATGAAAGATTGATTTGAAATATTAGGACATACCCTGGTTTGGAAATAGATAGGGGAAACGCTGTTGAATATTCTCTTCTCGTTCCCAGGTTGATTCACCTGGTGCATGATGTCTCCATGCAACACGAACTAGAGGGATAGTCTGGCCTCGTAACACCTTCTCGCTACGATCTAGGATCTCTACGGGTTCTTCCTGGTACGATAGGCTCGGGTCGACGGTGATTTCTGAATGGTCCAGCACATGACTTGGGTCTGGAATGTACCTCCTCAGCTGAGATAAGTGGAAGACGTCATGTACTCCTTCCAAGGTCTAAGGGAGGGCTAGCTTGTAAGCAACTTCTCCGACGCGTTCCAACACATCAAAGGGTCCAATGTATCTTGGACTCAGTTTTCCTCTTCCTCCAAATCTGATAGTACCTCGGGTAGGTGAGATCTTCAAGAACACATGCTCTCCTACTTGGAACTCTAGAGGTCATTGATGTACGTTGGCCCAGTGCTTCTGTCTGTCTTGTGCAGCTCGTAGGTATCCTTGTATCTTCTTTACTTTCTCCACCGTACGAACGACCAATTCTGGTCCCAAGATCTATCTTTTGCCAACATCGCTCCAGCATACTGGGGAACGACATTTCCTGCCATACAATGCTTCAAAGGGAGCCATTTGAATGCTCGCTTGATAGCTATTGTTGTAGGAAAATTCCACCAGGTGCAAATGATCTTCCCATGATCCACTAAAATCAAGCATACAGGCTCTCAGCATATCTTCTAGGGTCTGAATGGTGCGTTCTGACTGGCCATCTGTCTGCGGGTGGTATGAGGTGCTAAACTTGAGGCGGGTACCAAGACTTTCTTGCATACTTCGCCAGAAGTAAGATGTAAACCTCGTATCTCTGTCAGACACTATGCTGACTGGTACTCCATGCAGACACACTATCTCTTTCATGTACATGTCCGCCAAGACTTCTGTAGATTGTCCGACTCTGAAAGGTAGGAAATAAGCAACCTTGGTGAGTCTGTCTACGATCACCCATACAGCATTACGACCACTGGGACTTCTTGGGAAGCCCGTAACAAAGTCCATCGTAATGTGTTCCCATTTCCACTCGGGTATTGGGAGGGGTTGAAGTAGACCGGCAGATCTCTGATGTTCAGCCTTGACTTGCTGACACACCAGCCATTTTGCCACAAAGCGTGCTATCTCTCGCTTCATTCCATGCCACCAGTAATATTGTCGCAGGTCTCTGTACATCTTTGTGCCTCCTGGATGTATAGAGTATGTTGAGCTGTGAGCTTCTGACATTAGCTCCTCACGAAGTTCTCCATTTGGAACATAAAGATGATCTCCACATCTTAGAGTCCCATCTTCGTGTATGCAACATCCTGTCTGGATTCCAGTCTCAGTTCTTTGTCGAAGCCTCTGAAATCTTGCATCTGTTGGTAGAGCAGCTTTGATTCTTTCGACCAATGTTGATTGTAGCTGGTAGTTTGACAATTGGCCGTCAATTCTTGGCATAATGACCTCTATTGCCAACTTTTCTAGATCTCTCAATAGACCTGGTTGGGTGATCATAAAGAATGCCGAGGGTCTTCTGCTTAGTGCATCAGCTACTACATTAGCCTTCCCTGGATGGTACTGCAGATCGATCTCGAAATCCGTCATCACTTCGAGCCATCGTCTTTGTCTTAGGTTCAGGTCCTTCTGAGTGTAGACGTACTTCAGGCTCTTGTGATCGGTGAATATCTCCACTCGTTCGCCGTATAGATAATGTCTCCATAGCTTCAGGGCGAAGATGACTGCGGCAAGCTCCAAGTCGTGAGTGGGGTAATTCTTCTCATGAGTCCTCAGTTGTCTTGAGGCATAAGCTACAACCTTCCCATGTTGCATTAAGACACAACCCAATCCTTTTCCAGATGCATCGCTATAGATTACGAAACCTCCGGATCCAAATGGTATAGTCAAAATGGGGGCTATAGTCAGACGCTTTTTCAACTCATCGAAAGCTGTCTGGCATTCCTCAGACCATAAGAACTCCTGATCCTTGCGGGTAAGTCGGGTAATTGGCTCCGCGATTCTTGCAAAGTTTTCTACGAACCTCCGGTAATATCCGGCAAGTCCTAGAAAGCTTCTCACTTCTGAGACGTTGGTCGGGGTTGGCCACGTCTCGACAGATGAGATCTTTGCTGGGTCCACCGAGATGCCTTCTCCTGTGATCACGTGCCCAAGAAAAGCGGCACGATCAAGGAAAAACTCGCACTTGCTCAACTTAGCATAAAGGCTCTCACGTCTCAGCGTCTCTAGCACTAGTCTCAAGTGCTCTTCGTGCTCCTCGTGGCTCTTTGAATACACCAAGATGTCGTCGATGAAGACTACCACGAACTGGTCCAGATATTGGTGGAAGACTCTGTTCATCAGGTTCATGAATACGGCTGGAGCATTAGTCAGTCCAAAAGGCATCACCAGGAACTCGTAATGACCATAACGAGTCCTGAATGCTGTCTTCGGAATGTCTTTTTGCCGTACTTTGACCTGATGATAGCCTGATCTCAAGTCTATCTTTGAGAATACCACAACTCCCGTCAGTTGATCGAACAGATCATCGATCCGCGGCAAGGGGTACTTGTTTTTTATTGTCAAAGCGTTGAGGGCTCTGCAATCAATACACATCCGATATGTTCTGTCCTTCTTGGGTACAAACAACACTAGTGCTCCCCAGGGTGATGCACTAGGACGAACAAATCTCTTGATTTGCAATTCTTCAAGCTGTAGCTTCAGCTCGTCAAGCTCCTTCTTCGCCAGTCGGTACACATTTGAGGATACCGGTGCAGCTCCGGGTATTAGCTCAATAGTGAATTCTACTTCTCAGTCAGGCGGTAGGCCTGGCAATTCCTCCGGGAATACGTCTTCGAACTCTGCAACGAGTGCTGGGGGTGCTATCTCCATCGCCATGTAAGCTCTAGGAGTCTGGCCTACTCCTTGCTCGATGGTACCTCGTACGTATTCGAACTCCGGGTGTCCTGGTGGTCTAAAGATGACACTACCTTTTCAGCAGTCTAGGATAACATTGTTCTGGATTAACCAGTCCATGCCTAAGACGACGTCAAAATTTGACATTGGTAGTACCAAAAATCGCACTCTTAGCTCTCTACTACAAACGACTATCGAGCATGTTTCAATAATGTTGGTAACTGGAACAATGCCTCCTCCAGTAAGAATTTTCCAGCATTTAGGTAGTGGAGAAGTGACTAGTTTGTGCATGGCTACGAAACTACTAGATATGAATGACAGGATAGCGCCAGAATCAAATAATGCGGTTGCAGGTAAAGATGCAACTAAAATGGTACCTGTGATGGTTTCACCTTCGGGTTTTTCTGCAACTACAGCTAAAGCAAAGGCCTGCCCGTGCCTTTGCCCTCCAGTTTGTTGTCTGGCCTTGTTGAATTGGCTCTCTTGGGTAGCCAGGGGTGCTCCCCTCTGATGTCCTCCAGATATTGAGGGGTGTTGTGGTCCAGGTCTTTGCCCGTTCTGAGGCGTTGTATCTTTGCGTTGTGGGCAATCCCTTGCCATATGTTGGCTAGCTCCACATACTAGGCATAGCCCGTTCTTCTTTCTGTAGTCTTTGATATAATGCCCCTTCTTGCCACAATAGTGACAAGTTGGGAGCTCCTTCTTCTGATAGGGTCCCGTCGTCTGCTGCGTCTGATTTTGTGGACGACGGACAGGTTCTCCTGCTCCTTGCTGGTTTTTGGTCGGGATGCTTGGATAAGAGCGTCTCGCTCCTCGGCCAATAGCTTCTTGCACCCTCGTTTCTGTAAGAACCTCCTCGTAGGAGATCCTCGACTGCGTCGTCGTATACCTCTGGAGCTCGAAGGTGAGGCCGTGGTGGAACCTCTTGGCCTTCTCCAGCTCATTCGGTATCAAGATGGCACCGAAACGACTTAGTCTGCTGAACTCTGCGTCGTAGGTGTCGACGGTCATATTTCACTGTTCCAAGTGCAGGAACTGGGAATATAGGGCATCTCGGACCGTTGCTGGGAAATACTTTGCGTGGAAGTGCTCCAAAAATTGTTCCCAAGTCTGGTCTTTGCCGACGCTACGCTCTATAGAATCCCACCAGTGATGGGCGTTGCCTAAGAGCTGGGCCCTCACGGCGGTCATCCACAAGTCGGGGGTAAGTTGTGAGCCTTCCAGCAGCATTTCTGTGTTGGAGATCCAGTCTGAGATCTCCTCTGGGGTTTCGCTGCCTTTAAAGGTTCTCGGGCTCATTTGGCGGAAGCCTCGGACTGTGCCCACTGGTTGGACAGGTGCTGGTGCCGGGGCAGTCGTTCTTTCCAAGGCCGTCATCAAGGTTTGTCTCAGGGCCTCAGTCTGCTGCCACTGAGACTGTCTCAGGGCTTCAGTCTGTTGCCATTGAGTCTGCAACATAGCTTGGAGGAACTGGAACATTTGAGGTTGGCCCTCAAGCTGTGGCATCAGGGCAGGAAGGGCTGGAGGTGGAGGCAGAGGTGTCTCCGCCTGCGGTGTTGGGGCCTGGGAGGTTTGTCCATCTTGCTGGGCTGGTGTTCCTGTCTGGGCAGGATTCTGGTGAATGTACGGGGTCGCCGGGTAGACCAGCATCCTTCTAGGGGATTGGTCTCTCGGGGTGGTCGGGGTTCCTTGGACATCGGGCGAGGGGTCTGTTGCTTGGTCAGCCCCATCAATCGCATGTCTACCGGGTATGTCCATATTTCTGAAGAAGATAGAGTAATTAGAAAAGCACAAGGGATTAATAATTGATAATCAAGCAAGATGCAAAAGTTTTGATGAAGTCAGTGTGGATGAGACCTAGTATTTCTATCCTATTGTAGGCTTGCTGGGCATGTCATCATACCACTGGCAATAAACTAGACCTGCATGGGCCACCACTAAAACCATGTCACGCTCCAGTCCCAAAATATAAGGAACTAGGCCACGTGGCATTGGCCAGCTGACACGTCACTAAGGGTTTAATCCATTTTTATGGACCCAAAGGATCGTGCTACGCTGTCCTAGTATACTACCAGTTTAACACAGGTAAATCTAATCCCATCCACAGAAATGTCATGAATATGGGAATAAGTGCTAAAATATATATAAAGCTGAGTCTGAATGTCATAGTACACATCTTGTGGGAACAAATCCACTACAAAAGATAATAATAGTACAAAAAATAAGATAGACTAAAGTATCGTCTATCTAGGAAAACAGCTCCATCTCCAGGTGAACAAGCTTCTAGGATCAGGCAGATTCTGATGGTGTCTCCTCTAGTTCTTCCTCTGTGGCATGCCTGATCTCCTGTCCAGGCCCATATACCGTAGGGTAGAAGGCCTCATCTAAATCTGGAAGGGAACCAGGTCCTCAGTGGGACATAACAAGATACAAAAAAATAACATGTCATGTATGTAAATACTGAATAAATAAATACAGGGTGCTAACCATCTAAGTGAATGCAAGTAAAGACCTTGTAGTACGCATGGGAAAGTGTAGGCTTGACATATGCTGACTTAATTCACCAATCGTGTTGACTGGCTAGTATATGTGTCATATGCCCCCGGACACACGGGTAGCTCTGCAATCGACCATCTCCGAGGAGCATGGTACGAAGGATAAAAGACTCATGGAGGGGGTGTCTCATACGTCTACTAGTTATCTTTCCCGCCCAATGTAACTAATGCCAAGTCGTAACTATTCATGAGTTTTCCTGATTTTATGCTAAGCTGTGATGCACGTCACACGTACTGGTAGCTAATCAAATACGCAGCTCGCATCCTAATATGTATTGCAACCATGTTGCGTGTTCCCGTGACAGGGTCTAGGAGGATATTTGGATACCCTCACAGTTATTGGTAAGTCTGTAAAGACTAAGTTATTTATACCACGTGTCAACGTACTTGTTGACTGTACCCGAGGCAATCTCAGGTACTCATAGTTATATGGAACTCAGGAGATATAGCATATAACAACATTTGAATTTAAACAGTAACTTGGCAAGGTATACTTGCCTACTTCCTAATTGTGTTGAAAACCTGATCTCACAGTCAAGTTTGAGGGGTCTTGTGACAGGGGGTCACTGACTGCGCTGAAGATGTACTCTGTTCAAGACGTACAAGTTTTGTAAATAAAATTTGAATGATGCATAAACATAGTATAACTATATATACAATTATATATACTTAATATATATAGTATATATTAAGAACATATATAAAAAGTAAGTATTGTATTTATATACCTTAATATAAATATATACATATATATATAAATTGCAGGGAAGAAGAAATAAAGTATATAAGATTTTATATACTTAATAACATATTTATTTATATATATAGTGATATATATAATAAATAAGAAAATAAAAGGCATATATATATATATATATATATATATATATATATATATATATATATATATATATATATATATATATATATATATATATATATATATATAACATAGTATATATATAACATAGTATATATAAATATACATATAGATATACATATATATATATATATATATATATATATATATATATATATATATATATATATATATATATATATATATATATATATATATATATATATATATATATATATATATATATATATATATATATATATATATATATAATGTATTATAATATATATACATATACATGTATTATATATATATATATATATATATATATATACATATATGATAAAAATGAAAAGGCATACATATATATATACATATAATATATTATAATATATACATATATATGTAATATATATAAAAATAAAACAAAAAGCATACATATAT
>JAYESA010000019.1:5256644-5394241 GCA_036927795.1 Iris macrosiphon | reverse complement strand
ATACTAATTGTAGTATATTCAAAGTAGAATATTATCGTATTTTTGTTTGGGCAAAACTGGTGCAGGTTGGGCCTCAAATCTCTAGGGGTACAGAGATGGGTAAAGAGCAGGAAATTAAATAGAAAATAAATACGGGCGTCTGTAATGATATTAGTGCGTCTCAAACGAGGCTCAAAATAAAGCATCTGGGAGTTGCACAAAATTTAAGAAAATAGTCTAACATGTCTAGGGCAGGTATGTAAACTTTGTTTGGAAATAACAGCTAGTGTAATGCTCTAATTAATTGTGTGAGGGACAAGTGCACAAACAATAGGATATATAAGCAAAATAAATTTAAAAAGTTGCAATAATTCTAATTTGTCAAAAATATTCCTAAATTACTGAAATCTGGTCGAGGGAGTTTACATGAACTCTTTATTACTAATCTTTGTCTCCCCTTATTTCGGAAAGACGAAACATCTTGCTTGGTATAAGTTTGATATATAGATAGTACTAGATATACCCCACAAGCCAGTCGTATTGTTTGGTGACTATCTTTTATAAATAATTAAGGGCATATCATAGATGATATGGTTGGTGTTAAAAATTTTAAGGATTCAATAACATGATTAAATAATTTGGGGGCATAGCTTTCTTAGATGTATGGCCTTAGATGATAGATGGGTAAATTCTAAGTTGGGTAGAGACCGCAATATTCACTTGAGAGGAATTCTTTAGACTGTAATCAAGTGAGATTTGATAGAGAGACCCTATCCTAGTTTAATTTCGAGGACAAAATTTTTATAAGTTGGGTAGATTGTAAACCCCCTGATTTTTAAAAAAAATAATTTTACACAATTTTCTGTAATTTTTCTGAAATTAAAACTAAGGTATTTCGTGATTAAATAATTTTTAAATGATGTTAATTAATATTAAATATTTTGAAAATAATATTTTCTAGTGTAAAATGAAAAACTAGACATATGGTAATTTTCCGAAAATTTATTGGACCCCAGAAGCATTTTTAAAGCCCTAAAAACTAAGTTTAAATAAACCGAATTAAACCCTAGAAATAAACCATGTTCAATTGAACCAACCCAGACCCGGTTCAACTTAACCGAACCCAACCTTAGCGGGTCGGGTCGGATCTAAACCCGACCCAAAACCCGACTACCCGAACCCGCACCTAAACTTAATGGATTCGGGTCTAACCCGCTACCCGCTGACCCGACCCGACCCAAACCCATTAACCCGCCGGAACCCTAATCCTAATCCGAAACCTATTCACTGTTCCGGCAACCCTATAAACCCCTCGATCCCCTCGCTCTGCCGGCCGGAATCTCTCGCCATCTCTCCTGCCCTCCTCTGCCACCGCCGCCCTCCGTCTGACCCTCTCCCCTCGCCGTCTCCTTCGCCCAGACCCTCGACCGACGACCTACAGCCCTCGACAACCTCTCCCCTCGCCTTCCTCCGCCCTCTCCCTGACCCCAGCCGCCTGAGCCCTAGCCACCCCGAGCCCCCATCTCCCTTCTTCCTCCTTCCCCGACTCCACCTTCCTCCGCCTCAGCCGTCGTCGTCCCCGACCTCGACGAACCCTTCCCCGCCACCGCTCAGCACTCCCCGTCGACCTCGCCTCCGTCCCCTCTGCCCAGCCCAACACCACCACCTCACCCTCAGCCCCGAGCTCCGCCGCCCTCTCCCCGACCCGCAGCGCCCTGAGCTCCGCCTCGATGCCCTAGCCACCCTCAACTGACCCAGCACCCGACCGCCTCCGCCCTACGACGAAGCCCTGAGCCGCCTCCGGCGAAGCCCCCATCCACCTCCGCCGTATCCTCCGGCCGCAGACGCCTCCCGCTAACCGAAACCCTAACCCTAGGACGTGCAGCACAGTACTCAGACACCGTGTCGCAGTGTCGAGTCTCCCCACGAACACGAAAAAACCTCGTTCTACGGAGCCCTGTTCAGGTAACCCGTTCTCTCTCCTCGTTGCTCCGTTTTTCGTTCCGTCAGTTGTGATGCGTAGACTGTGTAACCCTCTCGATGCCCGTGCAACCCGCTCGGTACGTCGCGTCCTGTGGCGATCGCAAACCGCGATCCAAAAACAGGAAAAATAACACCCCGTTTCCCCCCGAAACTGAGTACGTCCCGCCAAACGGGACGACTTGGTCGCGTGCGGTCTTTATCGAAATGTGCGCACCATGGATATGGACGTGCGGGATTTCGCAGAAGTTGATTTGGATGTGCGTGCACACCGGAATCAACGTGTATCCGCCGACAACGCCCCATATCCGCTTGTTCTGGAATACGTTGTAACTTTGTGTACACACGTCAGATCAAAACAAAACTTACGCCATCGGACTCGTAGCAATACACTGGTCCTGTGACCCAAGTTTGGTTCGATTCTGAGAACGTTGACAAAAATGCGTATCGTGGGCCCCGCGGCTCTACTTGACGAACGATTTTGTGATCGGCTCATCGGAATTCAGTTTTGGGAGTTCCGTTGGGTTCGTATCATCGTTCTGGACATGTTGACACTATGTTTGACAAATTTGGAGACCATTGGTTCTGATACGTTTTTCGGTGCGAAGCGGCCCACATGTGGACCCCGCTTTAACCAAAAACTGTCATTTTTGCCCTTGTGTCCAAATTGGACTCAAGGACAGGCGTTTCTAGCTATTTGATATTTTTTGAATCTGATGGTGACGTTTATTTCAGCAACCGGAGGAGTACCTGCAAATCACACTGAGACTAGAGCTACAGTTGGAGCCAGAACCACAGGCAAGTGTACCTTGCCAACATTGCAGTTCTTATACATATTTTCTTGATTTATTTATATATTGTTGTACATGCTTGACCTAGGACCGTGTGACTTACTTAGCGTTCGATTAATAGTCGGGTGCCAACACCGTACGCGGAGTTGTGTAACGTCACCTAGAGATGGATATCGTGACCCTTTACATTCTCGTACTTGTCTTATCATGTACATAGACCCAGGACACTTGACACTATTCATAAGACAGAATCTTCTTGAGATATTTATGGTGATTCTGTATAGGATACAGGTTTTATGACATAGACATTTTATTCATAGACATTATATGACTTGCTGCATTAGTTTTGATCCTGCGTGTCATGGACATGAGACGTGAGATTACATTGGATGGGGAGAGAATTACCATACAAAAGGCTGATTATATATATATAATAATTTAATGGAAGTGCCTTAGACTCTGGCAACAGAGCTTTGGTACCGTACTGGCCCTTCGAGAGAATACTGCTATGGGTTTCCCCGACACAGATCCTGTAGTAGTCTCAGCCCGAGTATGACTAAAACTCTCACTTGCATATCACTTAGCTGGTTATATATTACCATATTATTTTATTTATTGCTGCACTACATTTATTTTGGCTTGAGTTATTTTGTACCTTGCTATGTCCCCTGAGGACCTGGATCCGGATTATGTCCCCAGGATTAGCAGACGAGATCTATCCCGAGGGTTACGGAGCAGGAGCATTATCAGGAGCAGGCATTAGAGCAGTACCAGATCCAGTAGACGAGTGATCTCTGCGGGTATCTTCTAAGTATAGGCTTTATCCATACACAGTATTTGCTGTGGTTATCTTTATTCTTGTATCTTGACAGATGTATCAGACTCATTATCGGGTTATTTCCCGAGTTTATGTTATATTGAGATTGATCTTACTTTATGATTCTGATATTGTTGTATTCATTTCTTTGGATGAGATTAGTATATTTAGACCCTTATTGTTGTATTACAGCTTAAGTACGTCCCGATGGATCCATTAAAATGGGTTTGTCCATCGGTGTGTGCTGTTGGCCATTGCCACGTGTCTAGTCCCTCGATATTTTGGGACTGGGGCGTGACATAGTGCCCTCCCCCCCGGTAGGGGTTCAGGGGAAAGCCCCCGAAAGGTATTCAGATTTCACAATATGTCACGTCCCGATCTCCCGTAGGAATCGGCCGTCCCCGTTAGGCGAGAATTATCGCGCCAGCGCTCCCGCGGGACGATCTTTCACATCTGGACGTGATGTCGCACGAGCACAAGCTGCCCCCGCACAAGGCCATGATCCGAACAGGCGGTAAAATATCTAAGCTACAGAGTCGCACAGATAGTCCGAATGCAGCAGAATAAAAAACGAACAACGATTGGTAACAAGTTCACAGAGTCGTCAATAGCGAAAGAATTGAATAACACAAGTATGGAAGTAAAACAAGCACTTTATTGATATTGCAACAATATGTCTTGTATATGCGCTAGGCCGATATTATAAGTTACTCAAGTCCCTCTCTTTCGAAACAATAAAAGTGTGCCAAGTGGCTACATTTGTGGAATGGTACATTGGCAATATTCCAACAATATGTCTTGTATATGCGCTTCAGCTCCGGACGTAACGTTCCAAGGCTCTAAAGCGATCTACATGCCTTAGCTCGCACGGAGGGGATTTTCGCACCGAACGAGGTTCTCCCGTACCCTACAGGCAATCTGGTGGGTTATCAGTACATGAATGCACTGGTGGGGAGGCTTCTCGCCCGCTTGAAAAATCTAAACATGTTATATAGGTTTCGTGCACCATCTATTAAGTTATCTTTCTAGTCTTGCCTTATGATCAGTTTTATGGCATAATTGTCACACCCCTATCTCCCGCGGGTAATCGACCGTCCCTGCTAGGCGTGAATCGCCGCGCTAGCGCTCCCGCAGGACGATCTTGCCCACCTGGACGTGCTCAAGCTCAAACCGCGCCCGTGTAAGGCCATGATCCGAGCATGCAGTAAAATGTCTAAGCCACAGAGTCGCATAGATAGTCCGAGTACAGCGAAATAATAAGCGTACAGGCGATTGGTAACAAGTTCATATAGTCGTCAAAAGTGGAAGCATTGAATAACACAAGTATAGAAGTAAAACAACTCTTTATTTATATTGAACAAGTGTTACAAGCGGCGCTAGACCGAGATTACTAGTCGCTCAAGCCCTCTCTCTCGAAACCGTAAAAGCGTGCCAAGTGGCTACATTTATGGAATGATACATAGGCGATGTTCCAACATTATATCATGTATATGTGCTTCAGCTCCGGATGCAACGCTCCAAGGCTCCAGAGCAAACTCCACACCTTAGCACGCATGAAGGGATTTCCGTATCGAACGAGGTTCTCCTGCACCCTGCAAGCAATCCGGTGGGTTATCAGTACATGAATGCACTAGTGGGAAGTCTTCTCGCCCGCTCAAAAAATTCAAACACAATATAAAGGTTTCGTGCACCATCTATTAAGTTATCTTTCTAGTCTTGACTTAGGATCAGTTTCATGGCATAATGAAAAGCCTATCTCGTGTGGCAGTGCATCGTGCGATATAAAAAAAAACACGATGAGACTTACCAACTTACCTTTCTTCCTTCCCTGTCCAAGGCAACCAAGTTAAACCAAGCACGCATATATACATATATTGAATCCCAAGGAAATGCATAGCGAACACATGAATACTACGAGTGTGTTCCTAAATCAGGTGCACGAGTTTGCTTAAATTGTGAAACACAAGTTACTTTGTTACTCAGATTATTTAAATGATTGCAAAACTCAGGCTACTCAGATTACTTGCTAATTTCTCAGGTTACTTGAATTCAGATTTCTTAGACGCAATACAATGACTCGCACGCGGATTGCCGCAACCGAGCCTGACATAATCTAAATGAACGGGTCGTTGGTTTACACGCCATTATGGACATAGTCGCAATAAGACGGTGGTCCCGGTGCCCCGGCGACTGGCCGAACTTATCCTTGCTAGCTACAACTAGCGCGACTAATGGATTTCTCCCTAGGTCGGATCGGTCCCGGTGCCCCGTCCGTAGAAAATTAAGCTTGTGCACAAGCGTCCGCGACCAAGCGAGTCTCTTTTATTGGTTCTTTTTTTTGTATCTTCTTATTCTGAGTAAACGACAATGGTTGTAGGTGTAGGTAACGAGCCTCGCTACAAACCATCCCAGGCCGTTTCTGACTCATTGGTTCTTCGCATCTTTCATTTATTACGGACTCCTCGAGCCATTCTTTTAGTGCCATTCACTTAGTGCCGTTCATTTTATTCATTCTTTACTTACAACTTACTTTTAAGTTTTCTTATCATCATTGCAGCTCCCGGTATGGAAACTACGCTGGCGACCCAACGGTCCCGAAGTCGTTCCATATTTTCTATTTCTTGGCTCGAAACGACTATTTTTATAGCCTTCCTGCCTTAGGTGAGTGAATCATATTTCGTGTTGTGTTTTAGGCCGTGGCATGAATCTACGAGACTAGCATTAAAACAAGACAAGCGAGTATTAGTTAGCACATGAAGTAGGCAAGCATCAAAACCATGGAACCATAAACCGCTATGCTAGCACGAGTCTAATAGGGTTAGTGTTTGTATTAAAATTGTAAGCCCCCTGATTTTCAGGAATTATTAATTTGGACTTTTCATAATTTTCTGGAATTTTTTGGGATTTTTCTGTAAATAAAACCTAGGTGTTTGGTAATTAAATGATTTTTATTTGCTGTTAATTAATATTAAAATATTATGGAAATAATATTTTATGGTGTAAAATGGAAAACCAGACATAGGGTAATTTTCTGTGAATTTATTGGACTCCGAAATCACGTTTAAAGCCCTAAAAACTATTAAATAAATAAACCGAATTAAACCCCTAAATAAACCCGGTTCAATTGAACCAAACCAACCCAGTCCCGGTTCACTAAACCGAACCCAGCCTTATCAGGTCGGGTCGGATCTAAACCCGACCCGAAACTCGACAACCCGCACCCGCACTTAAATGCTAAGCGGGTTGGGCCGGATTCATGTGAACCCGACCCGCGGACCCGTTAACCCTAACTGAACCCTAATCCCAATTTCATAGGGATTACTGTAGCAACCCTAATTAATAACCCTTGATTTTCGTGTCGCCGCCGCCGCGAACATCCCGACTTCGCTCCTATCCACGCGCCGACGACCTCCTTGCCGGAACCCTAATTCTCCTGCCATCGTCTCCCCACGATCGACCCTCCTCCACGTCGAGCGCCGCCTCCCTCTGCCACCGCTGTCCTCCGCAGACCCCAGCGGCCGCTCGACTTCGCCACGCCCAGTCGAACTTCCCTTCCTCCTCCCCTCGCCGTGCCCAGCCCCGTGCTCGCCCAACCGCCCTATCCGCCACCGCCGTCTCCCCTCTCCCTCGACCTCCTTCCCTCGCCACCGAGCTCAGCCGATAATCCTCTCCGCGCTGCCCGCCTTCCTCTACGCCCGTCGTGCCTCCAGCGCTCCTCAGCCTTAACTCCTCCGTCTCATCCCCCTCTTCCCCGACTCCGCCTCGTCGACAACCGCCCCCGGCCACCTGAGCAGCGCCCTCGCCCCGCCGACCCCGAGCCGCAGCTCCTCCGCTAAGGCCTCCGCCCCGCAGCCGGACATCAGCTCCTCGAACCCTCCTCCGCCTCGACATCTCCCCGAGCCAGCGCCCTTCTCAGCTCTGCCGACCTCGCCGGAGACCCGCAGCAGCAGCCTCGGCCGAAGACTCCCCTGCCCTAGCCACCTCCGGCCGCCCACTGACACGGACACCGCAGTCCCTGAACAGAAACCCTAGCACGGCAGGATACAGTTCGTGTCGGACACAGCAACCGTACCGTGGACACAGAGACTCGGACACGTCTAGGACACGAAGGAGACACTCGGACACAGGAAATTAGTCTGTACGGAGCCATGTTCAGGTAGCGTTTCCTCTCACCTCGTAACCCCGTTTTTGATTCCGTCAGTTGCGTCGCGTAGACTGTATGACCCTCTCGGTGCCGTGCAACTCGCTCGGTGCATCGCGTCCTGTGGTGATCGCGAACCGCGATCCAAAAAACAGGAAAATCAATGCCCTGTTCCACCCCGGAAGTGAGTGCGCCCCGCCAAACGGGACGACTTGGTCGCACGCGGTCTTTACCGAAACGTGCGCGTCATTGATACGGACGTGTGGGATTTCGCAGAAGTTGATTTGGATGTGCGTGTGTCACGCCCCAGTCCCAAAAATGCGTAGGACTAGGACACGTAAGCATGTCAGCCGCATGGATATGGCAACTCCAATATATGGAAAGCAAATCCATACGTACGCTGTATTATGAATATCAATCCACAAGTGGTATAACATATGTCACAAGTCACAGGATATAATCTAAATCTCATCCACCAAAATTATATAGAAATAAATAACCAGTATCTATGAAACTAGAACTCAATAAGAAGAATCTAAGGATGCTAGTTGGATGGAAACAAATCCACTACCAACTCAAATATAAGAGCAAATACTATATAAGTACAACACAATCAAACACAATATAAGTATACCAGCTAGCAATCACGGCTCGAAGAGAAGACATCCTCGAAACATAGGTAACCATCCGAATCTGCGCTCCTGCGAATACTCAAGAACAAATACACCTGGCAGGGGACCAGGTCCTCAGAGTGACATAACAAGATACTTAAACACATGCCAATAAAGTACTGAAATAAATATCCAACGGGTCGCCTAACCGTCTAAGTGAATGCAGTTAAGAACAACTTTTCCCATAAGTGAGCTATCTGGCTGAAAATCTGGGATTTGGCATGGTTCTCTATTGGAGATCCAGGGGCCTAAAAGGCACGTCGTCTTTTGAACGCCGGTGGCCCGCCTGATAGTACATAATATATAGTGGTCATCACCACCCGTATCTCCGGCAGAGAATCCGGGCACACAATAGAAAAAGTATAAAGGAGCTCAAATGCGGTACTTGTTGTTCTCCCCACCCTATGCTCTAAGCATGTCACATCCATGACACAATAACACCTCTAATAACTGCCAAGTCTACTAGCATGTAAAGTTTCTAACAGTAGTTATTCCTAACGCACGGCCCATACGTACAGGAGGCCAGACCTGTCACGCAGTCCGTGATCTCTATATGAGACTCACACTCGTGTAACTGTGTCACGGCCAATGAACCTAATGATGATACATGATAATGGGGTAGTCTCGTGAACAAGGTCAATGCAATACATAAATAAAAACATATCGCGACGATACCGTCACGCGCATTTTATATAACAGTTTAAAATATATGAACTAAAGACAGAAAATAAAGATGCATGCAATATATGGAATATAAATAACAGTACAATGGCAAGGTATACTTGCCTGGCAAGGAAGCTGCAATGTACCAATAATCTGCTCCAGAAATCGCGCAGAACAAATCCAATATCCTATGTACACATAAATATAATATAATAGAATCATTAGTCTTTACACTAGCACATACACAACCACATTTACACTGGACTCAGGGGGTATACTAGGGGTAACACTAGTCATCTAACACGGTCAATTACGCGTTGAATTATGCGGGTGTCGCGTCTTCAAGTACTGTACGAAATCAGTCAGTCAACTGACAGGTGTCTATGCTAGTACATTAATGTACGCAAGGCAGACAAATTCACAAGTTCTTAGGGTCAACATGGTCAAGGTAAGTATGGGATAGTCTACGGTGTCCTAGGATCGTACAGTCTGAATATTTAGTCATAATTATCAATTAGCATTTACTTACATATATATTCACATAACTATATAATATTATAACCATCAATTTATTTACATAATTATTGGAATACCAAACTGAATAATATTTGCGTACATGTAAATATACGAACGCGCGTTGGGTTCTCCGACTCAGGGTCTGATTTAAACTAACCGTGGTGGCTAAATACTAATGTCCTACTGGAACACTGTCAGAGAATGTACTCGTCTGGGGTCCAGCTGCTGGTATGAATCAGAGTCCAAGTCACAGTCCAAATAGCCTATGTATTATAAATTTATCACGTCAAAAGATAATTTATTTTAATTTATTTAATTCTGGAATAATTACTCTAAAATCCTATTTTAATCTTATTATTCTGATTTTTATGTTAATTCCTAAATTTTGTCCAAAGAAACTGAATTTTATCAACTCGAGACTCATGGCATGCAAATCGAGGCGATCTGTTGACCGAAAAGTCAACCGACACAAACTCAACTTTCATGCATGATTTCCTGTAGATTTCAGCATCAAAAACATGCTGGAATTTACGGCTCGTCCGAATTCAAATTCGTTTGGGAATTATGGCACATACAATTTTTTTATTGTGCACCGATGGTTAAATTCTAACCTAGAAGTTCTACAGAATTAACAGTAGATAAATACTTCGAATTAAATTCTGGGAAAAATATATGTCGATGATCTCGACATTAGCTTTCTGAAACTTTAAACGGTTCATGATTCTGATTCCTGGTTCTCCCGGAATCGCGAAAACATCGAAACACGTCTATTTTCAGACATGCTGTGCTCTACGAATTTTCCAGAATTTAATACTCATAATTTCGTAAAACAATTTATATAATCAGAAATCTAACCTCAATATCTTTCTAACACAAGAAACTAGGCCTCGTTTGGAGTCCGGAGCTATGCACAATGGCTTGTGGAAGATGAAGGAACCCTAGATGACAATTCTCCAAAAATCGGCTGAAGAAAAACCCTAGAAATTAATATCTAAACTATTATATATATAGAGGAGAGAGAGAGTGCAGCCGCGGCTCACAGCGCGCCACGTGGCAGCAATCCAGGGCTGCCCGCTCAGATCGGACGGTCAGGCACTGACGCGGCTCGGCTCAGCTGAGTCCGAGTCGAACTCTGACTCGGCTCGGCTCGAGGTCGGCTCGGCTCGGCTCGCACCCACTCAGCGGTCACTGACAGGCGGGCCCGGCACTGTTCACTGCTGGAGGCTGACAGGTGGGCCCCCCCTGTTTGCTGACTGGGCAGAATTAATTACTTTTTGGGTTTTCTTTTTCAGAAATTAGTTTTTAATTCAGTTTTTCATAATTAACTCAAAATAAATGCTAAAAATTATCAGAAAATTCTCAAAATATTCTAGAAAATATATTTTATTATTTAGAATCTAAAATAAAATTTTAGGATATTTTTAATTAAGTTTGAACATAAAATAAATTCTTTAAAGTCCTAGAAAATTAGTGTTACTAGTTTTTAATTAACTAAAAATTATGAAAAAATCCCAATAATCTAAAATAGCATAAAAATAATTCTAAATAAATATTTATATAAGTAAATATACTAAAAAAATTTATTTTCTAATTAACTAAGAGAATACTCTAAATAAATTCAACATTTATAATAAATATAATAATATAAAATATACACAAAATATCTATTTTGGGTGAGGGAGTTTACAATCTACCCAACTTAAAATAATTTCGTCCTCGAAATTAAAATAAGGCATAATTTGTTAAATCCTTCACATTCGTACATAAGGTACGTCAATCACAATCTCTTCCAAAAATTTAAATAACAAAATCTATTCAAATCTATCGCGATCATTTCAAAATTAAGATAATCATTGTTCAAATCAAAATTCAACCTATTGTAATCTCTTCTCACTTTTCCAAATCATCAATATCCAAATTTAAATTGAATCCATATAATATCTTCAAGATTTAAATAACCCATATCAAATTTTACCTCACGATCTTCAACTATCATAATCTCCTCTAGAAGTAATTCGAGTCCAATATTATTCCTATTTTCACTTATAAATTTTTGTATTCTTCAACTTTTTAAATTCCATTCACATCCTCAATATTTCAAATAGGTAGTCCAACCATCAAATTTTAATTCTTAATTTAAATCATCAAATTGAAAAATAATTTAAATGCAGTCCACCAATGTTCAAGTCTGAAATTATATATTTATCCTTCAAATTCAAATTGATGATTTTACCTTCAATACTCAAAAATTTAAATTATGTACTTAAGGTATAAATATTGGGCCCTCAATATCAAGATTTTTAAAATTCATTAATCCTCATCATCTTAGTCATTCTTCTAAAATTCTCAAAATTAAAATGGCTTGAACCTCTCCCAATCTAATCTTACTCGATCACAATCTAAAAGAAATTCCTCTCGAGTTGCCAATGCACTGCTACCCAACTTAGAATTTACCCATCTATCACAGAAGGCTATATACTTTAAGAAAAATATTCCTTAATTTATTTACTCATGTCATTCAATCCTCAAAACTTCAACGCCGATTATATCATATATGATATGTCCTTAATTATGAAAGAATAATCCTCAAGTATGTGATCGACCTATGGGGTATATCTAGTACTCTCTGTGTATCAAACTTATACCAAGCACGAGGTTTCGTTTTTCCGAAATAAGGGAAGACGGAGATCAATAATAAAGGGTTCAAGGGTGAGGTAATAGAATAGAAGTATCGGGATCAAGGCGTTTAAAGAAGTCAAATGGGAATTGTCAAAACAGTTGTGGATTAAAATCCTATGCTCGTATTAGTACAGTTATGTAGCTGATACGATATGCTCAGACATATCTAGAGGGCGAGTACATTCGTCTACTAATCACTATATTTCTCAATCCACGTAAAGTAGTTATGCGAAGGGCGAACCAAGCGCACTAAGG
The DNA here is from genome assembly GCA_036927795.1 of Iris macrosiphon. Taxonomy (NCBI): domain Eukaryota; kingdom Viridiplantae; phylum Streptophyta; class Magnoliopsida; order Asparagales; family Iridaceae; genus Iris; species Iris macrosiphon. The sequence continues at coordinate 5,381,749 of JAYESA010000019.1, read as the reverse complement.
TTAGCTAGACCTTAATACACTGATTCTGAAATGTATTAGTGTGTATACCCAATAATACATATGTCATGAACAAGCTCGATAAAGAATAAGCTTGCAAAAACTAGGCTATAATAGCAGCATAATTCGAGGTAGCACAGAAAATATAACGCTGGATTATGATGAGAGAAGTTACAAATAATTCAAGTTTGCAAAAACAAAAACAACATAAGCAATAATAACAAAAGACTCTACAATCTATTCAGTTATCATACAACCTCCTTGTCTAAGTCGCTAGTCGACCAAATAGGGGCAAGGACCTCTAAATTCTACCGTCTGAATAAACACTGTCGTCTAATGCTAGCATACAATTAATGTCATTCAGTTACACTACCTCGATAGGTCAAGTGGACTATGTGATACTAGGTTGTGAGGCATACTACCCAACTTAAAAGAATTAAACTAATACGGTGACATTCTTAAGAGGATCCTACAAAATAATCTTGCACATGTAAATAAAATAGAAACTCTTATTAGGGTATATGAGGAAAGATCTTGGTACTTATTAGGGTCTCTTATTGCATTATATAGGTAAGGGTCACCTTAAGTCTTAATCATAGTGCTCATAGAACATGTATCAATAGTAAGAATAGAAGAGTTACTAGCTATTAAGGGGAAAGGGATCTAACTTTTATCGAGGTGGGGGTACAAATTACGTGGTCTACAACTAGGGGTAATCATCACAATCTAATTGAATAACTCAACTATCAGGTTCTAGCTACAAGGTACACAATTCAAAATTCAAGATTACAACTATGACTATAGGAAACTATATATCCTATCGTAGAGTATAATCACTTGGTCTATGATCAGAGGTGGCAGGTGGCACGAGTTAAAAGATGAAGAAGAGAAAACATGATTAGTCGTCGCACAAATAACGAGCGCTAGGGTTTCAGAGGAACAAATATATGAAATTAGCTATAGATAATGTCATGGTTTCCTAAGGGGAGATGCTAAGCTACTCTCTGTGTTTGCTGTATGATCAAGAAAATACTATATTCATTGCTCTTGGCTTCCTAAGGTACTGTCTACTAATAATAAAGACAATGATCTAAGTTTATAGTTCTAATATTATCTAACTATGAAGGTTAGGTTCAGTCCTAATGTTCAATATTGGTTCTCCATTGGTTCCTCAATACTAGGGTCAACATTATGGTAAAACTTCTAACTATCTCTAGTAGTGTCTATACTACTCGTCTTCTTAATACATCAAGGGTAATGGTATATCAATCTAAAGATAAGGAGTTCTAGGGTTCACTAGATATTCTAAACTTAGTGGTGTGTCTATATTCTCGTTGTATTCTTAATAGGTGTGCTACTCTAATTATCATCCTAATAACAGGGGTTCCTATATTCTAGCGGAAGGCTATATATACTCAAGGAACTTATTAGGAAAGTACAGGAATCAAGCAGGATACAATTGTTCGAATAGAGCAGAGATGAGGAAGATGAATCATAGTCAATTGTGGATGAGATCCTATACTCTAGTCCTAGGTGCAGGCTTGTTCGGTACAGTAACGTAACCGAGACAATATGCTCTCGACCTGCATGGGCCACCACTAAAAACATGTCACGCCCCAGTCCCAAAAATACGTAGGACTAGGACATGTAAGCATGCCAGCCGCATGGATATAGCAACTCCAATATATGGAAACCAAATCCATACGTACGCTGTATTATGAATATCAATCCACAAGTGGTATAACATATGTCACAAGTCACAGGATATAATCTAAATCTCATCCACCAAAATCATATAGAAATAAATAACCAGTATCTATGAAACTAGAACTCAATAAGAAGAATCTAAGGATGCTAGTTGGATGGAAACAAATCCACTACCAACTCAAATATAAGAGCAAATACTATATAAGTACAACACAATCAAACACAATATAAGTGTACCAGCTAGCAATCATGGCTCGAAGAGAAGACATCCTCGAAACATAGGTAACCATCCGAATCTGCGCTCCTGCGAATACTCAAGAACAAATACACTTGGCAGGGGACCAGGTCCTCAGAGGGACATAACAAGATACTTAAACACATGCCAATAAAGTACTGAAATAAATATCCAATGGGTCGCCTAACCATCTAAGTGAATGCAGTTAAGAACAACTTTCCCCACAAGTGAGCTATCTGGCTGAAAACCTGGAATTTGGCATGGTTCTCTATTGGAGATCCAGGGGCCTAAAAGGCACGTCGTCTTTTGAACGCCGGTGGCCCGCCTGATAGTACATAATATATAGTGGTCATCACCACCCGTATCTTCGACGGAGAATCCGGGCGCACAATAGAAAAAGTGTAAAGGAGCTCAAATGCGGTACTTGTTGTTCTCCCCACCCCATGCTCTAAGCATGTCACATCCATGACACAATAACACCTCTAATAACTGCCAAGTCTACTAGCATGCAAAGTTTCTAACAGCAGTTATTCCTAACGCACGGCCCATACGTACAGGAGGCCAGACCTGTCACGCAGTCCGTGATCTCTATATGAGACTCACACTCGTGTAACAACTGTGTCACGGCCAATGAACCTAATGATGATACATGATAATGGGGTAGTCTCGTGAACAAGGTCAATGCAATACATAAATAAAAATATATCGCGACGATACCGTCACGCGCATTTTATATAACAGTTTAAAATATATGAACTAAAGACAGAAAATAAAGATGCATGCAACATATGGAATATAAATAACAGTACAATGGCAAGGTATACTTGCCTGGCAAGGAAGCTGCAATGTACCAATAATCTGCTCCAAAAATCGCGCAGAATAAATCCAATATCCTATGTACACATAAATATAATACAATAGAATCATTAGTCTTTACACTAGCACATACACAACCACATTTACACTGGACTCAGGGGGTATACTAGGGGTAACACTAGTCATCTAACACAGTCAATTACGCATTGAATTACGCGGGTATCGCGTCTTCAAGTACTGTACGAAATCAGTCAGTCAACTGACAGGTGTCTATGCCAGTACGTTAATGTACGCAAGGCAGACAAATTCACAAGTTCTTAGGGTCAACATGGTCAAGGTAAGTATGGGATAGTCTACGGTGTCCTAGGGTCGTACAGTCTAAATATTTAGTCATAATTATCAATTAGCATTTACTTACATATATATTCACATAACTATATAATATTATAACCATCAATTTATTTACATAATTATTGGAATACCAAACTGAATAATATTTGCGTACATGTAAATGTACGAACGCGCGTTGGGTTCTCCGACTCAGGGTCTGATTTAAACTAACCGTGGTGGCTAAATACTAATATCCTACTGGAACACTGTCAGAGAATGTACTCGTCTGGGGTCCAGCTGCTGGTATGAATCAGAGTCCAAGTCACAGTCCAAATAGCCTATGTATTACAAATTTATCACGTCAAAAGATAATTTATTTTAATTTATTTAATTCTCGAATAATTACTCTAAAATCCTATTTTAATCTTATTATTCTGATTTTTATGTTAATTCCTAAATTTTGTCCAAAGAAACTAAATTTTATCAACTCGAGACTCATGGCACGCAAATCGAGGCGATCTGTTGACCGAAAAGTCAACGGACACAAACTCAACTTTCATACATGATTTCCTGTATATTTCAGCGTCAAAAACATGTTGGAATTTACGGCTCGTCCGAATTCAAATTCGTTTGGGAATTATGGCACATACAAATTTTGTATTGTGCACCGATGGTTAAATTTTAACCTAGAAGTTCTACAGAATTAACAGTATGTAAATACTTCGAATTAAATTCTGGGAAAAATATATGTCGATGATCTCGACATTAGCTTTCCGAAAATTTAAATGGTTCATGATTCTAATTCCTGGTTCTCCCGGAATCGCAAAAACATCGAAACACGTCTATTTTCAGACATGCTGTGCTCTACGAATTTCCAGAATTTAATACTCATAATTTCGTAAAACAATTTATATAATCAGAAAGCTAACCTCAATATCTTTCTAACGCAAGAAACTAGGCCTCGTTTGGAGTTCAGAGCTATGCACAATGGCTTGTGGAAGATGAAGGAACCCTAGATGACAATTCTCCAAAAATCGGCTGAAGAAAAACCCTAGAAATTAATATCTAAACTATTATATATATAGAGGAGAGAGAGAGTGCAGCCGCGGCTCACAGCGCGCCACGTGGCAGCAATCCAGGGCTGCCCGCTCAGATCGGACGGTCAGGCACTGACGCGGCTCGGCTCAGCTGAGTCCGAGTCGAACTCTGACTCGGCTCGGCTCGAGGTCGGCTCGGCTCGGCTCGCACCCACTCAGCGGTCACTGACAGGCGGGCCCGGCACTGTTCATTGCTGGAGGCTGACAGGTGGGCCCCCCTGTTTGCTGACTGGGCAGAATTAATTACTTTTTGGGTTTTCTTTTTCAGAAATTAGTTTTTAATTCAGTTTTTCATAATTAACTCAAAATAAATGCTAAAAATTATCAGAAAATTCTCAAAATATTCTAGAAAATATATTTTATTATTTAGAACCTAAAATAAAAGTTTGGGATATTTTTAATTAAGTTTGAACATAAAATAAATTCTTCAAAGTCCTAGAAAATTAGTGTTACTAGTTTTTAATTAACTAAAAATTATGGAAAAATCCCAATAATCTAAATTAGCATAAAAATAATTCTAAATAAATATTTATATAAGTAAATATACTAAAAAAAATTATTTTCTAATTAACTAAGAGAATACTCTAAATAAATTCAACATTTATAATAAATATAATAATATAAAATATACACAAAATACCTATTTTGGGTGAGGGAGTTTACTGCGTGCACACCGTAATCAACGCGTATCCGCCGACAACGCCCCGTATCCGCCTATTCTGGAACACGTCGTAACTTTGTGTACACACGTCGGATCGAGACGAAACTTGTGCCATCGGACTCGTAGCAATACGCTGGTCCTGTGACCCAAGTTTGGTTCGATTCTGAGAACGTTGGCAGAATCGCGTATCGTGGGCCCCACAGGCTCCACTTGACGGGCAATTTTGTGATCGACTCATCGGAATCCAATTCTGGAAGTTTCATTGGGTTCGTATCATCGTTTCTGACTTGTTGATACTAAGTATGACGAATTTGGAGACCTTTGACCCTGACACGCTTTTCGGTGCAAAGTGGCCCACATGTGGACCCCGCTTTGACCCGAAAATATCATTTTTGCCCTTGTGTCCAAATTGGACTTAAGGACAGGCGTTTCTAGCTATTTGATATTTTTTGAATCTAATGGTGATGTTTATTTCAGCAACCGGAGTAGTACCTGCAGATCACACTGAGACCAGAGCTACAGTTGGAGCCAGGACCCCAGGCAAGTGTACCTTGCCAAATCCTGCAGCTTTGCTATTTATTTCCTTGACTTAGTTATACATTAGTGGGCAAGTATACCTTGCCAACTTGCAGTTCTTATTGCATATTTCCTTGCTTTATTGTTGTGCATGCTTGACCTAGGACCGTGTGACTTACTTAGCGTCCGATCATTAGTCGGGTGCCAACACCGTACGCGATGTTGTGTATGTCATCTAGAGATGGATATCCGTGACCCCTTATATTCTTGTACTTGTCTTATCAAGTACACTATAACCCAGGACACTTGACACTATTCATGGACAGGATCTTTCTGAGATATTCATGGTGATTCTGTATAGGATACAGACTTTATGGCATTGACATTATATTCCTAGATACTATATGACTTGTTGCATTAGATATGATCGTGCATGACATGGACATGAGGCATCATGGACATGAGATGTATGGTTACATTGGGTGGGGAGAGACACACAGGCTACAGGCTGACCATATATATACACCCCTATTATTGTGAGGCACAAGACTCTGAAGCCCGAGCTTGGCCCATTACTCATTATTACTGCTGCTACCGGCTCCCCGACACAGAGCTTGTAGCGGCGTCAGCCTGAGTTCTAGTGCTGCTCTCAGCTTGCATATCACTTAGCTGGTTATTTAGTACTCCCTTATTGTTCCATCTATTGCCGGAGAGACCCACAGGCTACAGGTTGATTATGTTATGCCGGCTACTCAGTCTCCCGCTGAGCTAGACCACCTAATGATATCACTGCTACCGGCTCCCCTACACAGAGCTTGTAGTTGTTTCAACCTGAGTACTATTGATGTTCTCTCTTGCATTTCACACAGATGGCTACATACTTACCTTATTTATCTCATTATCTGCTGCACTGTATTTATTTTGGCATGAGCTTTCTTGTACCTTGCTATGTCCCCTGAGGACCTGGATCCGGATTATGTCCCCAGGATTTACAGACGAGATCTATCCCGAGGTATACGGGACCGCAGCAGGAGCAGATACATGAGCTGATACAGGAGCTGTACCGACCTTCGAGGACGAGATCACACCAGAGGACTTCTCCCGAGTATTAGCTTTATATACTCATTTATTTCTATTTCCAGTTCCTTTATTTTCCAGTCTATTGCATTTATGTATCAGACTTGTTCTCGGATTGTTCTCCGAGACACTTTTACTGAGTTTTGTTAGTTATTCCTATTTGCATTATTCTGGCATTTGATCTGTGATTATCTGTTGTGGATGAGATTAGCATAGACTGTGACTTGTATCATTGGACCTACTTATTCTTATATTACAGCTTAAGCATGCCCCGATGGATCCATTAAATTGGTTTTGTCCATCGGTGCGTGCTGCTGGCCATTATCACGCGTCTGGTCCCTCGGTATTTTGGGACTGGGGCGTGACATGGGTTTTGTAGTGGCCCATGCAGGTCTACGACTAAATTGTTCGGTTTCAACTTAGGGACCGAGCAAGCCTGCAATAAGAATAGGATAAGTTTAAGGATCTCATCCACTTGCTTGAATCGTTCTTGATATCTGTATCGGATTTGAATTAAATTCTTGACTTGTATCCTGCCTTGATCCCTGAGCGCCCTTATAGTATATTTTGGTTGCAGAGAAATGAAGCCCCAAGCCGGCGAAGAGACTCATCCAGGAATACCACAAGGTGTTGTGGTTACCCACGAGAATGAAGTGACACCAGTTGGTGCAGGTCAATCATCACAACGACGTAGTCCAGCAAGTCAGCATGCCTCGAGAATCCAGGAAGATGACGTTCCACCATCGACGCAGTTGGCTCTACCGACGCCTACCGTTCCCCAAGGGCAAGCAATGGACGAACAACAAATGTTTCAAATGTTCTACGCGATGATGCAAGCCCATCAGAAGGTTCGTGAAGAAGCTCAGCAGATCCAAGCGGAGGAGTTCATCGATAGATTCAGCTCAGAGTTACGGAAGTTAATCAGCCCCGCTGCAACTACCTTAGACGAGGATGTTCTTACTACAGCAAGACCCATGGAGTGCGACTCAAGGATAGGGTCCAGCCAGAAGCGGCCGTATACATCAGCACCAGACCAAGCACAACAAGAAAGAGTTGCAAAGCGACCACAGATGAATCCACCACCAAGAGCAGCACCCAGAGCCTTATTTCTTCCTACTTGTCAGCATTGTCGCAAGAAAGGCCATATTGAGAAGGAGTGCAGACGCAAGTTAGGATTATGCTTGATTTGCGGAACCAGTCAACACTTAACCAAGGACTGTTCTCAGCATCGAGAGAAAGCATTGATGATTCATCAACCAGCCACAACAGCACCAGCCGGAGCACCACAGGAAGAAATTGCAAAGAGTTCTCACATGCACCAGCCCCCAGAAGCATCTCCGCAAGTAATACCTGTCTGTCCATATTGTCGCAGGCGATGCCATATAGAGAACGAGTGTAGACGCAAAAGGAAATTATGCTTAGCTTGCGGATCCAGTCAGCATTTAAAGAAGGAATGCCCCGAACGTCGAGACAGAGCACCAATGAATAACCAACAAGCGTTACCAGCACCAAAGCCAGCCTCTCCAGCGTTGGAAGCACCGCAAATGAGAGTTGAAGGAGTCAGACCACCAGCCCCAGGAGGGAATCAACCGAGGCCACCCTTGGCACCACAAGCAACACTCTTCCAGCAAGCTCAACAGCAGCAGAGGAATCAACTGCAAGGACGTGAACAAGCTCCAGCGATGACTTTGGAAGACGCACAGACCCATTGAGTAGCTAATGCGCGTAATTTTTTGTAGTTATCTGTTTATAGATTTGTTTTAATCTCGTGCCTATTGGATCGTGACCTCAGCCTTAACCTATGTAATTTTGAACTTGCTAATAACCTAGTATGCTTTTATAATTGATAACTGTAGAGATGGTAGAGTCTTTTGTTATTGCTTATTTTGTTTGTCCTTGTGAACTTGAATTAAGTTGTACCTCCTTCCATCCTCATCTAGCGTACTTATATTTCATATACTACCTTGACTTATGCTGCTATATTATAGCCTAGTTTTTGCAAGCCTATCCTTTATCAAGCTTGTTCAGGACATATGTGTTATTGGGGCCTGATCACCCCCACTAATACAATTGTCTATTCAGAACCAATGTATTACGGTCTGATCAACCTTAGTGCATTTTGGTTCGCTCTTCGCACGACTACTTCACGTGGATTGAGATATATAGTTGACTAGTATACTGGCCCTCTAGATATGTCTGAGCATATCGTATCAGTTACATAACTGTACTAATACGAGCATGCGAACAAGGATTACCAGAATAGGATTTTAATCCACAATTGTCTTGACAAATCCCATTTGAATTCGTTAAATGCCTTGATCCCGATACTTCTATTATATTACCTCACCCTTGAACTCTTTATTATTGATCTTCGTCTTCCCTTATTTCGGAAAGACGAAACCTCATGCTTAGTATAAGTTTGATATATAGACAGTACTAGATATACCCCACAGGCCAGTCGCATTGTTGATGACCCTTTTATATGATTAAGGGAATACCAAAGGTGATATGTTCTGTATTAAAGACTTGAGGATTCAATAACATAATTAAATAACTTGGGCATAGCCTTATTAGATGTATAGCCTTAAATGATAGATGGGTAAATTCTAAGTTGGGCAGAGACCGTAATGTTCACTTGAGAGGAATCCTTTAGACTGTAATCAAGTGAGAGTAGATAGATGAACCCTACCATATTTTAATTTCGAGGACGAAATTTTTATAAGTTGGGTAGATTGTAAGCCCCCTGATTTTTAGGAATTATTAATTTGGACTTTTCACAATTTTTTGGATTTTTTTGGGATTTTTTTGTAATTAAAACCTAGGTGTTTGGTAATTAAATGATTTTTATTTGCTGTTAATTAATATTAAAATATTATGGAAATAATATTTTATGGTGTAAAATGGAAAACCGGACATAGGATAATTTTCTGTGAATTTATTGGACTCCAAAATCACGTTTAAAGCCCTAAAAACTATTAAATAAATAAACCGAATTAAACCCCTAAATAAACCCGGTTCAATTGAACCAAACCAACCCAATCCCGGTTCACTAAACCGAACCCAGCCTTATCAGGTCGGGTCGGATCTAAACCCGGCCCGAAACCCGACAACCCGCACCCGCACTTAAATGCTAAGCGGGTTGGGCCAGATTCATGTGAACCCGACCCGCGGACCCGTTAACCCTAACTGAACCCTAATCCCAATTTTACAGGGATTATTGTAGCAAACCTATTTAATAACCCTTGATTTCCGTGCCGTCGCCGCCGCGAACATCCCGACTTCGCTCCTATCCCCGCGCCGACGACCTCCTTGCCGGAACCCTAATTCTCATGCCATCGTCTCCCCACGATCGGCCCTCCTCCACGTCGAGCGCCGCCTCCCTCTGCCACCGCTGTCCTCCGCAGACCCCAGCCGCCGCTCGACTTCGCCACGCCCAGTCGAACTTTTCTTCCTCCTCCCCTCGCCGTGCCCAGCCCCGTGCTCGCCCAACCGCCCTATCCGCCACCGCCGTCTCCCCTCTCCCTCGACCTCCTCCCCTCGCCACCGAGCTCAGCCGATAATCCTCTTCGCACTGCCCGCCTTCCTCCACGCCCGCCGTGCCTCCATCACTCCTCATCCTAACTCCTCCGCCTCATCCCCCTCTTCCCCGACTCTGCCTCGTCGACAACCGCCCCCGGCCACCTGAGCAGCGCCCTTGCCCCGCCGACCCCGAGCCGCAGCTCCTCCGCTAAGGCCTCCGCCCCACAGCCGGACATCAGCTCCTCGAACCCTCCTCCGCCTCGACATCTCCCCGAGCCAGCGCCCTCCTCAGCTCCGCCGACCTCGCCGGAGACCCGCAGCAGCAGCCTCGGCCGAAGACTCCCCTGCCCTAGCCACCTCCGGCCGCCCACTGACACGAACACCGCAGTCCCTAAACAGAAACCCTAGCATGGCAGGATACAGTTCGTGTCGGACACAGCAACCGTACCATGGACACAGAGACTTGTAAACCCCCTGATTTTTCAAGATTTTCAAAACTGGATTTTTCATAATTTTCTGGAATTTTTTGAGATTTTTCTGTAATTTAAAAACAGGGTTTTAATTATTAAATGATTTTTAAATGATAATAAATGATATTAAAATATTATGAAAATAATATTTTTGGGTGTAAAATGAAAAACTGGACTTAGGGCAATTTTTCTGGAATTTATCGGACCCCGGACCTATTTTTAAAACACCTAGAACTATTTATTTATTATTTATTTAATAATTAATTACTGTTTATTTAATATTTATTATTAATATTATTATTAATATTAATCTACCCATACCCAGCCCGCGGCCCGTTAGGCCGGCCCGGCCCAGCCCAACCCGAGCCCAGCCCCTAGCGGGTCGGGTCGGATCCGCCAGACCCGACCCGGACCCACAACCCGCTAGCCCGAACCCCCTCTCTCCCACGTCGCTCCCATCCCGCGTCGTGCGCCGCCTCCGCCGCGCCCTCCGCCCGCTCCGGCAGCCCTCACCCCCACGTCCACCGCCACCCCTCCGCCCGTCTCGGCTCCCTAACTGCCCGGCCACCCCTATAAACCCCCCCCCCTCGCTCTCTTCTCCGGCTACCCAAATCCCCTCCGGCCGCCCTAGCCTACCCAGCCACCGCCTCGCCTCCGGCAGCCCCTCGAAGCGCCGCCGCCACCGTCGACGCCCCACGCCGCCACGCCCAGCGCCGCCTCTCCCCGGCTCCTCCCTCCTCTCTCCTCCCCTCGACGACGACGAGCCGCCCGCACCGCACAGCGCCGCCTCCGGCCGCTCGTCTCCGCCGCCGACGAGTCCCCAGCGCGCCGTCGCACTACCTCGGCCCCTCCGCCGCAGTCCAACCGCCGCCCTCCGCCGCGTGCTCGCCGAAACCCTAACCCTAACCCTGATTCCCGAGTCCCTGTGTCCGACACGAGTCGGACACGTATCGGACACGATTCGCCCCCGGTTTTTCGGGTCCCCTTCAGGTACGTGTAACTTTTTGCTCGTAGCTCCGTTTTCGATTCTGCAAATTGCGTTGCGAAGCCTGTGTGACCCTCTCGGTGCCCGGACAAACCGTTCGGGGCATCGCGTCCTGTGGTGATCGCACACCGCGATCCAAAAACAGGAAAAACCAGACCCTGTTTCACCCCGGAACTGAGTACGCCCCGCCAAACGGGACGACTTGGTCGCGCGCGGTCTTCACAGACACGTGCGCGCCGTCGATACGGACGTGTGGGATTTCGCAGAAGCTGATTCGGGTGTGCGTGCACACCAGAATCAACGCGTATCCGCGGACATCGCCCCGTATCTAACTTTTCTGTAATTCACCCTAACTTCGTGTACACACGTCGGATTGAAACAAAACTTGCGCCATCGGACTCGTAGCGATACGCTGGTCCTGTGAGCCAAGTTTGGTTCGATTCTGAGAACGTTGACGAAATCGCGTGTCGTGGGCCCCACAGGCCCCGCTCGACGGGCGATTTTGTGATCGGCTCATCGGAATTCAATTCTGAAAGTTCCGTTGGGTTCGTATCAGCGTTTCTGACCTGTTGATACTGAGTTTGGTGAATTTGGAGACCTTTGACCCGGAAGCGTTTTTCGGTGCAAAGCGGGCCCACATGTGGACCCCGTTTTGACCCGAAACTGTCGTTTTTGCCCTTGTCTCCAAATTGGACCCAAGGACAGGCGTTTCTAGCTGATTGATATTTTTTGGATCTGATGGTGATATTTATTTCAGCAACCGGAGTACCGCCTGCAAATCCAACTGCAGTCAGAGCCGCAATCAGAGTCGGAACCACAGGCAAGTGTACCTCGCCAAACCTTGCAGTCTTGTTAAATATTCCTTGGCTTATTTATACATCAGTGGGCAAGTGTACCTTGCCAAACCCTGCAGCTTGCTATTTATTTTCTGGACTTAATTATGCATTAGTGGGCAAGTAAAGCTTGCCAATTCTCAGTAATTCTTGACGTAGTATTTTACTTGATTTCTTGTGGAACTAAATGTAACTTGTTTAACTGCTCAACCCAGGACACCTGACACTATTCATGTGACGGGATTTCCCTGAGATACACAGGGTGATTCCGTATAGGATACATATTCATGACATATATAGTTTACATGCTTAGATTATATCCTGACTTGCTGCATTAGTTTTGATCCTGCGTGTCATGGACATGAGACGTGAGATTACATTGGGTGGGGAAAGATTTACCATACAAAAGGCTGATTATATATATATATATATATATATTACTTTACTGGAAGTGCCTTAGACTCTGGCAACAGATCTTTGGTACATTACTGGCCCTTCGAGAGAATACTGCTATAGTTTCTTCGACACTGATCCTGTAGTAGTCTCAGCCCGAGTATGACTAAAACTCTCACTTGCATATCACTTAGCTGGTTATATAGTTACCCTATTGATTCATTTATTGCTGCACTGCATTTATTTTGGCTTGTATTTTCTGTACCTTGTTATGTCCCCTGAGGACCTGGAATGGACTATGTCCCCAGGTATAGCCGAAGAGATCTACCCCGAGGTGTACGGTACAGGAGCACTCCCTGGAACAGAACCCGGAACCGAGGGCGAGATAGTGGCCGAAGATTTCTCCTGAGCACCGGCTTCATCTACTCAGTATTTTCATTTCCAGTATTTTATTTCCTGTCTATTTCCTTAATGTAACAGACTGATTCTCGGATTGTTCCCCGAGATAATCTTATTTGATATTGCTTATTTATTTCTATTGCATTATTCCTGGCATTATTCTGTGTTATTCTGTGGATGAGATTAGAAATACCTGAGACTTGTAACATTTTACTGTATACTACAGCTTAAGCATGCCCTGATGGATCCATTAAATTGGGTCGTCCATCGGTGCGTGCTGCTGGCCATTGCCACGTGCCCTGTCCCTCGATATTTTGGGACTGGGGCGTGACATGGTTTTTGTGGTGGCCCATGCAGGTCAACGACTAAATTGTTCGGTTTTAACTTAGGGACCGAACAGGCCTGCAATAAGAATAGGATAAGTTTTATGATCTCATCCACTTGCTTGAATCGTTCTTGATATCTATATCGACTTCGAAAATAATTTACTTGCATCCTGCCTTGATTCCTGTGCGCCTCTTATTATTTATTTTGGATGCAGGAAAATGGACCCACAAGAGTGCAACGAGACTCCTGCCGGAACACCACAGGCTACAGGTGTCACCTATGACGACGAAGTGACACCAGTTGGTGGAGTTCCATCAACGCAACAGAGCCAGCAGGCAGGTCAACCTACCTCCAGATTCCGGCGTGATGACATCCCACCTCCGCCGCAGTTTGTCCCACCAATGCCCGTACTCTCACCAGGACAGTCGATTGACGGGCAACAGATATTCCAACTGATCTACGCGATGATACAAGCTCAGCAACAAGTCCAACACGAGGCTCAGCGTCGTGAGGCTGATTTCTTGAGGAGCAGCATCGTGACTGCACTGGAGCAGGCCAACCTCCCAGCACGACGGCCAACGACGGGCTCTATCACCGATTTCCGGCAGCTGAAGCCCCGTACCTTCTCAGGCAAGGAAGAGCCCACTGAAATTCATGAGTGGCTCACCAACACTCAACATCAATTAGAAGCAGCTGAGCTTCCAAAGGAACGTTGGATGACTGTCGTCAGAATGCAGTTGACAGATAATGCACATCACTGGTGGCTATCCGAGGAGACACGGCTCGGACCAGACCGAGTCACTTGGGAAGAGTTCTCTAGACTCTTTCAGGAGATGTACATTCCAGCTATCGCTCGATCAGAACTTCGGGACAAGTTTAATCACCTCACTCAGGATACTAAGACGGTGGAAGAGTACAACGCTGAGTTCATTCGTCTAAGTCGCTTCGCTCCAACATTGATCCCGACAGAAGAAGAGAAGGCTGAGAAATTCTTCGACGGACTAAACTTCAATCTACAGAGACTGATCGGATCCGTCGCACCTACCTCTTACTCGGACGTCCTCGCTGCAGCCCGACGCATGGAACGCGTCGTCAGGAGAGAGGCCAACCTGAAGCGGCCTTCCACATCCGCACCAACCAGAGCAGCACAAGAGGAGTCTGCAAAGCGTCAACAGATAAATCTACCCCCGAGAGCAGCACAAGGAGTCTCATTCCTTCCTACTTGTTACTACTGTGGCAAGATAGGCCATATTGAAAGAGAATGCAGACGCAAGCTAGGAACGTGCTTAATTTGCGGATCCAGACTCCACTTAGCCAGAAATTGTACAGCATATCAAAGAGAAACACTGATGATGCATCAAGAAGCTTTACCAGTGCCGAGGCCAGCCTGTCCAGCAATGGGAGCACCGCAAACGGGAGTTGAAAGAGTCGTACCCCCAACTCCAGGAGGGTATCATCCGAGGCCACCTTTGATACCACAAGCAGCACTCTTCCAGCAGGCTCAGCAGCAACAGAGGAATCGATTGCAAGCACGCGGACAAGCTTTCGCGATGACAGTGGAGAACGCGCAGACTCATGGAGTAGCCAATGCAAGTGATTTGTAGTTATCCGTTTCTAGTCTTGTTTAGCTCGTGCCTATTGGTTCGTGACCTCAGCCCCAACCTAGTAATTTGCAACTTGTTAATAACAACCTGGTTTTCATAAAAGTTGTAGTTCTTTTACTTTAACTAGATTTTCTCCGGAAAGTGTATAACTTTCATTTTTAGGGAAACGATATTTCCCTAAGTATCTTGTGATGTATTTCGAACGATACTTGCAACCGTGTCATCTCTGTTGGCCGGTGATTCTTTGATTGCGAGGACGCAATCCTCTTAAGGGGGGTAGATTGTAAACCCCCTGATTTTTCAAGATTTTCAAAACTGGATTTTTCATAATTTTCTGGAATTTTCTGAGATTTTTCTGTAATTTAAAAACAGGGTTTTAATTATTAAATGATTTTTAAATGATAATAAATGATATTAAAATATTATAAAAATAATATTTTTGGGTGTAAAATGAAAAACTGGACTTAGGACAATTTTTCTGGAATTTATCGGACCCCGGACCTATTTTTAAAACACCTAGAACTATTTATTATTTATTTATTTAATAATTAATTACTGTTTATTTAATATTTATTATTAATATTAATCTACCCATACCCAGCCCGCGGCCCGTTAGGCCGGCCCGGCCCAGCCCAACCCGAGCCCAGCCCCTAGCGGGTCGGGTCGGATCCGCCAGACCCGACCCGGACCCACAACCCGCTAGCCCGAACCCCCTCTCTCCCACGTCGCTCCCCCTCCCGCGTCGTGCGCCGCCTCCGCCGCGCCCTCCGCCCGCTCCGGTAGCCCTCACCCCCATGTCCACCGCCACCCCTCCGCCCGTCTCGGCTCCCTAACCGCCCGGCCACCCCTATAAAATCCCCCCTCGCTCTCTTCTCCGGCTACCCAAATCCCCTCCGGCCGCCCTAGCCTACCCAGCCACCGCCTCGCCTCCGGCAGCCCCTCGCAGCGCCGCCGCCACCGTCGACGCCCCACGCCGCCACGCCCAGCGCCGCCTCTCCCCGGCTCCTCCCTCCTCTCTCCTCCCCTCGACGACGACGAGCCGCCCGCACCGCACAGCGCCGCCTCCGGCCGCTCGTCTCCGCCGCCGACGAGTCCCCAGCGCGCCGCCGCACTACCTTGGCCCCTCCGCCGCAGTCCAACCGCCGCCCTTCGTCGCGTGCTCGCCGAAACCCTAACCCTAACCCTGATTCCCGAGTCCCTGTGTCCGACACGAGTCGGACACGTGTCGGACACGATTCGCCCCCGGTTTTTCGGGTCCCCTTCAGGTACGTGTAACTTTTTGCTCGTAGCTCCGTTTTTGATTCTGCAAATTGCGTTGCGAAGCCTGTGTGACCCTCTCGGTGCTCGGACAAACCGTTCGGGGCATCGCGTCCTGTGGTGATCACACACCGCGATCCAAAAACAGGAAAAACCAGACCCTGTTTTACCCCGGAACTGAGTACGCCCCGCCAAACGGGACGACTTGGTCGCGCGCGGTCTTCACAGACACGTGCGCGCCGTCGATACGGACGTGTGGGATTTCGCAGAAGCTGATTCGGGTGTGCGTGCACACCAGAATTAACGCGTATCCGCGGACATCGCCCCGTATCCGACTTTTTTGCAATTCACCCTAACTTCGTGTACACACGTCGGATTGAAACAAAACTTGCGCCATCGGACTCGTAGCGATACGCTGGTCCTGTGAGCCAAGTTTGGTTCGATTCTGAGAACGTTGACGAAATCGCGTGTCGTGGGCCCCACAGGCCCCGCTCGACGGGCGATTTTGTGATCGGCTCATCTGAATTCAATTCTGAAAGTTCCGTTGGGTTCGTATCAGCGTTTTTGACCTGTTGACACTGAGTTTGGTAAATTTGGAGACCTTTGACCCGGACGTGTTTTTCGGTGCAAAGCGGGCCCACATGTGGACCCCGTTTTGACCCGAAACTGCCGTTTTTGCCCTTGTCTCCAAATTGGACCCAAGGACAGGCGTTTCTAGCTGATTGATATTTTCTGGATCTGATGGTGATGTTTATTTCAGCAACCGGAGTACCGCCTGCAAATCCAACTGCAGTCAGAGCCGCAATCAGAGCCGGAACCACAGGCAAGTGTACCTCGCCAAACCTTGCAGTCTTGTTAAATATTCCTTGGCTTATTTATACATCAGTGGGCAAGTGTACCTTGCCAAACCCTGCAGCTTGCTATTTATTTTCTGGACTTAATTATGCATTAGTGGGCAAGTAAAGCTTGCCAATTCTCAGTAATTCTTGACGTAGTATTTTACTTGATTTCTTGTGGAACTAAATGTAACTTGTTTAACTGCTCAACCCAGGACACCTGACACTATTCATGTGACGGGATTTCCCTGAGATACACAGGGTGATTCCGTATAGGATACATATTCATGACATATACAGTTTACATGCTTAGATTATATCCTGACTTGCTGCATTAGTTTTGATCCTGCGTGTCATGGACATGAGACGTGAGATTACATTGGGTGGGGAGAGATTTACCATACAAAAGGCTGATTATATATATATATATTACTTTACTGGAAGTGCCTTAGACTCTGGCAACAGATCTTTGGTACATTACTGGCCCTTCGAGAGAATACTGCTATGGTTTCTTCGACACTGATCCTGTAGTAGTCTCAGCCCGAGTATGACTAAAACTCTCACTTGCATATCACTTAGCTGGTTATATAGTTACCCTATTGATTCATTTATTGCTGCACTGCATTTATTTTGGCTTGTATTTTCTGTACCTTGTTATGTCCCCTGAGGACCTGGAATGGACTATGTCCCCAGGTATAGCCGAAGAGATCTACCCCGAGGTGTACGGTACAGGAGCACTCCCTGGAACAGAACCCGGAACCGAGGGCGAGATAGTGGCCGAAGATTTCTCCTGAGCACCGGCTTCATCTACTCAGTATTTTCATTTCCAGTATTTTATTTCCTGTCTATTTCCTTAATGTAACAGACTGATTCTCGGATTGTTCCCCGAGATAATCTTATTTGATATTGCTTATTTATTTCTATTGCATTATTCCTGGCATTATTCTGTGTTATTCTGTGGATGAGATTAGAAATACCTGAGACTTGTAACATTTTACTGTATACTACAGCTTAAGCAAGCCCTGATGGATCCATTAAATTGGGCCGTCCATCGGTGCGTGCTGCTGGCCATTGCCACGTGCCCTGTCCCTCGATATTTTGGGACTGGGGCGTGACAAGACTCGGACACGTCCAGGACACGAAGGAGACACTCGGACACAGGAAATTAGTCTGTACGGAGCCATGTTCAGGTAGCGTTTCCTCTCACCTCGTAACCCCGTTTTTGATTTCGTCAGTTGCATCGCGTAGACTGTATGACCCTCTCGGTGCCCGTGCAACTCGCTCGGTGCATCGCGTCCTGTGGTGATCGCGAACCGCGATCCAAAAACAGGAAAATCAATGTCCTGTTCCACCCCGGAAGTGAGTGCGCCCCGCCAAACGGGACGACTTGGTCGCACACGGTCTTTACCGAAACGTGCGCGTCGTTGATACGGACGTGTGGGATTTCGCAGAAGTTGATTTGGATGTGCGTGCACACCGGAATCAACGCGTATCCGCCGACAACGTCCCGTATCCGCCTATTCTGGAATACGTCGTAACTTTGTGTACACACGTCGGATCGAGACGAAACTTGCACCATCGGACTCGTAGCAATACGCTGGTCCTGTGACCCAAGTTTGGTTCGATTCTGAGAACGTTGACAGAATCGCGTATCGTGGGCCCTACAGGCTCCACTTGACGGACAATTTTGTGATCGGCTCATCGGAATCCAATTCTGGAAGTTCCGTTGGGTTCGTATCATCGTTCCTGACTTGTTGACACTAAGTATGACGAATTTGGAGACCTTTGATCCTGACACGCTTTTCGGTGCAAAGTGGCCCACATGTGGACCCCGCTTTGACCCGGAAATATCATTTTTGCCCTTGTGTCCAAATTGGACTTAAGGACAGGCGTTTCTAGCTATTTGATATTTTCTGAATCTAATGGTGATGTTTATTTCAGCAACCAGAGTAGTACCTGCAGATCACACTGAGACCAGAGCTACAGTTGGAGCTAGGACCCCAGGCAAGTGTACCTTGCCAAATCCTGCAGCTTTGCTATTTATTTCCTTGACTTAGTTATACATCAGTGGGCAAGTATACCTTGCCAACTTGCAGTTCTTGTTGCATATTTCCTTGCTTTATTGTTGTGCATGCTTGACCTAGGACCGTGTGACTTACTTAGCGTCCGATCATTAGTCAGGTGCCAACACCGTACGCGATGTTGTGTATGTCATCTAGAGATGGATATCCGTGACCCCTTGCATTCTTGTACTTGTCTTATCAAGTACACTATAACCCAGGACACTTGACACTATTCATGGACAGGATCTTTCTGAGATATTCATGGTGATTCTGTATAGGATACAGACTTTATGGCATTGACATTATATTCCTAGATACTATATGACTTGTTGCATTAGATATGATTGTGCGTGACATGGACATGAGGCATCATGGACATGAGACGTATGGTTACATTAGGTGGGGAGAGACACACAGGCTACAGGCTGACCATATATATACACCCCTATTATTGTGAGGCACAAGACTCTGAAGCCCGAGCTTGGCCCATTACTCATTATTACTGCTGCTACCGACTCCTCGACACAGAGCTTGTAGCGGCGTCAGCCTGAGTTCTAGTGCTGCTCTCAGCTTGCATATCACTTAGCTGGTTATTTAGTATTCTCTTATTGTTCCATCTATTGCCGGAGAGACCCACAGGCTACAGGTTGATTATGTTATGTCGGCTACTCAGTCTCCCGCTGAGCTAGACCACCTCATGATATCACTGCTACCGGCTCCCCTACACAGAGCTTGTAGTTGTTTCAACCTGAGTACTATTGATGTTCTCTCTTGCATTTCACACAGATGGCTACATACTTACCTTATTTATCTCATTATCTGCTGCACTGCATTTATTTTGGCATGAGCTTTCTTGTACCTTGCTATGTCCCCTGAGGACCTGGATCCGGATTATGTCCCCAGGATTTACAGACGAGATCTATCCCGAGGTATACGGGACCGCAGCAGGAGCAGATACAGGAGCTGATACAGGAGCTGTACCGACCTTCGAGGACGAGATCACACCAGAGGACTTCTCCTGAGTATTAGCTTTATATACTCATTTATTTCTATTTCCAGTTCCTTTATTTTCCAGTCTATTACATTTATGTATCAGACTTGTTCTCGGATTGTTCTCCGAGACACTTTTACTGAGTTTTGTTAGTTATTCCTATTTGTATTATTCTGGAATTTGATCTGTGATTATCTGTTGTGGATGAGATTAGCATAGACTGTGACTTGTATCATTGGACCTACTTATTCTTATATTACAGCTTAAGCATGCCCCAATGGATCCATTAAATTGGGTTTGTCCATCGGTGCGTGCTGCTGGCCATTATCACGCGTCTGGTCCCTCGGTATTTTGGGACTGGGCGTGACAAAAATCGTACAGGGACATATCGAGCCATTCATATTCTTAAGGCAAGCAGTGTAACCATGTGAAGCAGTGCACTACGAAGGGACCATAATAATCTATTCGAGGCATAGAGGGGTCTACTTGCATGAAGCAAAGGTAGCATGCGAGGGTCCAAGTTTTATTTCCATGTTCTAACACGAGCAATACATGATGGGATTATTCTCTTAGCTAGGTGCGTTGTATTCTTTATTAGCATGCAGGGGGCGATTCAACTAGCGACTATCATGTATTATCCATATTTTAAGTGTGCGGACTAAGCAAAGACAAGTTCATCGTAGCCACCCACCTTAGCGATGATTCGCCCCGGTCGAGCGATACTCCGAGCGAGCCTTTGAAGGTCTAAGTCTGAACTCCTGAAGGGCTAAGTCTAGAAACCCTTTGCCTCAAACGAGTCTTCTCGCTGAGCAAGGGGGGTCGGTTCATTGCACTTGCATCGTTTGAATCGGATGTCCGCTTGAGCAAAATAGGTCGTTACAATAATGAAAAGCCTATCTCGTGTGGCAATGCGCTGTGCGATATAAGAGTAACACCGCGAGACTTACCAACTTACCATTCATCCTTCCCTGTCCAAGGCAACCAAGTTAAACCAAGCACGGGTATATATAACGAAATCCAGGGGCAATCGTATAAGCAAACATGAGTATCACGAGCGAGGTTATATTTTTAGGTGCACGAGTTACATGGATTATCCAGAAGTGTTGTAGAAGATGTTCAAGTGTTCAAATATGTACAAGTGTGCATAGATGTCTAATACTCATATCCGTTAAGTATTTCGGATTATTATGCATGATACAATGACTCGCACGCGGATTGCCGCTAAGCGGTGATGACTTATCTATATGAACAGGTGTCGCTGGCATAGCCATAAAGGATAATTTGTAGTCAAGAGTGAGAATGGTATGCGACTCAAGGAACGAGGTATCACATCCATCCTGCCCGAAACATGCGACTACTTAGTCTAAGAGCGAGAATGGCATAAAGGAAGGTTCACAAGGTGCTATACGCCATCTTGCCCGAAACAGGCAGACTAACAGTTGTTCCGTCCGGATCAGATCAGCCCCAGTGCCCCGGAGACCGTCTGCAGGAACAGATTGAATACCTTGTGCACAATTTGTCCACAATATGCAAGTCTTGGGTCTCAGATTCACGAGATTCATGACATGACATGTTAATTCTTGATTCTTGTTCAGAACGAGTATGCTCCACGAGCTGTGATTCTTGCTTTGCTTGACATGATTCTCATTTCGAGTTAAACTTGACATGGTACAATCCCCTAGTTTGGAGATACCTTGGTGACCTAACGGTCCCGAATACTTTCAGGTTTATACTTGCACGGAACGACTATTAAATAGTCTTCCGGTGAATTGGATGAAGGTAAGGCAAGATAGTGTTTACTTGATTGTGGCATAAAATTATGTGACAAGCATTAAAACGAGACAACGAGTACAAGTTACAATGTATGCAGGCAAGCATGCATTTATATGAAACATAAGCATTTACGTTAGCACGGGTCTAAGGGGTAGTACGAGGAGTGAAACCGTACATGGACATATCGAGCGACATAATCTATGGGACGAGCAGCATAAACAAGTGAAGCAGTACACTACGAAGAATATATAATGATCTACTCGAGTCATAGCGGGGTCTACTTGCACGAAGCTATGGTAGCATGCGAGGGTCCAATTTATAAGCAGAGTTTTATTTCCATGTTCTAACACAAGCAATACAAGATGGGATTATTTTCTTAGCTAGTTGCGTTGTATTCTTTATTAGCATGCAATGAGTGATTCACTTAGCGACTAGCATGTATCGTCCATATTTTAAGTGTGTTGGCTAAGTAAAGACAATTTTATCGTAGCCACCCACCTTAGCGATGATTCGTCTCGGTCGAGCGATACTCTGAGCGAGCCTTTGAAAGTCTAAGTCTGAACTCCTGAAGGGCCAAGTCTGGAATCCTTTGCCTCAAACGAGTCTTCTCGCTGAGCAAAGTGGATCGGGTCGTTGCACTTGCGCCATTTGAATCGGTTGTCCGCTTGAACAGAATGGGTCGTTATATTATACACCACTCAGAAAAGTCTCATCCTCGAGACTTCCTGAGCGCAAACTATTCTATCACAAACTATCGAATCTATCTCAAGCATAACAATCGGTACCACTAGATCCATCCGAACATAATTTTCTACTCGTTCCTTATACCGTGTTGCGTGTATGTTGGGTCTGTCTTATTGAATGACTCTATCATTCAATCCAAGCTATGAATCAGTCTCTACTGCGCCTTAGTGCGAAACATATATCGCTTAATGCGGGGTACAGTATGATCCATCTTGAATGATTATCTAGGGCTGAGGAAAACTTATCTAATTTGTTATACTCGTCCATGCGAATCTAACATATTCACTTGTACTAGCATTTGAGATTAGCATATCGCGAGTTTGGATCGTGTACATATTCAAAGTGTCCCTCAAACATATGCATGTCAACCAACTTAGCGATGGCGAAGTCTTTGCACTCGAGTTCAACATATCATTGAGTCTTGGATCATGCACACGTTCAAGGCGTCCCTCAAACATATGCATTCAACCAAACTTAACGATAGTGAAGACGGATAAGCTACTTGCAAAAATCTTAAGGGTTCTCATCTTATGAATCGTGATGATACCTCCAACAGGGTCAATAATGTGGTGCCCCATTCCCCCTATTCGAGGAGCGCGGCTAAGAAATACTATCAGTATCGTTTGATCAGGATAGATTGAATCAAGATCTTATCCTCGTTATGGATTTGCTTCTTCGGAATCGATTCCCATATTCAGTGGACCGTACCCCAATGATGGACTTAGCGGCAGAGTCAAGAGGGACATCTCCGCTGCAAGTTTTCTTGCCTAGTTTCGATGTCGCCTTGTTGCTTTCATGCTTTTGAGTTGGTTTTCGAAATTGCATTTTCTTGAACGATTTCGATGGATTTTATTACTTTTGTTCATTGAACTGCATTTTATTTTGAGCTTGGAAAGAGTAGAAGATGTATTGATCATCTGTTCGTGGCAATGGAGGTGATCGTGCAGTAGACGTCGTGCGGGCAGAGTCTTGAAGCACCTCTTTTCTTTCCTCTCTCCAATCAACTTGTGAGTGGCTATAATTCGATTCAGTTGATCCTTCTTCCAAGTCTTCACATCTAAAACTTGCCTTCTTGATTGTTCCGATCAAACGATACCAAAATAATTAAAAGATGTCATAATAAAAAGGAATATACTTGGATTACTTGTGCTTGTCAACCAACTTAGAAATGGTTACCTTGTTGCATGCTAGTTCACTTAAAAATGTTATTTCATAGTGTTTCAATTCAAGTTAGAATGTATACTTCTTCTATGATTGTGCTATGTATAGAATACACCTTGCTATGCAACAAATTGATCAGGGGGACTATGCAAAACAGATCATGCCATGTTATTTGTCTCGTGCTTGCATTTGCTTTATACTTTACCAAATGATAACTTAATACTAGACGCCGCTAGATTACGGACAACTTGTGCACAAGGTTTTATGGTTCCTGCGGACGGTCGTTGGGGCACTGGCACCGATTCGATCCGGATAAAACTTTACGATAAGTCTCATGTACAAGACGGAATGGCATGTAGCGCTTCATGTTCCTTGCGTTGCACAACATCCTCGTATATGACTATAACTCGTCCTTTATGGCATCCTTCCAGTGATTCCCCCGTATATTTAAACTGTGCAAGCTAACTATGTCTTCGTGGCATAAAAGGTCATGGTAAGTATTATGCAGGTGGTTCAGACGGGAAGGTAAAAGTCACCGAACGGTGGCATATTTATTTCAGTAAATTTCTATATCAAATGCTTGCTTGTAAAATGAACTAAGGCAAGATAGAAAGACCACTTAATAACTTGCATGCTTTAAATAAACAACGTGTTGATTGGTATAGTTGGGTTAGCTCGTCTTCACCAGTGCATTTCGTAATCTAAGGATTTTAGGGTTTAATCCTAAATTAAAAATTTTAATTCATAACAGAGAATAATCGATTATTCGGATTTTTTCAAAAACGATTATCTCTTAAAATTTCTTGAAAATTTCGGTAGAGTCTCCTTCGTATTTTGGACTCCGAAAATTTCATAATTTAAAAATAAAAGACCCGGATCAATCCTCCGTAGAATTTTCGGGTACGCCGACCCCTTCGGTAGAGCAACTCTCTACACCGGAATCGCACGCATTAAAATATAAACTAAAATTTATAATTCTTTAAGAAGAAAAATTCTTACCAATGCTCGTTTGTAGCAATTGCTTTAACTTAGTTAGTCTTACCTTTATACTAGCAATTCATGTTTTTGCAATTCTTACTATATCATATCAACTAAACAAAGAGATTAGAAAAATCAAAATTTTATACCAAATAACCCATCAAGAATTTACACCACTTTTGGATTTACGAATATTCAATTCCTAATTACAAATTTCATTTACAAGGGGTACATTTGTGAGATATTGATCAATTTAATTATACTATTTTTTAATTACTAGTAAAATTTTAATCAATACTTTCGCAAAGTAGTAGCGTTAATATTGGCAAAATGTACTATTTATCGTCTTGAAATAACTCACAAGTTTAAATATGAAGATAGTTCTTTATATATATATATATATATATATATATATATATATATATATATATAGAGAGAGAGAGAGAGAGAGAGAGACTCAAATTGATTTATTTTCTCAAAAATATCCTTAAGATTACAAAATGAAATACTTTAACTTTATAGAAAATAGTATTCGATTACCCTAGTATATAGGTGTTTGTAAAATACTAATTCTAACTACAAACTAAGATAATTTTTAAGCAAAAACTTACATATATCAAATCTAGACAGATTTATAAATGTCTAATTTTATGAAAATGAACAACTTCTTTATGTATTTTACAAGAAAAAAGTAGAAGTACATATAGATGTTCATGTATATATAAATATTAAACTATAATGTATAGACATGATTAAATCCATGAACAAGGATCCTTCCATAAAGGAGTATAATATGTATTTCTTAAAATCTACTCTATATGAGCTCTTGCTCTTATATATATATATATATATATATATATATATATATATATATATATATATATATATATATAAAAGCACAATCGACTATATTCACAAATTTTATTAATCATAACTAATACATAAACTTATATACTTGAGCTTCCCATAATTCACAACCTATTTATTATTTCCTAAAGAATTCACAAATAAAATTTTCATGCTCATGCAAAGATTAAAATTAGCAATCACACCCCAACAAATCCTTGTAGTTATTTATTATGGTCATACCATATCAACATTTATGTACTACACATTCAATTCATTCAAGACTAGAAATTAGAGTGGTATCAATTATACCCTACCGTGTCCAAGTCTTAGTGTCATAATTAATATTAGGAATAATATAAATTTCAAAATAAAAATAATAAAAAATAATTTCAGAAAAGTTCAAGTTTGGGCTCTGACATGAATATTTGACAAATAGCAAAAATTGAGAATAATTTTGAGAATAAGGAGGAAGGGCTTGCCTAGTTTTGGTTCTTGATTGAAAGAGATCCTTGATTTCCTTCATTTCTTCCCAATTGATAGTCTAAGGCTCGAAATAACAACATATAATCAAAATAAATTCTCATTTGGAAGGATCTAATCTAGATTCAAAAAGATTGGAAGAATTATACCTAAAGAAAAATGGTAGTAGTGGAGGTGGTCGACCGGAGCGGGGTGCCCGGAGGCCGGCGGCGGCCGGCGGATCACCGCAGCAGCAGCAGATAGCCGCATCAGCAATAGCAGATAGCCGCCGCAGCAACAAGTAGAGAGTAAGGGAGAGAAGAGATGAAGAGTGAGGGAGAGAGATGAAGAGTACCGGATCATTCTCCCCCCTCTTCTCCTAATACATCCAGACATTATTTATTTCCCATAAACCAACATGCAAATGATGGTGTTTGTAGGGATGAGTCACCCTCTCTTTGTTCATCAAGAGACACATGGATGGTTGGTCGGATGGAGAATTATGCAATTGCAAAAAAAATTCTAAGGGTTCATTGCAAACTTTCTAAGTTTAAAAAATTGCCATATTTTTTTGAGAGCAAATTTGTAAAGTAATGATAATAAAAAAATATAATAATAATAGATTTTAACTAAGTAATATTTATTTTAAAAAATAGATTTAGAAATAGGTTACGACACTTTGCCAAACCACAATACTTGGATTCCAATATGACGTCAATGTCAGTACAAAATAATCATCTTCCATAGCATCAGAAGATTCCATCAAAAAAGCAACCACACATTTTGGCAAGCACACTAGTTCAGAAAACTCTGTAAAATTTCGAATAGTGAACTTGTCACAAAATTAATGAATTAATACAAATGCATTTTTCGGAACGTCACTGGTGAATGCGGACTCCACGAGTAATGACTCGAAAAAATGGTCGTGGTACACGTTAAAAATATTCTCACATGGATAGTTAGATACTCTAATGATGCAAATATCGTCGCGATCAGAGGTATGCACGTAAAGAAACAAATTTGTATCGATATGGTCAAATTAGAAATAAATTTACGGAAAATTTCGTTTAGAGCAACGAAATAAATACAAATCCCACTCAGAGCATAAAAGTTTCAAAATTTTCAAAAAGAACATCACAACGCCCATCGGAAGGACGTTTTACGACTTTCGAAAAATTTGCCGTTAAAAAAAAATTTCCGTTCAAAAAATATAAAAATAAAATAGTAAAACATCCTTTGGAATGACATTTTTTATAGAAAAAACGTTCTTCCAAAGGACGTTTTCCTATTTTATTTCATTTTATTTTTTTCCGTATACAACTCTCTCTCTTCTCTCTCTCACTCACACTCTCACTCTCTCTCTTCTCTCTCTGCTCACTCTCTCACTCACTCACTCTCACTCACCCGCCCTCTCTCTCTCTCTCTCTCTCTCTCTCTCTCACTCTCTCACTCACTCTCTTCTCTTTCTCTCTCACTCTCTCTCTCTCTCTCACTCTCTTCTCTCACTCTCTCACTCTCTTCTCTTTCTCTCTCCTCTCCTCTCCTCTCCTTTTCCGTACATCATTTATTTATTTATTTTTTCTAATTTAATTTTAGTATTGTGTCATGATACTTTTGTAACGAATTCGAGAGAGAGAGAGAGAGAGAGATTATTCAGTAAGGGATTCTTCACTGGACAATGGTGAGTCTCAAATTCATTACAATAGTATCATGACACAATACTAAAATTAAATTAGAAAAAAAAAATGATGTACGGAAATGGAGAGGAGAGGAGAGAGAAAGAGAAGAGAGTGAGTGAGTGAGAGAAGAGAGTGAGAGCAAGAGTGAGAGAGAAAGAGAAGAGAGTGAGAGAAGAGAGAGAGAGAGAGAGAGAGAGAGAGAGAGAGAGAGAGAGAGTGAGTGAGAGGAGAGAGAGAGAGAGTGAGTGAGAGAGAGAAGAGAGAGAGAGTGGGCGGGTGAGTGAGAGAGTGAGCGAGAGAAGAGAGAGAGAGTGTGAGTGAGAGAGAGAGAG
Organism: Iris macrosiphon; assembly: GCA_036927795.1. Classification (NCBI taxonomy): domain Eukaryota; kingdom Viridiplantae; phylum Streptophyta; class Magnoliopsida; order Asparagales; family Iridaceae; genus Iris; species Iris macrosiphon. The sequence continues at coordinate 5,353,661 of JAYESA010000019.1, read as the reverse complement.
AGAGAGAGAGGGAGTTGTATACCGGAAAAATAAAATATAAAATAAGAAAACGTCCTTTGGAATGACGTTTTTTCTAGAAAAAACGTACTTCCAAATGACGTTTTCCTATTTTATTTTATTTTATTTTTAACGAAGTTTTTTTTTTAAACGACAACTGACGAAATTTTTTTGAAAGTCGTAAAACGTCCTTCCGATGGGCGTTGTGATGCTATTTTTGAAAATTTTGAAACTTTTATGCTCTGAGTGAGATTTGTATTTATTTCGTTGCTCTGAACGAATTTTTTTGATAAATTTATATGCAAATTATTAAAATGTAAAAGACTTGGCTGCAATTTTAAAAAAAAAACTATAATCAGCAGACAGCTTGTTTGATGAAATTTTGTAGGAAAAAAAAATATGAATAAAAAACACAAATCAAGCACTTTTTAAGGACTTATATCTAAAAGAATAAAGAGAGAAAAAAAAAATTTACTGTAGCGAAATAAATTTATGCAAACGAAATAAGTTTGTAAAATTTTAAAAAAAGACAGAGTCCGCCAACAGTGTTGGCGGAAAATACAACTGATGTACACGTAGGCAAAAAAAAAAAAAAAAATTTAAAGTGGGGCCCACAAGCCAATTTCTGCCAACACTGTTGGCTGAAATTTGGGGGGGCCAAGCCAACACAGTTGGCGAAAATTGGGTGTGGGGATCCACGGGTTCATTTGATTGGTTCGGTTGGTTTGGTTTGTTTGATTTGGTTGGTTGGTTTGTTTTAATTAGTTATGTTTTGGTTTTATTTGTTTAGTTTAGTTTTGTAATTAGATTTAAGAAAATTTATTTTAACGAAATAAAATTAAAATAAATTAATTGTAAAGAAAAATTTAGAATTTTTTTTTCCGGAAATTTGTTTCCAGAGCATCAAAATTTGTATAAATTCCATCTAAAGCATAAAAGTTTAAAAAATTCAAAAAAAATCAATTGGACGTTTATATTTTTAAATATTATATTTCTATCGTTAATTTTTTCGTCGTTAACAGACGTTAAAAAAAAAATAATAAAAATATGCCGTAAGAATATTACGTCTGCCGTCGAGCAGACTTCGAGCGGCCATAATTATTTGTTTTGAAATCGTTTTTCGTTAAACAATAAGTCGATTTGTATGTTTTCGACGAGAGTAACACAAATCGTGTAGAAATTTTTTTTATCCGAAACAAGACGCACATATTAGAGGCAAAAATATAAATTTTAAAACTTTAAAGTATCATAACTTTTGATTGAGAGGTCGAAACAAGGTCCAGTTTGTGCCAAAATGACCTTATCGAAAAGTACTATGGGATAAACCGTTTCACAGTTTGACGGACTTCCCAAATTTTTAGAATCGCAAAAAAACGATATTTCGACCTCCAAATTTTACTTTTGATAATTTTATTTTCTAATATTTAAAATTTACTGTAGCAAAATTAATTTATATTGGGTGTGGGGGCCCACGGATTTAAAACGATGTTTCAACCTCCCCAAAAAAAATTAAAACAAAACCGAAATAAATTTTCTTCAATCTAATTACAAAACAAAACAAAATAAATAAAACCAAAAATAACGAATTAAAATAAACCAACCAAACAAACCAATCCAACCAAACAAACCGAACCAATCAAATGAACCCGTGGGCCCCCACACCCAGTTTCCGCCAACTGTGTTGGCTGAAATTCCTCCTCCCCCCAATTTCAGCCAACGGTGTTAGCAAAAATTGGCTTGTGGATCCCATCTTAAATTTTTTTAATTTTTTTTCTGCCTACGTGTACGTCAGTTGTGTTTTCCGCCAACACTGTTGGCGGACTCTGTCTTTTTTTTAAAATTTGACAAATTTGTTTCGTTTGTATGAATTTAATATAAATTTATTTCGCTACAGTAAATTTTCTAGAAAAAAAAAATTACCAGTCAAACATTTTTTCTTTACAGTCCCTCCAGTCCAATTTCCTAAATTACCCCTAACCTGAGGTTATAAATAACCCCTCGCATATATAGATTAGGACCAGAAAAACTGATCTGAAGGGCCTCACTGCCCACTTACCCAACCCTAACCCCCAAAGCTGAAGAAGCATCATCTCTTCTCCTCGGTACTTCTCCCCCATTCCGATCAAAACTTAGGCTTAGGGTTTCATCTCGATTTTCTGCTGTTATCTTGCAGATTCACTCTCTATATGCTTCCAAGGAAGAGAGGCGGCGGAGCTGAAGATGGACTGAACGGAGAAGAAGAGGCGTCGTCGATCAAGAAGGCCAGGGGGGAGGACTCCGCTCCGATCTCCTCGTCGGCGGCGGTGGCGGCGGCGGCGGCGAAGAGCAACTACAAGCCACCTTCTGCGAACGGGATGGAGGTCGATACGAACAACAACAACAACGGGTCGGGCCCGCCGGAGATCGACGAGGATCTCCACAGCCGGCAGCTTGCTGTCTACGGGAGGGAGACGATGAGGAAGCTCTTTGTGTCGAACGTACTGGTCTCTGGTATCAATGGCCTCGGCGTGGAGATTGGTACGATTTATCCCGATTCTTGATATCGTTGATCGGACACGAATATGGCACGAGGACCCTGACACAGCATAGATTTTGACATGTTTGTGTCGTGTCCGATACTTGTCTGACGTGATACGGACACGGCACAGAACTTTGTACCTGGTTACAGTAACAATTTTAGGAAAATTGCATGATTTAAGGATATTTTCTATGAACTGGAGTGGTGGATCTGACTTATTGAAAGATTATAACAATTTTTGCGTATTGATTTGTCGTCATTGGGGATGTGAAGCTAGAAAATGTGGTTATTGATTTAATGTAGAGCTACACGATCATTTTTAGACTTTGCAAAGTCCTATATTACAAGGACACATAGGATACGAGACAGTAAGGACTCGGCAACAAGGATACGACAGCTATTTTTGTTTCTCCTTGTGTATTTTTGTGTCATGCCACAGATTTTTGGGGTGGTCCGTGGTTGCAGACTATAGGCCTATTGATTCTGGACTTGGTTGATGCATCAAATAGTAGTTATTGGTTTTCATAGTAGTGACTGAAGGATGTTTGACATTTGTTTGCTGATATAACATATTGGAGTTCTTGTGGGTTTACTCGGAAACAGGGACTAATGGCCTTTATCTTTATTGTTTATTTTTTGCTTAGAAGTGTAGAGTCTTGGTTGACTTGCACCGGGCGCCTAGCCCTGCCTAGGCGTCATCTAACTCTAGGCGGTCTACAAAAAATCGGTCCAATTTTTTTCTCCCTGTAAATTGCCCATGAAGTCCAAATAACCTGATTGTCGGACGTTAGACGGGGCACTAGGCGGACGCCTAGCGCTGACTAATTCCGGTTTAGGACAAAATTACGGATACAGCATGAATACAATTACATATACAAATGAAAACATAATTTTATAGATTCCATCTTATATATATATATATATATATATATATATATATATATATATATAAGCATATTTTTTAATAGCAACTAGGTTCGAAAAGTTATAGAAATGATTCATCGCAAAAAAATGTTATTGTCTCATAAATCAATTATGTATGATATGATCACAAATATGTCAAAATTACTTTCAACTATGTTTTGGGTCCCTTTGGAGGCTAGACATGGGTAAGCCATATTTGACAATAATGTCAAAGAAGTATCATGTCCAATATGTAATGCTGGCACATATACGGTCCTCCCAAGGATTATTCGTTCAACATAGACAATAACTCTTTGAACCGCTTGCTTCTATTTTGATTTCAGGTATTCCTTTCCTAATCTAGATTAGTTTACATTGCCCGTCCTGTCAGAAGATCATGAAGAGCACACCTAAGATAAGTTCTAAGGTTATTAAGGCGAGCGAAATGAGATCTTTTGTTTATTTCTTTCTTTCTTCTATAGAAGGCACTGTTTTTGTAATCTTATTTTCTCTCTATTTTTGTAGGTATATCATTGTTTTTTAATTCCAAACCCACTGCAACACCCATAACTCTGGATCATGTATATGAATTGGAGCAAATGTTTTAGTTCAATTTCCTAATATTTGTTGGTTTATCTTCTATTTTCTTGTATTGCATCTCTTTCTGCTCAATTGGTGCATCTTATTTTGTTTTTGCAGCAAAAAACCTTGTCCTGGCTGGCATTAAATCTGTCACCTTGCACGATGAAGGTACTGTTGAGCTGTGGGATTTATCCAGCAACTTCTATTTTTCGGAGGAGGATGTTGGTAAGAATCGTGCTCTTGCTTGTGTTCAGAAGCTGCAAGAGCTTAACAGTGCTGTTCTTATTTCAACTATGACTGAAACCTTGTCCAAGGAACAACTTGATGGTTTTCAGGTTTGTTATTCACATCAGTTAGAACTGTTTAACCGGTACCCTATGTAGATATCTTTTTCTTCTCTCTCTCATGTGTTCTATACTACTTCTATCCCAGTCTAAACTAATCTATCTTTAAAACATATCTTGATAACCTGGTTGCAGTGATGAGTAGTGGACTGCTGGCTTTTGTATTAATTATATGATGTGCAAATACTTAAGTTTCTATAATACGTCATTTGCAAATACCTAATAGTCTAAGAAATTTGTTATACCTTGCTAATGTCTATGGTTGTATTTATTTTTTCTAATTGATTGGTATGTATGTTTTACTCTATATTTTTTAATGTATAAGTAATAAACTCTTCTCCAGATTCCTAGTATCACTCAGTCATGTGGGTGTATTGCAGGCTGTCGTCTTCACTGATATCAGCTTGGAAAAGGCAATTCAATTTGATGATTATTGCCACAACCACCAACCCCCAATTTCCTTCATCAAGTCTGAAGTACGTGGTCTTTTTGGCAGCGTGTTCTGTGACTTTGGTCCAGAATTCACTGTAACAGACGTTGATGGCGAGGAACCACATACTGGCATAATTGCATCTATCAGCAATGATAACCCTGCACTTGTTTCTTGTGTTGATGATGAGCGACTTGAGTTCCAGGATGGAGATATTGTTTTATTCTCTGAAGTTAAGGGAATGGTGGAGTTAAATGATGGAATACCTAGAAAGGTTCAGAATGCACGTCCTTATTCGTTCATGCTTGAAGAAGACACAACTCATTTTGGTGCATATGACAGAGGTGGCATAGTTACACAGGTAAAACAGCCGAAGATCCTACCGTTCAAAGCTTTGAAAGATGCCCTTAGAGATCCAGGAGAATTTCTTCTTAGTGATTTCTCTAAGTTTGACCGCCCACCTCTGTTACATCTAGCTTTTCAAGCTTTAGATGCATTCAGGAACAGTTTGGGCCGATTCCCTATTGCGGGATCTGAGGAAGATGTTGAGAAGCTGACAGCTTTGGCTGTTAGTATAAATGAGAACCTGGGTGATAGTAAGTTGGCTGAGATCGACAGAAAACTTTTGCGCCAATTTACAAATGGTTCCAGGGCTGTTTTGAATCCTATGGCTGCAATGTTTGGTGGGATTGTTGGACAAGAAGTTGTAAAAGCATGCTCTGGGAAGTTCCATCCACTTTTTCAGGTTTGATACGTGGCATCATATGCCTTCTCTTTTTTGTTTCGTTCATTTGATATTCTTGAAAATATAAATTTTGATTCACTTTTGACCCTTTATCTTGACCTTTGCTGTGTCAATTTGGCAGTTCTTTTACTTTGACTCGGTTGAGTCGCTGCCTACTGAACCATTAGAGGCTGCTGATTTGAAGCCCTTAAATTGCCGATATGATGCTCAGATCTCTGTGTTTGGGTCTAAACTTCAAAAGAAAATGGAAGATGCCAAAGTATTGATTGTTGGGTCAGGTGCTCTTGGATGTGAATTTTTAAAGAACCTTGCTTTGATGGGAGTTTGTTGCAGCAAAGAAGGAAAACTGACAATAACAGATGATGATGTCATCGAGAAAAGCAACCTCAGTAGGCAGTTTTTGTTTCGTGATTGGAATATAGGGCAGGCTAAATCCACCGTGGCTGCTTCAGTTGCTGGTTCTATCAACCCAAATCTCCATATTGAGGCTCTTCAAAACCGAGCCAGTCCGGAGACAGAAAATGTATTTGACGATGCATTTTGGGAAGGGTTGGATGTTGTTATCAATGCACTGGACAATGTGACTGCAAGAATGTACATGGACATGAGGTGTTTGTATTTCCAAAAGCCACTATTGGAATCTGGAACTCTAGGCGCGAAGTGCAACACACAGATGGTCATACCTCATCTGACAGAAAATTATGGTGCTTCGAGAGACCCCCCTGAAAAACAGGCACCTATGTGCACAGTACACTCCTTTCCTCACAACATTGATCATTGTCTAACATGGGCCAGATCTGAGTTTGATGGTTTACTTGAGAAGACACCCAGTGAAGTAAACACGTTCCTAGCTAACCCCATTGAGTATGCTTCATCTATGAAAAGTGCAGGTGATGCCCAAGCTAGGGATCTACTTGAACGTGTTATTGAGTGCCTGGACAAGGATAAATGTGAGACGTTCCAAGACTGCATCACTTGGGCACGATTAAAGTAAAGCTCTCAATCTTTCTCTTGTTTTTTGTCAACATTGAATATATTCATTGTGTTAGTATTTGCTTAAGCATCTGGTTGCAGCTATAGAATATCCTTTCACGCAATATGCTTCTTTGGCAACCAACAATTCGCTGGTACTTCACAAGGATGGCCAATTATGGGGGAATTAATTGCCATACCTCCTCTTCATCATTAATAACTTTGGAACTTGGTAGTCGATGATGGTACATTCTACATGTGTGATGTTGAAGTGATCTTCTAAGAGTCCAATCATATTTTCCGTAGTGGCAAAATATTATGATTTCAAGCATATCTATAGATTTTCCAACCTACTTTTTATAACTCCAAGGATGAACCTTTGAAGTAATAGTAACCACATTTTTCTCTCTGGTGCACAGCTGTAATTGCTTCTTCTCTTTTTAAGTATTCATGTTATTGCATTACCTTTACAAAGAAGGAAAATGGGTAACAAGGGCTTCTAGAACAATGTGCCAAACTAGCAGCAATTCTCCCCCAGATTTTGGCAGAAAAATGCACGCCACACACAAATTACCCACCCGAAACAGCACAGGAGACATGCCACACGTGAACCCAGTGCACATCATTGGGATAGGGTGAGGAAGGTTAAACATTCAGTAAATGATGGAAATGAGTTGGTCGAATTGGCATTCTTTTTATAGTATACATTTTTTTCCACCACAAGCCCACACCCACCCACCCACGCACCCCCCTGGTATTAGGAAAGTGGCCGGCAGCATGGTAGGAGTGATGATCAGGGTTCAGGTTAGAGAAGGGATGTGGGATAGGTAAGGAAGCTAAATATGAGGTATGACTTTGTATCATCAGCAAAGTACCACATGTGATGCTTCAGGAGAAAAATTATGCCAGTCTGTAGTTGGGTTCCCCAATCAGTCTGTAGTTTGGAGTTAATTATGGTTTCTCTAGTCTGAACTCTGATGGATATGTGACCAACAAAGTTGCCACCTTTTCAATAGTCAACCTTGTTCCAGTCCTAAAAATGTTTATTTCACTTGGAGCTATATTATTAAAAAATAAATAAAACTGACCTCTCTATATTTTATTTTGATTACTACTGAGTGATGATCATTATTCTCAGATTTGAGGACTATTTCTCCAATCGGGTGAAGCAGTTAACATTTACTTTCCCTGAGGATGCGGCCACAAGCACTGGTACTCCATTCTGGTCTGCTCCGAAACGTTTTCCTCGACCGTTACAGTTCTCAGCTAGTGATCCAAGCCATCTTCAATTTGTCATGGCTGGTTCAATATTAAGAGCTGAAGCATTTGGGATACCAATTCCTGAGTGGGCCAAAAATCCAAAGAAGTTGGCTGGTGCTGTTAGTAGGGTTTTGGTCCCCGATTTCCAGCCCCAGAAGGGAGTTAAGATCGTAACAGATGAGAAAGCTACTAGTTTATCGGCTGCCTCCATTGACGATGCTGCTGTCATTAATGACCTTATCATTAAGCTGGATGGTTGTGCTAAGAGTCTTCCCTCAGGATTCCGGATGAGCCCAATAGTGTTTGAGAAGGTATGTTATGTTTCCATCCATTATAGTTCATGATTTTGTAATTGACTCCATCCATTTGCTTTATTCATATTGTCCCTTGGGGTGACCTTGGAATTTGTTATAAGAAAATGCTCTGACTTTTAAGCAGCACCTGTTCTTTTATGCACAATAAGGTATTTAGGAAGTAAAGCTTTTTGGGGGAGCCAATGCTATGCTTGTTGTATGAAGAAGCTAGAAAATGTAGCTCTACCCAGAGCCGTCTCAAGAAATTTAGGGGCCCTAGGCAAATTATTTAAATAGATGTCGGTCAATTAAATAATTAAAGAGATGATTGTTGTTCTCGAGATTGAGGTGTATATACTTAGTGAATTGTACAATTTTTTATTTCCTCTTTCCTCCATATACGTTTGACAGACACACACACTCTCTCTCTCTCTCTCTCTCTCTCACACACACACACACACACACACACACACACACACATATATATATATATATATATATATATATATATATATATATATATATATATATGGGCCCCCCTTAGAACACGGGGCCCTAGGCAGAAGCCTTAGTTTGAACCAGTGTAGAGCCGGCTCTGGGCCTCTACCCCAAAATTTTGGTATAAAGGCTTTGTTGTTGTGAAGAAGCTACAAAATGTAGTTTTTCTTAACTGCACAAGATGAAAGCCAATGACATTAATGATCAACCATGTTATTATTACTCTAATGAAAATTGGATGATTTCTACTGAGCGTTTTCCCTGTATATTATTGTATATATTTGATGCAAGTCTTGTATCATGAACCACCTCCGCATCTTACACTGATGCACTCTATGCATGGACCAGAAGCCTTCTTTTGAGAGAGCACATTTATCCATTCTGTTTTCTCTCTCGTGTTTCTCTCTTTGTTGATACCTATTGGCTATTTATCCCCATACTCCATTTCCAAGGCAGGCCAGCTTAGTACTATTCATAATTCCATCAAAATCCATGGCTCTCCTCTACTCATTTCCCCCAGAAACCTTCACATAACCTATACCATAAAGTAGAAACCTTCACATAACCATTACTAGAAAGTAGAAACCTCTCTTATTATCTAACTGGTACTGTAAGTTTGTAACTTTAAGTATGGAGCCTTCCAAGTAAGAGCCTTGTTCTTTTCGTGATAAGCATGCACAACTTATTATCCACGCAAAGGGAAAATGTCATATATGAAGTCTCCAAAAGAATTTAAATAGATTTAATCAAATTGAAAATGAGAGAATTACCATAATAAGTGTCATCATCTTGAACGGGTTCAGTGTCGGAGGACAAGATAACTCCATAAAGGAACTGACAATTCTTATCACCTGCAGTCAACCTGACGGTGAGTACTCTGTTAATGTTTTACCTAATGATATAAAGAGAGATGACAATATTGTATTTTTTTTATTCATAATATTTATTCTTACTATTACCAATTATGAATTAGTCTTGTGCAAGCTAAAACTTCATCCTGATAATTGAAAATTTTATTTTGCAATTATTTATCGAGTCCCATAGGTCATAATTCTGTTCAGGTCCAAAGTTCCTTTTGTTATTATTATTTTGTTTCTTGAAACTAAATTTTGTTGTTTATATAAGATGTGTGCTTTTACAACATTGATTCACAAGACTGCTCAAATGCTAAAAAAAAGTACTTTATTTAGAAGGTTCATAATGTGCTTTTCATTTACCATGGCACTAACTCAAGCGGTTGGTGTCAGGTGGCCATGGGTCATAAAAATTCCTTGAACATAGTTTGACTTCAACCCGTACCTGTTTAACTTCTTCACAGCCAACCAATTATAAATAAGGGGGAGCTTTTTAAGGTCTATATAATTTTGTTACTATATTTTCCCTTCTTAAATGGTGTAACCTTTTCTTAAATCTTGTTTGTAAGATCATCTCCAACCCTGTTGTGAGTTTGGAAAAAATGGTTGCTACATAGGAATCACAACATATTATTTCAAAAATCCTTCTCCAATGCAAATGTGAAGTTAGTTGTGAAGTTGACATGGCAATGACATGACAAGGACAATGTGAAGTTGGTTGTCTAGATCTAGACAATGGACTTCACAATGACTTTATTCCACATCATCAATTATGAATAAAAATATTTATAAAAAAAAGGAAGAAGTGGAAAAGTTGTCTTGGAAGTTGAAAAAAATAGTTTTTATTGTCTTCTCAATACTTTTGCATTGGAGAACACTTTTCTATCTCATTGTCTTGTGTGAATATAATCTTGCCACATAGGAAAGACATTGTGTTGTGCCTCATGCCACATAGGCATCACAACACAAAACAAAACAATAGGGTTGGAGATGCTCTAAAGTTCTAGTATCTTGCAAATCAGTAAGATAACAAATGCTACTTCATTTCCCAACATATTCCTGTGTCTACTTGGGACCTGGTATAATTAAACATCCATTTTATGTGGTGCTCCAGCCTGTGGGTTTAAACTTAAGTTTGGCTCTTATGTTTTCCTGTCTTGTATTTTTTTTCTTCTTCTTTCCTTCTTTACTGACTACTCATATTACATGCTCTTGTTTGCAGCATTTTTTGTGACAAAAAACAACTGTGCTTTCATTTTAAGCTATTGGTTCAACTGCATGAATATTTCTATTAGCTATACATGAATCATGATGAGCAGTCTCGTTTTAAACATTACCTACTACCATATACCATATTTATAGGCTCCATCCCTCTAGTGCTAGCAACTTTGTTTCAGATTGTCACTCTTAACTAGCAAGTTCTTCAGTCTTATTGCTTAATATATTCAAGGGTTATTTACACTAACCTTCCCTATGTTTTACGTTTATTACACGGGTTACCCTTATTTTGAAATAATTGACACCGGTACCCTTATTGTGGGAAAAATAAGGGTGGTTAGTGTAATTACCCCATTACATTATTCTCAAAATAAGGGTACCCCGTGTCATAATTTTCAAAATAAGGGTACCCTGTGTAATAAACATAAAAGGTTAGTGTAAATAACCCTATATTCAAAGTTGTATTGTTTATTTACTACTTCCATTTCAATTTTTGGTAATGCCTTTCTTTTACACACTGTATAAAATGTCAATAGTGATGAATGCAATTGCTATAGAGTTTTTAAGTCTAGGAGGAACTTGAGGGCTCCTCGGTTGCAAAACTTGCAATAGCTTAACCTGCACACCCAGAAGGTAGGTCAGTCAACTTGGTTGTCTAGGTTTTATGTAATGGCCTTGTCATGCTTATATCTACCGTTGCTAGGAATTTGGCACCAACATAACATAAAGGGTTGATGTAAGATTGACATCCGGTCATAAGAGCTTCCTCAATTCGTTTATGTAGATTTCTTATGCTTCATAGCTGACCCCATTCTGATGGGAAAAGGCTCCAGACGCTGACGACGCTGACAAAGACTGATTCTGGTTTTATTTATTGATGGTTATAGGATGATGACACAAACTACCATATGGACTTCATAGCTGGGCTTGCTAACATGCGTGCTAGAAACTACAGTATTCCAGAAGTTGATAAACTTAAAGCCAAGTTCATTGCTGGGAGGATTATTCCTGCAATTGCCACGTCCACAGCAATGGCCACAGGTTTTGTCTGCTTGGAACTGTACAAAGTTATTGCTGGCAATCACAAGGTGGAGGACTATCGGAACACATTTGCCAACCTTGCCCTCCCACTCTTCTCCATAGCTGAGCCAGTCCCACCCAAGGTGATCAAGCACCAGGATGTGAGCTGGACTGTGTGGGACCGTTGGATGATACAAGGAAATCTTACCATATCAGAGCTCCTGCAGTGGCTGAAGGACCGGGGCCTCAATGCGTACAGCATCTCCTGTGGTACATCTTTGCTCTACAATATCATGTTTTCGAGGCACAAGGAGCGAATGAACAAGAAGGTGGTGGATGTTGCAAAGGAGGTTGCCAAGGTGGAGTTGCCTTCATATCGTCGCCATCTTGATATTGTAGTGGCGTGCGAGGATGATGATGGCAATGACATTGATATCCCACTGGTGTCCATTTATTTCCGGTAGTTTTTAGAATAAATCAAGGAGGTGAGGTTTTCATCTAATTTATCCATATATGGATAGGAAAGGAAGACTTGTGTAAGATGAGTACAGATATTAACAAGTGCCCTTAGGAGGGACATGAGCGTCTTTGAGAAACTTGTGCTGTAGTTGGTTGGTTTCTCTGTGTTGTCCATTGCAAAAATTTCAGAGCTGTGATGGTCAATTTTGCATCTGCTTTCTAGCATTATTGGTGTTGGAATGTGGTTCAGTATTCCTAGATCTAACGTATAGGATTATGCCATTTTTATTTTAGGTTGCAGTTTTGAATATTTGCTGGATGTAATGTGGTTCAGTATTCGCAATAAGCAAATCATGCAAAAGTCCCAGTGGCCGAAATTAGAAATTTGTAGTGGTAGATTTAGTATGATTATGGAGAAAAATAAAGCTGTTCTACAATGGGTTTATGATATGTTGAAAGTTTTTAGGATTACCCAGGGAACTTTGTTAGCGCCTTTCTAGTTCAATAGTTTTGGAAATGGTTTGCTAGGTTGAATTAATCTTTTGGGTATTCAAGTACAGGTACACTGCACACGTCTATTCGTGGGAAGAAGGTTAGGTTGCAAAATCCAATTCAAGAATTTGGGTGGTGAAACTTCAGATGTAGTCGCCATAAACGACCTAATTGTGCAACCAGACTTGCAATTGCCTGGACAGTTGAAGGATCAGAAATCCTGCGCATGCCAAAATATGGTAACTCTTGGTTTGGGAAGTCGCAACCAAATTCCACAAGGGAGGAAAGTGATCGATGGGCGGGCGATACAAGTTTGGTAACATCATAGTGAATACAATCATGGCAGCGACTCTGAATCTAGAAATGCTTACGGGATCCGTCTGCAAACTTCTTTAATTCTATACAACTCACAAACGTTGCGCACTAGTTGAACTTATTGCAATGATAATAATAAGTGTCAGAAGCATTGTGCATTCACATATAAATGGAACCCTAATTTTTACTAGTATATACATGTATGTTTTATTTGGGAAGAATAAATAATTATCTTTTAATTTTTTATTAATTGTGAACAATGTTCTTTAATTTTTTACTTACCTGAAAGGAGCAGACAACTATTTCTTAAATTTTTTGAATACATAATTACGTAAATGTAACTATTAATGTTAAATTTAATAAATAATTTTAATTAATAAACAGATTAAAATATTTTTGGAATAAAAAATTCCAAAGTAGTCTAACTTTTTTGTATTATACAATAAAATCACAATCCACAGTAACTTGTTTTTACACATGTAAAAGTTTAATAATATAATATTACAATGAACAGTAACTCTATCTATTAACCCCCAAAGGAAGTTGAAATTACCGACCGAGACGAAGAACAATAAGCTAACCATCATCATGATCATCGATACTCTGTTTGTTTGCATTGGGACAGTATGCGTGTCCGACGTGATATGATATGGCAGGCAGGGATTCTTATTAGCAGGAAGCACATTCGGGGCAACGGACGAGGCCGTTCTCGTTGCACGCCTTGCACGCCCGGAACATCCCCTTCTCGGGATGGTAGTACTTGTGGCTCCCGCTGCAGCTCCCGCAGAGGAGGAAGCGGAAGCCCCCGCAGCCCTCGCAGGTCCCCCCAGCCGGGTCGGCGACGGACACCCCCTCGATGATCTTCTTGAGCTCCCCGGTCTCGTGCAGGTGCTGCACCTCTTCGGCACCTCCGATGTAGCGTCCCCCGATGAAGACCCTAGGCAAGTGGAGCTGCTTCTTCCCTAGGATGCCCTTGAGCTCGTTGAGGAAGGAGGAGTCCATGGAGAGGTCGCGCTCGTCGATGGAGACGCGGAAGCCGCGGAGGATGGAGCGGACGGAGCGGCAGTCCTCGAAGGTGCTGCGGACGACGCGGAGGCTGGTGTAGTACAGGACGATGCGGTTGTCTGTGGAGGAGGCATTATTGCTGCTGCTGCTGCTGCTGCTGTGGGATTTCCAGGTGCGGACTGCGGCGGAGGCGATGCGCACGCGGTGGAAGATATTGGAGGAGGGGGAGGGGGAGGGGGAGGAGGAGGAGGACTTTTTGGGGTTTGCTGCTACTTCTTTTCCTTTTTCTTCTTCTTGGAAGAGGGACTGGATGTCTTTGAAGGAGGGAGTCTTGTTGGCGGTGGCGACGGGGAGAGATTCTGCGTCGGCTGCGGTGGTGGTGCCGCGAGAGTTCTTGTTCCAGCGAGGCCACATTTGACGCCCGGATGATGGAAATGAATGGCAACGAGGAGAATGGAAATGGAAGGAACAAAGAAGAAGAAGGGGCTGGGAAAAAAAGCGGTGGTGAGTTTGATTTGTTTTGTTTTGTTTTGTTAGGTTGGTTATTTTGGTAATTTGGTTATGTGGGGTTGTTGTTGGCTTTTATTATTTAGCTCGTGGGGAAGTTTTCTTTTGCGTTGTTGTTGAGGAAATTGTTAGAAATGGGAATGGGAAAATATTTGGAAGAGAGAGAGAGAGAGAGAGAGAGAGAGAGGACCTAAAATAGGTGAGCTTTATTTATTTATTTATTTTGAGGAGATTGTTGGAAATGGTAATGAGAAAATATTTGGGATAGAGGAGATCTTAAAATAGGTTGGCATTTATTTATTAATTAATTTATTTTGTGGGGTGGGGGGTGGGGTGAGGAGGAGGAGGAGGAGGAGGAGGGAGGGTGGGATATTACATGGTGGAATAGTTTAAGATAGGCAATACTTTTAAGATAACAATGAAAGGTCCACGTCTATTTTTTTTAAATATAGTTTAAAAAAGCATAAAATATTGGTTTGTTTGTAATTATTATTTTTGAAATTTTATATTTTATAATTTAGTATCATGATCATAAATCACTTATATTTGTCACAAGTTACATACAAATATCATAAGTTACATACAAATATCACAATTTAGTATCAAGATCATAGGTCATTTATGTTTATCACAAGTTAGGTACAAATATCACAAGTTATTTAACATGTATTGCTGGCAACAAAAAAATACCTAGGACAAAATGATATGTAGTTTTATATTATGTTGAATCATGAAACGGGGGTTGTGGACGGACTCGTCGGTCTGAGACAAGTCCATGGACACAGAGAAAGTCTCATTTGGGATTGGGATTTGACGGCACAAATGATGTACAAAAAAAGTTTATACACAAATTGAGGTTAAAAAAAAACTAAAATTTGACTGAAGCAAAAGTAAAATAAATTTTATTAATATAAAGTTGATTTTTTTTTTAAATTTTATGGATGCGAACCAAGGAGTTTGGGAGGAACTCGATAAACGTTAAAAATAGAATCCAACACACAAATCAAGAGAAAATAACTAATTTGAGACACATTGGAGCTTTTATAAGGGATAAATGCAATTAATATGAATATTAAAAAAATATTATTTTGTTAAGAAGTAAAATAGAAAAATTAAATGATAAAAAAAGGAAAACAAAGTTTGGATAACGCTAGAAAACTTAGGAAACTATGACAAAATGTGTAATAATCATTCTTCTTTGATTTTCTTCTTCAGGAGGACTATTTAATAGTGGATTATGTTAACATGTATTCTAAAAGCACATATCAATACATTAATAAATATATATTTTATATTGATATTTTTATTCGTACATTTATTAATATATCTTTCACTTAGGGAATATTTGGTTGCTTGTAAGTTAGCTTAGATATGAGAATTTTTTGGTAACTCATTCGAATTCTCCCTAGTTCAAATGTTTGGTAGCAAGCATTGAAACTCCATTTTTTTGTGATGTGATCGGTCGCAGTTCATGTCTCCATCTTCTCTTTACATTTTCACATCCGAAAAATTTGAAGGAACTGTTAGAAATTTTGTCTTTTACTTACTTGAAAATTTCAGAATACAAAATAAAATCAAACAATGTTACCGGCCTCTGGGGAAGTCGTGCACGAAGCACTGCCCTAAGAGTTTATTCGGGATCTGTGTGCAGACGTACCCGAAGCTCCTAGTGGTAAAACCCCCGCACTACCGGTATCTCGTTGCCGCACACGACTTGGAGAGAACGACCACGACTTAGTTCTGCCCAGAGCTTTGGAGATGAAGACGAAGAACTGAACAGAATGTCGACAGAGGTTTCGTAAGATTTTTTGATGATTTTCATTTACAAAGAACAAGGACGAATATATAAAAAATATTTGTGTAACGGTCTGAATTAAATTACGATTTAATTCAGCCGTTACCAGCCCGAACCCGAAGAGAAAATCGGATCGGCATTCGGCGCCCGCAGATGTGGGCGCGTACCCGCACCCGTTTCGCGCGCCGAACCGAGCCGAGCCGGGCCGGGCGGCGGCGGCGGCGCGCGCGTGTGGCCCAAGGGGTTCCCCACACAACAACTTAATAGAGCAAAGGAAAGAAACTAATATATATGCACATGAAGGCTTTGGTGCATCCGATGTGGGACTAAAGAAAGGAAGGGAACTTGAGCTTTTGCAAGAAAAGCAAAACCAAAGTAAAACCAAAACCAACAATCCCCCCCCAAAAGGTCAAGTTCCGAAACAGAGATAAGAGTGAAGTGAAATAGAGAGAGAGAGAGAGCATCTGGGCAGTAAAATACTATGCATAGATGAGATGGACTACAGCCTTGAATCTCACGTAGTGACTATTGTCTTAATCTGAAGAAGTACTTGATGGACTATGCCTTGAATCAGACTTCTTGAACCAGATTTAGAAAAATAGCACACATAGTACGCTAGAGGTCCTTGGTCTATCGGGTGGCGCTTTTAAATGGCCATGCGCACTTTTTCACATTCATGAGAGTTGTCTGGGATCGTCCTGTCCCATAGTCGCGGCCTTTACGACCTCTCATATAGGTAAATCCTTAATGGTTGGTGATATGAATCAACCTAGCATTACAGCTTGGACCTATTAAGAGTTTAAACTCATCCTAACCATATCACACAGGAACACTGTCACCATAGGGATGGGGAGTCATTGTACACATGTACAGCCGCTTGGGCTTTATTTTAATGAGACTTTTAATCTCGAGTCAGTGTTCCATAAAGTCACCTAAGTTCAGCTTGTTTCTACCCATTGAACCGGCTTCTTGGGATCTCCAGTCAGACTCGGTTGGGTTGCCACTGCTGGTGACTAATTTATGGGCTTAACCCTATCCCCCTCGATGATTCTAGGATCAAAGTCCTAGACAGACCCTTCGTCAAGTGATCTGCAAGGTTCTTTTCTGACTTTATATAGTCAAGAACTACATATTTGCCTAGTAGGCTTTTGATTGACTTGAAGCGCAGCTGCAGGTGCCTGTTCATCTTAGCATTCACAGAATCATGCTTTAGTAGTTCAATAACAGATTTATTATCACAATTTATAGAAATTGCAGGAACAGGACTAAGAGAAACAGGTATATGCATAATAAGATTTTTAAGCCATTCAGCTTCTGTGCAAGTTGTATCTAAAGCTATCATTTCAGAGTCCATTGTACTCCTAGCTATGATAGTTTGCTTACAAGAGCTCCAGGAGATCGCAGCTCCTCCTAGAGTAAATACATATCCAGAAGTAGATTTTATATCATGTGAGTCGGTTACCCAGTTTGCATCTGAATAACCTTCTATGATATCATGGTGCCTAGTAAAATGAAGTTTGTAATCTAGGGTGCCCTTGAGATATCTAAATACCCTATCCAAGGCAGTCCAATGTGACTGATTTGGGTTACTGGTATATCTGCTTAGTCTCCCAATAGCAAATGCAATATCAGGTCTTGTCCTGTTTGTTACATATATAAGGGAGCCTATCATCTGTGAATATTTATGTTGTTCCAAAGGTGATCCTTCATTCTTTTTCAGTACAATACTGCTGTCATAAGGAGTAAGGACAGGTTTCTTATCAAATAACTCAAATCTTTTTAGCATTTTTTCAATTGAATGTGCTAAAGATAGAGTATAACCCTCTTTGCCTTTGATCACTTGCATTCCTAAAATTAAGTTGGCTTCTCCTAGGTCTTTCATATCAAACTGGCTAGATAAATAGTTCTTTGTAGTATTTATCAATTCCAGTGATGAACCTAGGATAAGAATGTCATCTACATACAAGCATAAAATGACACAACTTTTACATGATCCTTTAGAGTATATACATTTGTCATACTCATTTGACAAGAAACCATATTCACAAATTACTTTGTCAAACTTATTGTGCCATTGTTTGGGAGCTTGTTTCAGGCCATAGAGGGATTTTACTAGTCTGCAGACTTTATTTTCTTGACCTTTAGCAATGAAACCTTCAGGTTGGTCCATATAAAGTTCTTCCTCTAGATCTCCATTCAAAAATGCTGTCTTAACATCCATTTGATGGATTAGCATATCATGAATGGATGCTAAGGCCAAGAGAGTTCTAATGGATGTGATCCTAGCTACAGGAGAGTAGGTATCAAAATAATCTAACCCTTTCTCCTGGGTAAAACCCTTAGCAACTAATCTAGCTTTGTATTTCTCTATAGTACCATCGGCTCTGAGTTTCTTCTTGAAAATTCACTTACAACCTATTGGTTTGTTGCCTAAAGGTAGATCGGTCAGAAACCAAGTGTTATTCTCCATGATGGAGTTGTATTCACTGTTAATGGCTTCTTTCCAGAAGGGAGCATCAGGAGATGACATTGCTTCTTCATAAGTTGAGGGATCACCCTCTATCAAAAAAGTGAAGAATCCTTCTCCTAAATTTTTCTCAATCCTATTCCTTTTACTCCGTCTTGGTTCTAAGTCTTGTTCAGATTGAGAGCTAGGTATTTGGACTTGAGAACTAGTAGAGGGTATGGAGGAAGAGATTGAACTTCTATCCTTAAAGGGAAATATGTTTTCAAAGTAAACTGCATCTCTTGCTTCTATAATGGTATTGTTAGAGATTTCATTTACTTCTGAGTGAGTCACTAGAAATCTATTGGCATAGCTGTCTAAGGCATATCCTATGAAAACAGCGTCTACAGTCTTGGGACCAATCTTCCTCTTTTTAGGTTCGGGAATTCCGACTTTAACAAGGCATCCCCAAACTCTAAGGTAATTAATCCTAGGTGCTCTACCTTTCCACATCTCATAGGGAGTCTTATCTTTTGACTTACTAGGAATCCTATTAAGAATGTAACAGGCAGTTAAAAGAGCTTCTCCCCACAAGTTATCAGGAGCACCAGAGCTGAGAAGCATGGCATTCACCATATCTAGCAGAGTGCGGTTCTTGCGTTCAGCAACTCCGTTAGACTGAGGTGAATAAGGAGCAGTTACCTCATGAATTATTCCATGTTCTTCACAGAAGTTAATCATTTCGTTTGAGGTATATTCTCCACCACGATCAGATCTAAGGATCTTAATCTTCCTTTCTAATTGATTCTCAGCTTCAGATTTGTAGACCTTAAATCTATCTAGAACTTCATCTTTGGTTTTGAGAAGGTAGATATAACAATACTTTGAATAATCATCTATAAATGTAACAAAGTATTTTCTACCGCCTCTAGTCAAAATCCTATTAGAGTCACATACATCACTATGGATAAGTTCCAGAAGGTCAGAATTCCTTTCTACAGATTTGAATGGTAATCTAGTGTGTTTGGCTTGAACACAGATTTCACATTTGTGTTTGTCATCTATTGGAGTCTTGGGAATAAGGTCTAAAGTCATCATTCTTTTAATAGAACCGAGGTTCACATGACCTAGTCTGCCATGCCAAATATTTGAAAATTCTATATTAGAGACAATGA
The DNA here is from genome assembly GCA_036927795.1 of Iris macrosiphon. Classification (NCBI taxonomy): domain Eukaryota; kingdom Viridiplantae; phylum Streptophyta; class Magnoliopsida; order Asparagales; family Iridaceae; genus Iris; species Iris macrosiphon. Next base: position 5,333,833 of record JAYESA010000019.1, on the reverse strand, counting down.
GAGAACAATCAGAATTTTTATTCATTGTACTTAAAATGAAAAGACCGTCTTTTACAAAGTCTTTTCCTATAAAAGAGTCATGCTTAGAAAAAACTACTTTATTTGCCTCCATTACAATTTTGTATCCTGAGACTACAAGAAGGGATCCACTAACTAGGTTTCTCCTGACTGACGGCACATGAAGAACATCATGAAGAGTTAGGATTTTTCCTGATGTCATCTTCAGGTTAACTTTTCCTCTTCCAATAATTTGTGCCGTTGAGCCATCTCCTAGGGTCACACCTCCTCCACTTGATTCCTGATAGTTTGAAAAACAGGAGCGATCAAACGAAACGTGAACATTAGCTCCAGAATCCAACCACCAATCATCAGAATGGTAAGAGAGGTTAATAAGGGGTTGAAAGCTTACAGACCTGAAGGAACTCGAAGAACCTTTGTGAAGCATGTTCGCTTCTGGTCTAACTGAGCCATTTCCTTTGTAGGAGGTCTGGACAGCTTTCTTCTTCCTATGGTAGCAGTTGATGGCCATATGATTTGTTTTACCACACACAAAACAAAATCTCTTCTGATCCTGAGTCTGACTGAAGTTTCTAGGTTTTTGGTTTTGGTGATGATGGTTTTGGTGGTTAGGCTGAAAGTTTTTCTTCTTCTTGAAGAAATTCTTTTTGGGTTTATAAGGAAAATTAGACTTGGGTTTTCCTTAGCCTTCTATAAGGTTTACCTTAGCTTTAGATTCAGTCTTAGGCTTAGACCTCAATCTAATTTGTTCTTCGGTTCTAATTTTCTTTAGGACTTGATTGTAGGTAAGGTCTCCTTGTGTATGGATAAGATCCTTAGCCATATCAGACCAAGAGGGAGGTAGCTTGTCTATTAGGCATGCTATTTTATGTTCATTGGAGAAAGATGTCCCTTTGGCTTGAATATGTCTAAGGTATTCTTGGAATTCATGGAGCTGGTCATTCATTAGTTTGTTATCTACCATGAAATACCTATTAAAGGTTGAAGAATTAAACCTTTCTATTCCGGCATCATCACAGCTATATTCATCTTCCAATGCTTTCCACAGTTCTTTAGCGCTCTTGTATTCAAAAAATATATCATACAAGGATTCAGATAATGCGCTTAGAATTCTATGAAACAATGGAAGTCTATCTCTTTTGGGGTTTTAGGTTTCGATGAGGTGGACATTGCTACGTCAGACTCAGTATCATCAGAATCGTTTGTGATGGGTGTGGACCCATCAATGGCAGAAATAAGACCGAAGGTCGTGAGCCAAAATTTCATTTGGCTCTACCATCTCTTGAAATATGAACCATCAAACTTAGCAGGTTTTGCAGTAGAGGATTCCTCCTTACCAGTCATGATTGCAGTCTGAAAAATATAAATTTATTTAATAATAATGTCTAAGATAATAGTTTAGGCGATCTTTGCTAATCAATCTTAAAATCTTTAGTTTTTCAAGTGTTGATCAACTCAGGTTAGCTGTAGGGGCCGGTTCCCAGCTAGCGGTGGTCCGAAGACTCTTAAATACCGTGTCGCTTAGGGTTGTTTACACCCGGTTGACAGAAGGACCCTTTCGGCTTGTGCCCGAGTTTGTCTCTACTTTGAAACTTTAGATTTGAAGATTTTATTTGCAATTTCCTTTTTACTAAACTATTTTCTTTTAGTCCTCGATTGCTTTCAAAAATACTAAGTGATTAAAATTGAAGCAAATTGTATGTTGTAATTGAAAGAAATTTTTGTGATCAAAAGTTGTTATTGACAAAATTATCAAATGTGCTTACAATATTTTCCACTAACTTTAAGCAAATTTACAATTTGACAATATAGTAAGCAACTTGATAAGTAAACAATTAATCAGAAATTTGTTTAACAGTATATTGTAAGCAACCTGACAATTATCGCATTAACAGTGCTAACATTAACAATCAGAAACAATTGAATTAACAGTGCTAACATTAACAGTGCTAACAATCAGTATATTGTAAACAACTTGTTTAACAGTATATAGTAAGCAACTTGGATTCTAACAGTAGCTATAGTAAGCAATAGTAAGAAAATTGAAAACGGATTCTAACAGTAGGTATACAAAATTGAAACAATTGAATTATTTTTAAATCAAAAGCAATACAGAATTGTAACAGTAGCTAATTCAATCAGAAGCAATTTTTTTTTCACTGTATGTAATATGCTAACAGTAGCTAATTCTAACAGTAGCTAATAGTAACTATCAGTAGCTAATTCAAACAATAGGTAATTCTAACAAAAAATAAACTCTTAGATTGTTAGAAATTTTGTCTTTTACTTACTTGAAAATTTCAGAATACAAAATAAAATCAAACAATGTTACCGGCCTCTGGGGAAGTCGTGCACGAAGCACTGCCCTAAGAGTTTATTCGGGATCTGTGTGCAGACGTACCCGAAGCTCCTAGTGGTAAAACCTCCGCACTAGCGGTATCTCGTTGCCGCACACGACTTGGAGAGAACGACCACGACTTAGTTCTGCCCAGAGCTTTGGAGATAAAGACGAAGAACTGAACAGAATGTCGACAGAGGTTTCGTAAGATTTTTTGATGATTTTCATTTACAAAGAACAAGGACGAATATATAAAAAACATTTGTGTAACGGTCTGAATTAAATTACGATTTAATTCAGCCGTTACGAATGAACCTGGACACTGAAACAATAACGGTTCAAAAACCGTAACGTTCAGAAATAAATGAAGAAGAAGAAGAAGAGGGGCAAAAAGTATTTTAGGGTCCCAGCCCGAACCCGAAGAGGAAATCGGATCGGCATTCGGCGCCCGCAGATGTGGGCGCGTACCCGCACCCGTTACGCGAACCAACCGAACCGAACCGAACCGAGCCGGGCCGGGCGGCGGCGGCGGCGCGCGCGTGTGGCCCAAGGGGTTCCCCACACAACAACTTAATAGAGCAAAGGAAAGAAACTAATATATATGCACATGAAGGCTTTGGTGCATCCGATGTGGGACTAAAGAAAGGAAGGGAACTTGAGCTTTTGCAAGAAAAGCAAAACCAAAGTAAAACCAAAACCAACAGGAACCCCTCCTCCTCCTCCTCCTCCTCCGGAGAGAGAGAGAGAGAGAGAGAGAGAGAGAGTGAGTGTGTCGCAAAAACAAATTTGCTAGAAGAAGCCGAGTTCCTTCCTTTCCCCGCTATGGAAAGTCGTGGTTTGTTGCGATCACCCCTGCCGATTCTCTTGCCACTCTCGACTGCACTTTGGAAGTCGTGGTTAGAGACAGAGTGAAGAGAGTGGGTTGGGTGCAGTGGTCTAGTCAGATTTGGGTGCGGGATCAAAATCGTCTACTAAATTTTTAATTCAAAAAAATATGTATAAATGTAAAGAAATTTTTTGCATAAATTAGTCACAAAATTCTATTTTCTATATCTAATCTTGGTTGTCTATTCTAGTATTCCTATTATAGCTACTCATTTATTCAGTTCAAAATACTATTGACATTAAAGTACACATTTCTAAGCCAATATAATCAGAATATTAAACTTCAGTGTTATTCCACCTAGGTCATACGAGATTTTTTGATCAATTTTGACCATTTAATCGAGAAGATTCAGTATATCTTAAAACAAATACTTAAATCCTACATCACGAACATTGCCATCCTAGGATCTTATGATGATTAAATATTATTTTTTTTCTAAAAAAACAAATATTAAAAATATTTTAAGTTAATTATCCAAATGGTGTATGAGAAATTGCAAAAAAAAAAATAATTTTGTTACAGGGCTACTAGAAACAATGCCAGTGAAATTGTATATAAATGTAACGTTTCTAGTTGTAATTGGAGAGTGTACGCTAAAGCCATTGCTACACCATTTAAACAAATATTAGTGTAAGATTTCATATAATTTTAAAAATTTTATTTTGTTCAACTTTTTAAATAACTTATCCTCATCTATAGAAGTCCATTAGTTGAGACGACTGTACTGCGGGCTGTGTCTCCAATCTAGAATTCCACTGTGGAATCATTTTGCTTGCTCTTTTAGCTGAACTCCTTCTACTACGGTTTAAACATGGTGGCTCATCGAAAATCATTTGTTTCACCCAGAATTGTCGCATAACACGATCAGCTGGATGATACATGATTTCACCGTCGAATATTAGGAAACAACTATGGACACTAAGGTCATAGACTGTTGTTTGTATTTCAGTAGGATTCTGCTTAAGCCGGTACAAACAGTATGTTACCTATTTTATGACAAAAAATTATAAAATAATGGTCATAATGGCTTTATAAAATAATAATACAGATATTTTACCTTGTTATACTCCAGTGTATCAAATTTGTCCCGGTATAAAGAGATAACCGCATGTTCATAGTGTACTGGATCTGCTGCATCCGTAGTCCACCGTAAAGCTGACGGGAAGACACCAATGTCTGTATTAATGCGGGAGACTGGCCTACCAATATGAAAGTGCTCGTAGGACCAAACCTAGAAAATACGAGCATATGATATAAGTGCACATATTTTTAATGTAAATAGAATTAAGTAAAATATTTCATATGATATAAGTGCACATATTTTCATACCTGTATTAATGTCGCGCAACCACTTAAATTTACCTTCGTTGCATTCATGTCTTCAAATTGTACAAAATCTGGCATAGAACTATACACTGACGCTCCCCAAGCGTGGCGCGTAGGTGCGGCCAGGTCTACCAAAAAAGGTAGAAAACGTAAATAAACTAAATCTGGTGAGTCTGGAAACAACATTCCGCTTAATAAAACTAGCAAGTAGGCTCTGGTGCAAGCAATGACCTGAACAAATGATGAAGAAATAATATGCGTTAAATTAAATTAAAAATATATTACGTAAATAATAACATAAGTTGCGAAAAAAATCATATTTACCCGATCCTCATCCACTGAGATAACTTGATCATCAATACGATCTAGGTGCAAAAAGTTGTGACAGAGCCACGTAAACGTCACAAGAATTTTACTATGTTTATTACGCGGCGCCTCCACACCTAGGTACTTCGTAATCATAGTGTCGGCGAAAATTGATTTATCAAATATTATAGGTTCACCCGTAATAGGTAAACCTAAAATATTTGCCATATATGCTAGAATAATATTCATCTCTCCGAATGGTAGCTGGAAGGTATTTCGTCCGGGCCACCAACGCTCAACTAAACTGAAGATTAAGTCTCTATCGTATTGCATAAAATGTATCTTGTCAACATAATAAAAGCCAAATATTTCAACAGTGCCACTGGTGGTCGCTCAACCTCCAATACCCAAGTCTGCTATCGTGACGCCACGAGACATGCTCTCGGCACCGTTTATCATTAGTATAATCGTATTGCTATATATGAAAAACATAGACGATATTATTAGTAGACATGTACAAATATCATCCATATTGATTTATACAAATAAATTTTATTGTAACTTCCCATAAAATACCAAACTAGATATATGTTTCGCACGTTGCTGGATTATTAAATCCGTAGTAGGCCCTCCAGGAATACGTTCGTCGTTTTGACTGTCCATCTGTACATTTATGGTTGTCAAAACACATATTTTGGCTGTCCGTCGTTTTGCACGTTACATAACTTAAATTCACTAAATAAACACTAGTATCCTAACATTTAAAAAATAAAAACTAACATAAAATTATTGCATATACAAATGAGAGTATAAATGAAGGAGAATAGAATCAAGACCTTCAACAATAAGGATTGTGTGTGCTCACAAAGACTGTTGTGTCCACTTACAAATGAGAGAAAATGAAGGCTGCTCGAATTGCTGCTATGTGCTCGCAAGGAATGATGTGTCTTACTTCTTAGTGCACTATGTTCTTCTTCCTTCTTCTCTTCTTATAACTCACACCTTCCACCAACTTCTCCTCTTTATTTCATTACTTCTCTCCTTTACTTCCTCCCTCCACGAGACATCTCTTCTTCTTTTTTCTTTACTCTCTCATGTCTCTTCTTCTTTTTTCTTGTCAAGTCTATTGTCTCTCAGTATTTTTGTTGTGTAGTCTTTCTTGTCTCTTCCTCGTTAAACCAAACCGAAGAACATTATCCCCTTCCACGTTAAACCAAACCGAAACAATAGCCATTGGACATAAACCAAAACCAACTTCTGAACCAACATCAATCCATAGACCCAGATCAAATTTTAAACCCAAATAAAAATCAAACCAAACAAAATTTCAAATTTCAAACCCAAATAAAAATTAAACCAAAATCCAAAACTAAACTAAATAAAAAAAAATCAAAATCCAAAACAAAACTAAATAGAAAAAACCCAAAACATAACTAATTAAAAAAAAAAAAAACCAACCAAACCAAACCAAACCACCCCAACCCAACCCGCGGGTCCCACTGCCCAATTTTTGCCAACACTGTTGGCCGAAATTGTGCACAGCGTTGGCGAAAATTGGACAGTGGGGGTCCACATTTGACTTTTTCTGTATACGTGTTCGCTGCGTTGTGTTTTCCGCCAGCTGAGATGACGGATTGTGTCTTTATTTTTAATTTAAGTAAACTTGTTTCGTTTGCATTAATTTAATATAAATTAATTTTCCTACAGTAAATTTTCTGAATTAATATAGGGGTATAGTTGTTAATTAATATAAGCCTCCATTTTTTCTTCGATTTTTTTTCCACTTTTGGAGGGATTGAATTTTCTATATTACAAGGAAAAAGTAATCCATCCACTTTTCTTTCCACAGGTGCGGACCTACGGGCCGTGATGTGGTGGACCTTCGGACCGAGTTTGTAGTCATTCAGACCAGGTACGGTTCAAGTGAAAATAATATTAGGTAAAAAAATTGTTGAAATTTTTTAAATTTGTTATGAAATATCACTACAGGAATTCGAACTCAGTCAACCAAAGAGAATACCTCCCAACTTAACCACATAAGTTTGAAAACATATTTTTTTTATAATTATAATATTACGTAGCTAGCCGTTTTCTATGCTCTTTATGAAAAATAGAATTATATCAATAACTAATTGTATTTAAAATATATAACAAATTCTAATAAAAATATAAAATTGTATATGATAAATCTTAATTTAAATGTATTTGAACATTTTTATTTTAATTTCAGAAGAAAAAAAAGTATTTTACGTGCACACGTGAATTTACTAGTATATATATATATATATGAATTTACTAGTATATATATATATATATATATATATATATATATATGTGTGTGTGTGTGTGTGTGTGTGTGTGTGTGTGGGAGGGGGGGGACCAGGTTATACATACAATTTGACATCTAAAAAAATACGCAATTTCAGCCGCACGTTATTTGAAATAAATGGTTCATATTTAATTGTATATCCAATTTACATGTATAGATGTCAAATTTGACATACATGCTAATTAATAGCAGGTTGTATTAATTAGTGAAATATTTAATTTGACATGCATGCTAATTAATACAAATTACTCTATCAAATACTAATTATATGTCAAATTGTATGTGTCACCTGTTTCCCATTAGGATGGGGAGGGAAGGTTGGTTCTTGCTTAAGGAAAATGCTAAGTTTACTACCAAATGTTTACAACCTTCTTACAACCCTCTCTACCCCTCCTGGTATGTGGGCCACACCTGGCCCCACCTCTCTCCCAATGAACAGTTGCCACGTGGTGGCGGCCATCCGGACAACTACCGAGTCCCACCTCTTCCTCCTCCTTCAATGGATGGCCGTCACGTGGCCGCCACGTGGCGGTTATAAGTGGGTTGTAGTTGTAGCATTACTCCTTGCTTAAAGCTTGGCGGGTTAACATTTAACACCCGTACTTAGCAACAACATACTTCCAATAATGTTGGGTTTGGGAGTGCTTTTAATGGCTGCTTCTGCTTCTTTTTTTTTCTTTCAAAAGCAATTTCACAAGCTTCCTAGAAATAGCAACTTATCAATAACTTTTGAAAAGTTAGTTAATTTTGAAACAGCTTTTGAAAGCACCAGCAATTTCAAACCAGGCCAAAACCGAATCAAAATTGTCTTCAGCCCGGCCCAAAACTCAGACCAGTGAGCGAGCTGCCAGAGACCGCATCTTTTTCTCCATCATCACCAGAAAAAAAGTTTCCCAAGCAGGAAGAATTCACCCTCTCTAATGGCGGCCACCGAAGAAAACCCCCCAAACTCTAGCATCCGAGAAGAAGAAGAAGAAGCCGACGACAACGAAGAAGAAGACGATGACGATGATGAAGACGAAGACTACGAAGAAGAAGAAGAAGAGGAGGAGCTAGCGGACACCCCCTCTTCCACCCGATCCAAGCTCCAGACCCTATTCCGCCGCCTCTCGACCGGTCCGGTCTCGATCCGCGTCCACGACGTCGTCATCAAGGGGAACGCCCGGACGAAGGAGTCGCTCATCGAGGCCGAGGCGCTCGACGCCCTCCGGTCGGCGTCCACAGTGCAGGAGCTCATCAGGGCGGCTGGCGTCGCCAACGAGCGGCTCCAGCTGCTCGGGATCTTCGAGAGGGTCTCCATCACGCTCGACGCCGGCCCGCCGGAGCTCCCGGGGACCACCAATGTTGTTATCGAGGTCGTCGAGCCCAAGAATCCGCTCACCGGGGACTTCGGCGTGTACACGAAGCCGGAGGTATGGTTTTCTTGGACATTTCTTGATTTTTGTTGTTGTGTAGGTTTCGTTAACTAGGGTTTTGATTGCAGAGCATTGTGCTAAGTATGATTATGAATGGATTGTGCTTTTGTATCATTCTGTATGTGGACAAGTATGCTACGCAAATCATTATCCCTATCATTTAAAACTTGTTCTATGTTATACAAAAGAGTTAATTGCCAAAATTGTGCCCGAGGAATGTCGTGGTCGCCATTTTGGTGATTGAACTTTTTTTTTTGGTTAGTTTGGTACCTAAGCTTTACATTTTGGTTTAAAGAGTGTTTGAACTAGGTTTCATTGGTATTTTTGGCTGAAAATCGTTAAAAATGGACATGTGTCTTATCTTTAGGGTTATTTTTATCATGATGAGACGATACGTTGGCTATGATTGATTGTATAGCCTTCATTTTGTACTCTACAAAAGCTATTTGTTTATGTAGAATTTTTTCGAACACCAATATTTTTTTTCTTCTGAAAATGATAGTTCAAAAACAAAAACTTGACAAAAGAACCATGCAAAATAAGGCATGTGACCATCACATGTCCATTTTATTGATTTTCATCCTAAAACACCAACGGAATCTAGTTCAGGCACTCATTAAACCAAAATACAAATGTTAGGTACCAAATTAACCAAAAAAAAGTTCGATCACCAAAACGGCAACTACTACATTCCTCAGGACCATTTGGGTAATTAACTCTATACAAAAACACGACTGTGACAGCATATATTTTGATGTGTCCTAGTGTGTTTTGGACTGTGTACCGGTGTTGAATACATCCGAGACTCGAGATGGACACACCTGATTTTTGGAGTGTATGTGCTTCCAATTCCTTTAATTAAGGATTTGCAGGAGATAATATTGAGAAAGATGAATGATATGAGTTATGTATTCCAGTAGAGGTTATTGTTCTCCTTTTGCCTCCTACCCTGTCATGTGAACCCATTGTTGAGACTTCACCATTCCATGAGTATATAATCTATTTCATGGTTGAATAATTAAATTTCTGAAGTTATTTTAGCCCTCTGAAGCGTATCCCTTTAAATTGCTCTTTTTCATTTGGTTGGGCATGTAGTAGAGCATTGTGATAAGTATGATTGTTGATTTATTGCACATTCATATCATTTGTTTTGTAAACGGTTGTGAAGGGTTATGTGTTTTGAAAGCAGTTGTAGCTCTCTACGTAATGTATCACTAGAAATTGTCCTAATGCATCTGAGAGGTTCATTAGAGGTGACTATTGTAAAAATTGAATATCCAGAAAGTGTATTCTTACGGTGTTCATCTTTCTGACTGGACCATTCTCCTTGGTGAGAATCATGTTCATTTTCTTATTAGCCTAAGAAGGCTTGTTATTATTGGAAATATCACACAACATGGGGATATCTCTACCTTGACATTTTCGCTACTGACTATCTTAACCTGTATCTGTTGTTTGCACTAATTAAGCAACTTTTTTGTCACTTGATGATATTTTTCATGGTAATGACTTAGCCAAAGTCTGAATCATTTTGATTTTAATGATATCAGACTGTCCTCCACATTACAATGTGTATAATGAATGGAAAAGTCATTGCTTAGATTTCTATCACCAACGAACCATGTGGCCGCTTTTGGTCTAGTATTAACAAAGAAAGAGAGAGATGCCTGGAGCGGCGCAAGCCTTGTGGCTAAATTCCCAGAGTATGTGTTTGAGTCGAGGAAACAACCCCTCCATATATATGGGGGTAAGACTGCGTACATCTCCAGACCATGCATAAGTGGGAGCCTCATAGCACTAGGACGCCTTTTTCTTAATTAAGAAAGTAGTTGCTCCTTATTCACCTGTGTAACACTTACTAGTAGACTTATATATATATGCAGTAAGAGGAACATATTTTCTTTACTCAGCCACTCGAAGTTTGTAGTTTCTCTCTCCTAACCCCTAAACCCTCTTCTGTGTGCATGTGCATGTGGTTGAGAAATGCTCTCTCTCTCTCTCTCTCTCTCTCTAGTTTAGAATTTGAGTATCGATTGACTTTGTTTGAAGCACGATTTGCCTAGTAGAGCCTGCAACCTTATGTGAACGCTAACGTTGGTTTTGTTGCATCAGCGTATGAACAAAGGGCAGTGGCCCAGGTCATTTGTACCTTTCTTTAGCTCAACTTGAGCAACATTTCAAGGAAGGGAACTCACCATATCTACACCTTGATTTAGCTACTTTGGGTTGGGAGTAAGTAAACAATCAAACATTAATGGGTACTATGACCTTCAAGCCCATGCTTCTCTGGATGTCTGTGTGTGGATGTCTGTGTGTGAGTGTGTGCACCTGTTCAATGTTGGTTTCATCTAATGTTTTTCTGTAGAATAGCCATTTACAAGATATTGAAGCTGTTCTTCCATGACTAAATAGAGAATGAAGGGAGAAAATGTTGTTCTTCTGTGTGCACGTGCAGAAGCGCATTACTTCTTTTTCATGTAGCATTGCGCCATTCCCATGAGTAAAATAGCCATTAACAAATTATTGAGTTTGTGTACCATGCCTGCATAGCTAAAAGTGAAATCCGTTTATAATTCATTGTGTTTCATGTGTTGACTAGTATTTTAGAAATTTGTGAGATGTAATGATCACATCTCTTAAACTTTTATGAGCATGGATATCTGAGATCTGACCTTATTAAGAATTTCCACTATTTTAACTTATGAAAATGTTCTACGTATCCACTTGTATTGGTTGTACATTCACTGGAGAAACTAGATATTTATGCGCACTTAGTAATTTGTTGTCATTCTTTCACAGGCTAGAACCTGGTCACTTGAAGGATCTCTCAAGTTAAAGAATTCCTTTGGCTATGGGGATATTTGGGACGTGTCTGGGGCATACGGCTGGGACCAGACCTCGGAGTTAAGTGCTGGATTGTCCTTACCTAGATTCAAAGCGGTACCAACTCCTCTGACAGCTCGTGTGTCATTACTTACACAAGACTGGTTAAAGTTTTCATCATATAAAGAGCGGCTCTTAGGAATTTCTCTTGGTTTTCTTTCATCTAAGCACCATAATTTGGCTTACAATCTTACATGGCGTAACTTGACTGATCCATCACACACGTCCTCCAAGTCGATAAGGAGGCAGTTAGGGCACAGCCTTCTCTCCTCTATAAAATACACTTTCAAGGTTGATCGCAGAAATTCACATCTGAGGCCCACAAGCGGGTGGGCCTTTCTCTCCTCATCTCAAATTGGTGGGCTTGGACCAGATAGTAAGAGTTTGCGGTTCGTACGACAGGTAAATTTGATTCCTTTGTTCTTGTTAACATAAATTCCCTTCACATAGCATAATTTCTATTCTAGTAAATTTCATCACCCAGACTTGCCCTTACTGCTATCACTGTTTAAACTCAATTTAGTTTTTAAATATGTTTGAGTTGTGTGGTATTTCCTTCTCGCTTATCCTTGAATTTCCTACACAGTTATTGTGCTTCCTACTTGGTGTCATGGATTTATATAGTATGTATATGAATCTAATTTTGCAGTCCTGTATGTGTACATGCAAACTGTTTTCAATTGTAATGCACTTATTATTTTGTAAACTAATTGTCTATTTGGTCTCCGGTTTTGGTAATCAGGACCCATATACAAGGTTCTTACCTGTGGTATAGCTATCGGGTCATTTCCATGACAGTCTGTACCAACTGTTTTTTGCGGGTTCTAATCCGAGCATCAGGTTTTGGCACTACAGACTTAAAAAAAGAAGTATATTTAAAGATGCGAAAAATAAAATGTTATGGTTAGAATAGTCTCGTTGAAGTCATCCTCAATAAATAAATAAATACGGGCAAATTTTAACTAGTCCACGACGGACCATCCAAATAGTGACCTACACCATTCATCTTGACCTTCATGTTCTAAAATTTGTGATTAGAAAACATGTTTGGTCATATCTAGCTCATGGATTAATTGATGTCATTTGCATTATTTTTCGCAAAAAGTTAAATTGAATTCACTAGATCTGTGGGTTAGGAATATCCAAACCATATTATTTTTAACCTACACATTTTTGAGAATGGAAGAAAAACATTGTCTTAATGGAAGAAAAACAATAGTTGCTCCCGCAAGAAGTGATAATATAGTAGTTAATGGAGACACGTTGGGACTAGAGATAGGCCTAGACGAACATGAAGAAGGATATGGAATTTTTTTTAAAGGTTACAGGTCTTACAGAGGACATGGCCCTTAACATAGCCGAATGGAAGAAAAGGATTCAAACCGCCGACCCCAAAATTTTGGGATAAAGGCTTTGTTGTTGTACATTTTGAGTATGGAGGTCACAATGAATGATGTGGATCTCACCATTTGGTTGGCCCACCATGAACATTTTAAATTTTGGCTATATTTTCTGTCGGTCTTAGCGAAGACTGAAATTTAGGTGCGCGTGTACAGGGTGCATACAAAATTTACCAACTCCACATATTGCAGAGAGGACATCTCAATTTCATTGATATTTGTAAAATTAAACGTTTATTACATGGATAGTAGCAGGAAATTCATGCAAGGGAATATGTTATTTTTTAGAAATGACACAGTAGAGGTATCTCTCTATATATGTATGTAGATGAGTATTATTTATGCTTTTACATACTTTTCTGTTCTTTTCCGGATCACAACTATTGGGCATAAAGAAACTGCCCCCAAAACTTGTACATCGCTGAATGAGAATACTAGTATAAGAATTAGTATATTATCTTGGAAGTTGGAGGTTGTTCCAAATGGTCAAAGGAACTGCTTGAGCTAGGGGTTGGCCTAAACGGAGGAGGTACCTGGATTGAGGCTGTGAAAAGGAACTGAGACCAATATGCACTAGTTAGGAGTGGTAGGATCTGGTCAAAGGAGCTGCTAGAGATAGTGATTGACCCCAATGGCCAAAGGAGTTTTTCAAATGACAATAAGTTGGGAGAAAATAGTGTGAATTGGTTTATGCATGTTGAACTTGGACCAATATGCACTAGTTAGGAGTGATAGGATTCTGGTCAAAGGAGCTGCTAGAGCTAGGAGTTGGCACAAACGGCCAAAGGTACCTGGATTGAGGCTGTGAGAAAGATATGCCATTTGTGTTTGCTAATGTTAGAAAGGAAGTGACTTTTAACCGAGCAAAATGGATGACAAGGTACATGTAGCGGACCCCAAATGATTGGGATACATGCTTTGTTGTTTGCTAATGTTCGGCTTTTAAGGGACCAGAACAGGTGCATGTAGCCGACCACGAAAGACTTTTAAGGGAGCAAAATGGATGACAAGGTGCATGTTGTCATATCAAGCATGATATCTTCTTACTCCCTTTTATTGATATTTACATGTAGGATATAAAAGAAAAAGAGAGAAAAAAAAGGTGTACTCAACACATATCTACAAAGTATTGGAGTATCCAAGTATTCATGCTCCATAGCTGGAGGGATGTGTAAGTAAACTACTGACTGGTTACATCAAACACACCTAATATCCTAGAATTATAGAAGACCTCTATAATGCCATCTGGAAAGTAGAGTATAGATCACGAGAAGGTAAGCCTTATATGATTCTAGGAACATTTCCTATTTTAGTAGGAGCGGAAGAAGTGCATAAACCATTTTGTCACTTGCTGAAAGTATCAGATTAACAGTTCAGTTGAAACTTGAAAGCTTAACTGATGGGATTTGAAGTAAAATAGTTATTTAAACTGGACAAACATTGATCTTGTTATTGATTTGGAAGCCTATTCTGCATATATTAGATTATGACTTTGGGAAAGTTGGAAATTTTGTAATTGCAATGTTAAGTGACAATGCAGAAACAAAAAGAAAGTTTAAAGCCCCAAAATTAGATTTTTGCTATGATCAAGAGGAATCCAAACCCTAGTTTGTTGTTTTGGTTTTAAGCGAAGAGGAGCATTTCATAAGCAGCATCTAGCACACAATTGAAGATTAGAATGAACACAGTTCTGGGATTGGTTTGAAGGTGTGAGAATGATGATTTAGGGGTCTCAAAGGCTCGAAATCATCTTTGTAACCTTTCTTGTATATGGTTGATATATTTGGGAGGTGGCGTCATCATGAAAAGTTTGCAACTGTTCACTTCGGTTGCACTGTTTCTTTTCTTGTTGTAATATGGACAAGTGTTGATGTTCTATATAGAGGAGTTATAACTTATAAGCATCTTGTTTGTACTTTGTTACAGGAATTTGATCTGCGTGGTGCTCTACCCTTGGGTTTTTATAATGCTGCATTCAATATTGGAGTCTCGGCAGGTGTCATTATGCCATGGGGTGGGGGGTTCCTGAGCTTACCCTCGCCAGTTCCTGATCGTTTCCACATGGGTGGTAATTCTTCTCCAGTTTGCAGCTTGGGAGGGTTCAACTCTTTGTTGGGGTTCAGGATGAGAGGTTTAGGTCCAACTGACTTGCGTAGATTGGTTACCAGAAGAGCTGATGATGCCAACCCCCAAGTGTCCCCAGGAAGGGATGAACTTGGCGGTGATCTTGCAGTTACTGCTTTTGCAGACCTGTCCTTTGATCTACCTCTTAAGCTGTTCAGAGACAGTGGGATTCATGGTCATGTGTTTGCCTCTGCCGGAAATCTTGCTAAAATAACAGAGGACAGGCTTAAAGAATTTTCACTTGGAAAATTTTGGCAGACATTTCGAAGCTCGATAGGGTTAGGTGTGGTAATTCCCACAAAGTTGTTACGGATGGAGGTTCGTCATTTCGTCCTTTGAAGATGTCAAGAACATAACTTTCATTTTTTTTTTTTTTCAATTTGATAACTAGTTGGTTTATTTGCTTTTCAGATCAACTACTGTTACATACTGAGGCAATCCGAGCACGATATGGGAAAGACGGGCGTACAGTTCAACTTCTCTTCTCCATCATAGTTGGTGTTTTTACTGAAAGAGTTTATTTCCTTGATAGCGATTGAGAGTCAGTCCTGATGACACCAAAATAAAATCATAGCTTCTGATTCGATACTTATTTTTTCCATCAAGTTTTTTGGTTTCATTCATGAGAGTATTAAGAAAACCAATCAATGAATCAGATAAGAGGTACATTCCAACTGGCTGGAAAGTGGTTATGGTGCATTCCTCCCTCATTACCGATTTGTTTTCAGCCATTTTTTGTGCTGTGTTGTGCTCTTCAATGTTGTGATGAGAGTTCTTTTCTCAAGGAGCAGCCTTTGTTATACTTTATGCAAATGGATTTTTTTTTTACTTGTATTGTTTCATGACTTCATCCTCCCATGTTTATCTGCCTGAACGCTTTAGGTGAGGTTGTGTACTGTAACGCTACCAATGTTCATGTCATTTTTTTTTTCCTTCTGTTTTAGAATGATTTTGCTATGGTGTATCCAATAATCAATGTTAAGAACAACCATTAAGGTCAGTTGAGCCATACATTTACTGAAGCAGCATACTCATTTCATGCAATGTGGACCTCAGTGCATCTGAACTCGACTACTAAACTCCTCTGCAGTCGTTGTTTCATGCTATAAGCAAGTCATTGTCACATAATTTACATTCGATATTTATGGACAACTCTCCCATTTCAGATCCCGTCATTGTAACTTGCTGAGATAAAAAACAGACAAATTTTTATTTCTTAGCATACATTACTCTACTACAACTCAAGGTGTCAAAACATTGCCATTATGATTATGTATGCGCAGGAATCATGCCATGCGTGATGAATTGGAAAGGACCTGACATGCTTTCTTAGCTTACACTCACAAAAATCACGGTGGTTCATATGGACTTTACTATACTTTCGTTGACCTCTTATTGGGTTAATGCCTTAATTAATTCAACCTTGGCACGGAATAACTTATACATTCAATGTACATTTATATAATCAAATTCCCTCAAAATTAGTTTTATATGGTCCAATTATTTTGCGGTCTTAAACTGGTGAACCCTCTTTGAAATTTTAGCTCCGCTGTCAGTAATTTTCTTTATACCGGCAGATGGGATTGTAATTGAATGAAAGCGTCATCACCTCACCTCCTCCTGGCCGGTTCTCCCTACTCTAAACACCAAACAACGTCATTCATGCGTGAATACAGCGCTAGTGACTTCTGGAGTTTGAGAACATTTTACAGGTTCATAGTATAAGACTTTGCAATATTAAAGTAACTGTCAATATCATTATAGTTTGTGGTTGGGAAAAGCCTTACACTGTAAAGCAGCAATATCATCACAGTGGTATCCCTCTTTTCCAAGGTTCGCACTTTTCCCGGGTCTGCAGTATCGGTATCGGACGAGTATCAGGATCAACAATATTGACAACATCGGTAGTTTTGAATCAGAGGAAAGAAAATAATTATTAAAATTTTAGAAAAAATATTTTATATATTTAGACATAATTTTAAGTATTTTTGTTAGTGTTGTTGTTTCTTAGTAGTTTTGAATGAAATAGTAATCATCCTTGTTAATTGGTTTACCTGCAATAAATAAATTTTCTTCTTTTGTATATTTTTACAACTTTATTGTGTTTTTATATCTTTGTTGATTGGTCTTTTTTGTTCAATTTTTTTTGTCGAATTAACTGAAAAAGATACCTCCAATGTCGATATTAGTCAGTATCGATAATATCGATATCAACTGGTATTAGATCAGGACATGTCAAACCATATCAGTATCATATCGTATTAGATCAGGACATGTCAAACCATATCAGTATCATATCGGATTGGAATCGGCCGATACCGCAAACTATGTTATTTTCCACCAGGAAGATGCAAGCAGGAAGGAAGATGCAAGCAGAAGCAAACAAAGTCGAGTAGCATCTATTTCATTGCCAAACAAAAGGAGGCTGTATATGTGTGCAAACAACTAATATCTTGACTAACTTTGCTGAATTTTTGTGACAAGTCAAGTCGAGCTTCATTCAAATCATCCAGACCTGACTTTTAAGTGCATGCAACTTGGGGATGAGGATGGCTCAATCAAGTGTAGATGATTTGTTAATTGGACTACTTCAAACATGGACGGTGGAAGTGTGTTTAAATTAAGCTTTTAACGCTTACACAGTAATAGAGAAGTTGAATAAGATGAAAACTAAGATACTATCACAATCAACGTTTTAAAAACCGACCCGCAAATCGATCCGAACATGAGGGTTCAACCAGTAGGTTAATGTATGTAATCCAAATTTAATTTCTTATGAACACTAATTTTTATAAAAATATTTATTTACAGTTGGTTAAAAAAAAAAAAAACACAAAATCATTGGCTCTTCAAATTCTTGTCCGGATTCCATGATTAAAAGGATAGAGTAATCGAACAAAGGCAAACCCATATTTGATTGGGATAAAGCAAACCCAACTCGTGTGAAAACAACATGGCCATAACAAGAAGGCATCTCCGTGCACAAAATCGGGTGTTAGCTTCAACAAATTAATTAGTGACCCTTTTTTTCTTCGTTAGCAAATCTGTGAGGAATCCGTGATTCTCTACTGCATGTCGGCATCACAGAGCCATTTCCCCACCGCTCTACTTTCTTTTCTTTTTCTTTTTCTTTTTCTTTTTCTTGCATGTCTCCAATTCTCCCCAATCCATCCATCCATGACTCATATGCATATATGATCGATGCATGCATTACTTACATGTAACATACACTATTGCTTGCTTGTCTCCTAGTACTGTTAGCTAGCTAATTAGGGTTAGGGTTAGGGTTTGTTTTTGTTAGCTTCCTTCCAACTTGTTTCAGTATTAATTCTTCACATGCCGCCATATAGGGATGAGATGATGTATATATGATGATGAAACAAACACCCATCCATTGATTCCATCGGCGGCTATCGGATGTCTGTTTCTGAAGTCTCTCTCTCTCTCTGCGATCATCTCTCATGAATCATGAAGACAATTAGGGGAGAAGGATAGAGCTCTCTCTTTCACCCCTTTCCTTTTATTCGCCATCATCATCATCTATCGGTCGGTCGGTCAAGGTAGAGCGGCGGTTGAGATGGCTAGCGGGAGCTCGGAGAAGTCGATGATGAGTACTACTCCTTCGGAGAAGGATTTAGGGGAAGAAGAGGGAAACCTTAGACGAAACGACGACGGGAGCTCGAGTGATAGCACGGTCGAGGAGGAGACGGATAGGAAGACGGGGGGATCGGGAGGAGGGATCACATCGGCGGTGAGGCAGTATGTCCGGTCAAAGACCCCGAGGCTCCGGTGGGATCCGGATCTGCACCGTTGCTTCGTTCACGCAGTCGAGAGGCTTGGTGGACAAGATCGTGAGTAGTAGTCGGCATCTCTCTCTTTAGCTTATTCCTCCTTTTGTTAGTTGTTGATTGATTCTTCCACGTACAGGAGCTACTCCTAAGCTTGTTCTCCAAATGATGAATGTTCAGGGACTTAGCATTGCTCATGTCAAGAGCCACTTACAAGTATATATACTTAATTACTTAGTGCTTTTGAATTTGATTTTGATTCTATTGATCATCGTCTTGCTAAATCTGCATCAAGAACTAATTATTTGTTTCCTTTTTTTGTGTGGATATCTACAATATTATATCAGATGTTCAGGAGCAAGAAGATCGACGATTGCGGGCAAAGTATATATATGCAATTAAATTTCTCTCTCAAAATTGATAATTCATAATTTTCACACCAACTTCCTCTTAATTAATCAAATTGCAGTTATATGTGAAGCAAGAACCGATGCGCAAGGAAGAGAGCATTATATAAACAACCTAAACCAACTTCCTCTTATGTTCCGTGGTTTGCATCAAAGGCCTACAAATAACTCAAGGTATATATATATATAGTGTTTATGGTATTATACATAGAATCAGCAATAATATTTCTTGTAACATCCACTATTGTGTCTCTTATTTGATGATTTGGTAAGTAACTCCTCTTTTTGTCACAGATATTGGTTGCACAATTACAAGTACTTGAATAGTAGTACAAGTACTAGTCATGCCATGGGCTCAAGAGTTTACAGTTCAGCTGCCGAAATGATCTTCGGTAGGTGCAACCGAGTTGCCGACAGTCACGACTTCTACGCGGGGAGCTCTGCCCTCATGAATGATCGGTCCGGTGAGTTACATGAACCAATGAAGGAGCTTCGATGCCTTATTCGTGACCGAGAAGTACTAGAACCCTCAAATGTTGGACGGAAGGCCGATGATTCAGAGCCAGACTTGAACCTAGCACTCGGCATCGGGTCGAAGACGACGAAGAAGAAGAAGAGGGGAAGGGATTGGGAAGAAGAAGATGTAGGGAGTACCTTATCCCTCTCCTTGTTCCCACCTATTTGATTCAAGGCAAGAGAGTGATGTTTCAAGAGAAGAGATGTCGAGAGATCATGCGCGCATGCCATCAAAAGATTGAAACTAGCTAGTGGCAGTGGTGAGCACCCAAAAGTGACAAGTACTACTCTAGATCTGACTATATGCATGAGTGCAATGTTGTGAGATCTTGTTAGTACTCGCCAATGGAGGGAGGTACACTTAATTTTTTTCCTTAATTAGTTTCTAATTTGTACTTGATGATACATAAGCTAATAATATACATAGATAGGAGACTATCAAGATCACCTCCATATGGCTTTGTTGCTTCCAACCTAGAGATTAAACAGGCCGGCCAGTCACATGAAAGAACCTTGGAGAGAGAGAGAGAGAGAGAAATGTCTTGGCTAGCTGCACATGATCCTAGCTTGACTGAAAGTCTGCAGAGGGATCTATAGGTTTTTCTTCTTTGTATGACTTTGTGACTAGTGTTTGTTGTATAATCAATGATGTGAAGAGGTTAGGTATACCATTGACTAGAGAGTTTTACTGTTGGTACAAACTAAATTCATGCTAAATATAGTTTTTATCTGGCCAGTATAGACCAAGCTTATTTGGTTGGGGTATTTTGTAAAAAAAAATTGTGGGAATTCTCTGTGAGAAACTTGCTCTCTTCTCTACATTTCATGTCACTTAATTTGGGTTCATATTGCCTTCTTCAGAATTTCTCCTTTAATGCTGCATTCAACTAAGTTGTATACTGATCAAGAATACATTATATTTATATATCTTCTTCCTATTTGTATATCAAAATTTTAAATAATTATGGGCATGTTTTCAAATTTCCAGCTATAAGAATTTTGATGTGTGTGAGATAGAGAGAGAGACCAGGATCCCTCTATTAAGCTTCCATCAATATCTCCGAAATAACAGTTATTGGATGTAACTTCTTAATTTGATCGTATATATTAGTTCAATATATATATATATATATATATATATATATATATATATATATATATATAGTTTAATGATCTAATCTGTATGGTCATCTTTGATAGATCCAATGGCTAGTATTTCCGAACATTCGAGGATGCTTAATATATTAGGAATCTTAATAATAATAATAGGATTGAAGCAAATTGTCCTAGTCCTACCGAGTTCTAAATATGGAATTATATGTAAAGCTTACAAAGGATTGGATTTTCATGTATGGACACACTATATAAAGGGACCTACTTAAGTTTCCTTGGGTAGATAATTAATTGTGATAAAAAAAAAGGTATTGGGTAGCCACTGATAGGTTGAGAGAAAAAGAGAGAGAAGAAATAGAGAGAAATTGGTTTCTCATATCTTCTTATGTGTAATTTCTGAAGATTTTTTGAATTCTCTTTGTACTTTCTCTGGTAGTTGGGTTACGAAGTTGTAGCGATCTTGTAAAGACTTGTAATCTTATTAGTACCGATCTCGCTCTCATGAAATAATTTTACCGATTATGATTTTTCACTTAATTCTTGTGTCTTTGTCTTGAATTGAGTGATCTTTATTTTTCTGCATAAGTCAATCATCGAGTTTGGTGTGGACGGGTGTCGGTTCGTCGCAGACGCTCATCTTGGGGAATAATTTTTGCTACTATTTCCAACATAATAGCTCGTATGCGTGTGATATATATATATATATATATATATATATATATATATATATATATATATATATATATATATATATATATATATATATATATATATATCATCCTCCCTCAATCTCTGGAATAGTAGCTGTTGGATCTTGTTTAAATTATCTAATCTTAACTGTTGATTTGAACAATTCAAATTAACGGTTAAGATTAGATGACTTAAAAAATTCCAACGGTTGTGATCATGGGAATGGAAGGAATATATATATATATATATAGAGGCAGGGAATGATCGAGATTCCCGCTATTAAGTATTTTTGAATGTTTCCGAAATAGCAGTTGTTAGATATGTCTTTTTGGACCGTACATATTAGTTTAGAATCTCGTGAGAAATTGGGTAGTTAAGAATGTTAGTCCCGAAGAGAAGTAGATGCACTGAGATTCACACAAGAGTTCCTCTACAGTGACACACAACCCCTAAGAAGCACAACACCAGGAACATGTAACAAACTGACTGAACAAGAAAAAGAAAATACAACAACAAAGAGGAAAACGTTCTTCTCTTTACTTTCGCAGACGCTACAATGAGATAGAACGAAAAACAAGAAGAAGAAATACAGAGAAATGAACTCCTTGCTAGGGTGATCAAAACTACCGGTGCTCAAAGCAAGATTCGTCCTACATGACGATCTGCCCCCAGGATCCAGCAAGTTCACAAAAGAACTTCTGGAACGCTCTAGGTCAGATCACTCAAAAAAAATACTACGAGGGAGGGGTGCTTTCTGGGACGCATGTACTCTGGTGCTCTCGATTTTTTTCCAAACAGAACTAAATGAAAGAGAAGCTCCTCTATATATAGAGGAAAACAACACCTATGTGGCCTGAGAAAGATCAGGCCGCATACACTACCAGAATAACATATATTAGCGACGCCTAAAAACTTCGCTAATAGGTAAACTAACGTCGCTAAAATAATTTAGCGACGTAATTAGCGACATTTTTACGGTGTCACGTATTTCATAGTCGATGACAACAAAAATATCGCTAATCGTCGCTGTAACGACGTATATTTGTGACGAAACGACGTCGCAGAATATACGACGATCACTACTAGAAAAAGCGGGATTAGTGACGTATTTTAGCGACTCCAAGTAAAAACGTCGCTAAATTAGCGACTCCGTAAAAATTGTCGCTAGACGTCGCTAAATGGCGACATTTAGCGACTTTTATTAAGATTTTAAAAGATTAGTCGCTATAAGTTCAATTAAGGTCGCTAAACGTCGCTAATATATCTGATTTAGCGACGTTTAACGTCGTAATTAGCGACATATATATCAAAAATATTTAGCAACGTATTTAGCGACGTCTTTGACGTCGCTAATTTTTATTTTAGCGACATTTGTATTTGACGTCGCTAAACGTCGCTAAATTTTGGTTAATTAGGGCTCAGTTTTCTTTTCCCCCATATGTCGAAAATTTCAAAACTTTTCGATTTCTCCCGCCCCCTCCCCCCCTCTCCGGCGACCGGCTCTCCACGGCTGCGGTTACTCCGGCATCCCCTGTAAACCCCCAGATTTTGCAAGAATTTTAAATTAGGATTTTTCACAATTTTCTGGAATTTTCTGGAAATTTTCTGTAATTAAAATCAAGGTTTTAATTATTAAATAATTTTTAATTGATAATAAATAATATTAAAATATTATGAAAGTAATATTTTTGGGTGTAAAATAAGAAATTGGACTTAGTGTAATTTTTCTGAAATTTATCGGGCCCCGGACCTATTTTTAAATGCCTAAAAACTATTTTATTAATTAATTAATTAATTATACTAATTATTATTATTATTATTATTATTATTATTATTATTATTATTATTATTATTTTCTTATATTCAGCCCGGCCCGTTCCCTCTGGCCCAGCCCGTTGGGCCTAGCCCAGCCCACGACCGCCTAGCGGGTCGGGTCGGGTCTGCCCGAACCCGACCCGCACCGCTAATCCGTCTCCCCATTCTCCCCACGACCCCGAGTCATCCGCCGCCTCCGCCGCGCCGTGGCCGCACCGCCCGCCGCGCCATAGCCGCCACGACCCCGCAACCGCCGGCCGACCTCCCCTCTCTCCTCCCTCTCCTTCCCCTATATTAAACCCTAACCCCCTCTCTCTCCGCCTCCGTCCCCCGCCCCGACAGAACCCCGCCGCCGTGCCGCCCGTTCCCCTCCTCCTCCTCCTTTCTCTCCGCCCGGCTCAGCCTCCGCCTCGCCGCCCTCCTTCCTCCCGCCGCTGCTCCGCCAGCAGCCGACCCCGCTGCCGAGTTCCCTCCTCCGCTTTCCCTCTGGCACCCCGCAGCAGACCCAGCGCCGGCCACCGTGCCCAGCCACCTCCGGCGACGCCGCCGTGCAGCCCCGACGCAGCCGGCCGGCCTTTCCCCCGCCGCAGAGCCGCCTGAGCACCTGAAACCCTAACCCTAATTTTACTTTTGGACACGGGACACAGGACACAGTGTCCTGTGTCGTGTCGGACACGGTGAAATCCGGTTTTTCAGACCCTGTTCAGGTGCGTGTAACTTTCGCCTCGTAGCTCCGTTTCCAATTTCGTAAATTGTGTTGCGAAGCCTGTATGACCCTCTCGGTGTCCGGACAAACTGTTCGGGGCATCGCGTCCTGTGGTGATCGCACACCGCGATCCAAAAACAGGAAAAACCAGACCCTGTTTTCACCCCGGAACTGAGTCCGTCCCGCCAAACGGGACGACTTGGTCGCGTGCGGTCTTCACAGATACGTACGCATCATCGATACGGACGTGTGAGTTTTCGTGGAAGCTGATTCGGGTGTGCGTGCACACCGGAATCAACACGTATCCGCGGACATTGTCCCGTATCCGCCTTTTCTGCAATTCACCCTAACTTCGTGCACACACGTCAGATCGAGACGAAACTTGCGCCATCGGACTCGTAGCGATACGCTGGTCCTGTGGGTCAAGTTTGGTTCGATTCTGAGAACGTTGACGAAATCGCGTGTCGTGGGCCCCACAAGCCCCGCTCGACGGGCGATTTTGTGTTCGGCTCATCGGAATCCAAATCTGGAAGTTCCGTTGGGTTCGTATCAGCGTTCCTGACCTGTTGACACTAAGTTTGGTGAATTTGGAGACCTTTGACCCGGACACGTTTTTCGGTGCAAAGCGGGCCCACCGGCGGACCCCGTTTTGACCCGAAACTGCCGTTTTTGCCCTTGTCTCCAAATTGGACCCAAGGACAGGCGTTTCTAGCTATTTGACACCTTCTAAGCGTGATGGTAATGTTTATTTCAGCATCCGGGCTCATCTCTGGATATTTCCCCGAAGTAAAATTAATCGGATCCAAACAACAGGCAAGTACCTGCACTTCAAGTTAATCTTTATATTGTGATAATTAAATTCCCTGCTCTACTAGTACCCTTGCTGATTACACGTAGTGTCAGAATACTGTATTTCATGTCTTGAATATTGGAATTCATGTCTTGTTTTTCATGACGGGTGGGAGAATACTAGAAGGCATGTAGTTTACCCTTCCCCTTTCCGTGAATAATAGCTGTTGGTACACGACTGTCCATCAGCCGGATCTCGATTATTCGTGACTAATAGCCGTCTATGACGGCCGGATTAGCCTTATAAACCCCTACATGCCAACTATGTATTCTAAAACAAACACAAGTTTCATACAGATAGTCTCTAGTCTTGTTATCTTTCTTGCTGACTGTGTAGTTTCATTTTCTGTCTCATTTATTTCCTGCTTTCTCATATTCCTGTTTATAGCATTAACTCTGAGATATTGATGTTTCTGTTATGCAATTTTCTCAATATGATACTCAATTTAATTGTCATAAATATTTAGTTTATTCTTGTTGTGCACTGTGTACTTTGCTCCTTTCCTGACTGGATCCGTTATTTTAGGCGAGGATGAGAACTATGCCCCTACCTATTATGGCCCCTATGAGGCAGCAGGTGACACAGTTGAGAAGCCGGTTCCCACTCAGGAGACTACTTCTGAGGAGAAGTTAGCCAGTTAGCTAGGATTATTCTTTCAGCACAGTAATCGGGTTTGTCCCCGATTTATCTTCTGGCTTTGTATTAACTGTGGATTGTTTGTCCCAGATCAAATATTATGAAATCTTAGCATTCATATTTCCTGTGATTATTCTTGCCTATTTATTTTGTGGATGAGATAGATTTTATTAATCCCAGAAAATGACCTAGACAGCGTACTACCGCCGACACTGCGGCGTAGGCTGGACGTGCCCACGCACTCGTGCCCGAATATCCGGGTGCGGGTCGTGACACGTTTTTGTGGTGGCCCATGCAGGTCTACGACTAAATTGTTCGGTTTCAACTTCGGGACCGAACAGGCCTGCAATAAGAATAGGATAAGTTTAGGATCTCATCCACTTGCTTGAATCGTTCTTGACATCTATGTCGGATTTGAATTAATTCCTTGACTTGCATCCTGCCTTGATTCCTGTGCGCTCTTATCGTTTATTTTGGATGCAGAGTAAAGGATCTACCAGCAAGCGATGAGGTTCCTACAAGATCACCACGAGATGCTCTACCAGCATGACCGTGGAGAACGCGCAGACCCTTGGAGTAGCTAATGCGCGTAAGTGATTGTAGATACCGTTCCTAGTATTGTTTAGCTCGTGCCTATTGGTTCGTGACCTCAGCCCCAACCTAGTAATTTTGAACTTGCTAAATAACCTGGTATGCTTTTAAATTTGATGACTATAGAGGTTGTAGATTCTTTTGCTGTTGTGCTTATTATGTGTGTTTTGTGAACTTAAATAATTTGTACCTTCTCTTCATCATCATCCAGCGCACTTAAATTTGATGTACTTAACTTATGCTGCTATTCTATAGCCTAGTTTTGCAAGCTTATCCTTTTATCAAGCTTGTTCATGACATATGTATTAGTGGGTCGACACACTAATACAATTGTCTACTCAGAATCAATGTATTACGGTCTGATCAACCTTAGTGCATTTTGATTCGCCTTTCGCACTACTTTACGTGGATTGAGATATATAGTTGCCTAGTATACTTGCCCTCTAGATATGTCCGAGCATAACTGTATTAATACGAGGATTACCAAGATAGGATTCAATCCACAAACCGCTTGACAATTCCCACTTGAATTCTTTAAAACGCCTTGACCCCGATACTTCTATTCTATCACCCCACCCTTGAACCCCGTATTATTGGTCTTCGTCTCCCCTATTTCGGAAAGACGAAATCTCGTGCCTGGTATAAGTTAGTACATAGATAGTACTAGATATGCCACATAGGCCGATCACATACTTGAGGATTAAACTTTCGTAATTGAGGACATATCATATGTGACATGATCGGCGTTGAAGTTCGAGGATTGAATGACGTAGGTAAACATATTAAGGAATATTTTCTTAAGGTATATAGTCTTTTGTGATGAATGGGTAAACTCTAAGTTGGGTAGCAATGCATTTGTCAACTCGAGAGGAATGTCTTTTGGATCGTGACCGAGTAAGGTCAGATTGGAAGAAGCAAGCCATTACAATTTTGAAAATTTAGAGGAGTGACTAAGATGATTAGTGAATTGATATCGAGGACCCAATAGTGATATCTTAGGTTTATGATTTTGAATCATGAAGGTAAAATCATCAATTTGAATTTAGATGGTAGAATTATAGAATTTCAGACTTGAACATCGGTGGACTACACTTAAATTATTTTTCAATTTGATGATTTGATCTAAGAATTAAAATTTGAAGGTTGGACTACCTAGTTAGAATATTGAGGATGTGAATGGAAATTAAAAGTTTGGAGCATACAAATGGGAATACTGTTGGACTCGAATCACTTCTAGAGGAATTATGATAGTTAGGCAAGGTCATAATCATGTGCAATCCTTGAAGATGTTATAAGGACTTACTCTAAAATCTGCCTGTGGGTAATTTGAGAAAGTAAGAAGTAATGACCATAGGGTAAAATTTTGATTGAAACAAGTAGTCATCTTAAATCATGAAAGGATTGCAGTGGACATGATTAGGATTTAAATTATCGCAAGGAGATTGCGATTGATGTACATGAAGGATTAATAGATTATGGCTTATTTTTAAATTTCGAGGACGAAATTTTTATAAGTTGGGTAGATTGTAAACCCCCAGATTTTGCAAGAATTTTAAATTAGGATTTTTCACAATTTTCTGGAATTTTCTGGGAATTTTCTGTAATTAAAATCAAGGTTTTAATTATTAAATAATTTCTAATTGATAATAAATAATATTAAAATATTATGAAAGTAATATTTTTGGGTGTAAAATAAGAAATTGGACTTAGGGTAATTTTTCTGAAATTTATCGGGCCCCGGACCTATTTTTAAATGCCTAAAAACTATTTTATTAATTAATTAATTAATTATACTAATTATTATTATTATTATTATTATTATTATTATTATTATTTTCTTATATTCAGCCCGGCCCGTTCCCTCTGGCCCAGCCCGTTGGGCCTAGCCCAGCCCACGACCGCCTAGCGGGTCGGGTCTGCCCGAACCCGACCCGCACCGCTAACCCGTCTCCCCATTCTCCCCACGACCCCGAGTCATCCGCCGCCTCCGCCGCGCCGTGGCCGCACCGCCCGCCGCGCCATAGCCGCCACGACCCCGCAACCGCCGGCCGACCTCCCCTCTCTCCTCCCTCTCCTTCCCCTATATTAAACCCTAACCCCCTCTCTCTCCGCCTCCGTCCCCCGCCCCGACAGAACCCCGCCGCCGTGCCGCCCGTTCCCCTCCTCCTCCTCCTTTCTCTCCGCCCGGCTCAGCCTCCGCCTCGCTGCCCTCCTTCCTCCCGCCGCTGCTCCGCCAGCAGCCGACCCCGCTGCCGAGTTCCCTCCTCCGCTTTCCCTCTGGCACCCCGCAGCAGACCCAGCGCCGGCCACCGTGCCCAGCCGCCTCCGGCGACGCCGCCGTGCAGCCCCGACGCAGCCGGCCGGCCTTTCCCCCGCCGCAGAGCCGCCTGAGCACCTGAAACCCTAACCCTAATTTTACTTTTGGACACGGGACACAGGACACAGTGTCCTGTGTCGTGTCGGACACGGTGAAATCCGGTTTTTCAGACCCTGTTCAGGTGCGTGTAACTTTCGCCTCGTAGCTCCGTTTCCAATTCTGTAAATTGTGTTGCGAAGCCTGTATGACCCTCTCGGTGTCCGGACAAACTGTTCGGGGCATCGCGTCCTGTGGTGATCGCACACCGCGATCCAAAAACAGGAAAAACCAGACCCTATTTTCACCCCGGAACTGAGTCCGCCCCGCCAAACGGGACGACTTGGTCGCGTGCGGTCTTCACAGATACGTACGCATCGTCGATACGGACGTGTGAGTTTTCGTGGAAGCTGATTCGGGTGTGCGTGCACACCGGAATCAACACGTATCCGCGGACATCGCCCCGTATCCGCCTTTTCTGCAATTCACCCTAACTTCGTGCACACACGTCAGATCGAGACGAAACTTGCGCCATCGGACTCGTAGCGATACGCTGGTCCTGTGGGTCAAGTTTGGTTCGATTCTGAGAACGTTGACGAAATCGCGTGTCGTGGGCCCCACAGGCCCCGCTCGATGGGCGATTTTGTGTTCGGCTCATCGGAATCCAAATCTGAAAGTTCCGTTGGGTTCGTATCAGCGTTCCTGACCTGTTGACACTAAGTTTGGTGAATTTGGAGACCTTTGACCTGGACACGTTTTTCGGTGCAAAGCGGGCCCACCGGCAGACCCCGTTTTGACCCGAAACTGTCGTTTTTGCCCTTGTCTCCAAATTGGACCCAAGGACAGGCGTTTCTAGCTATTTGACACCTTCTGAGCGTGATGGTAATGTTTATTTCAGCATCCGGGCTCATCTCTGGATATTTTCCCGAAGTAAAATTAATCGGATCCAAACAACAAGCAAGTACCTGCACTTCAAGTTAATCTTTATATTGTGATAATTAAATTCCCTGCTCTACTAGTACCCTTGCTGATTACACGTAGTGTCAGAATACTGTATTTCATGTCTTGAATATTGGAATTCATGTCTTGTTTTTCATGACGGGTGGGAGAATACTAGAAGGCATGTAGTTTACCCTTCCCCTTTCCGTGAATAATAGCTGTTGGTACACGACTGTCCATCAGCCGGATCTCGATTATTCGTGACTAATAGCCGTCTATGACGGCCGGATTAGCCTTATAAACCCCTACATGCCAACTATGTATTCTAAAACAAACACAAGTTTCATACAGATAGTCTCTAGTCTTGTTATCTTTCTTGCTGACTGTGTAGTTTCATTTTCTGTCTCATTTATTCCCTGCTTTCTCATATTCCTGTTTATAGCATTAAATCTGAGATATTGATGTTTCTGTTATGCAATTTTCTCAATATGATACTCAATTTAATTGTCATAAATATTTAGTTTATTCTTGTTGTGCACTGTGTACTTTGCTCCTTTCCTGACTGGATCCGTTGTTTTAGGCGAGGATGAGAACTATGCCCCTACCTATTATGGCCCCTATGAGGCAGCAGGTGACACAGTTGAGAAGCCGGTTCCCACTCAGGAGACTACTTCTGAGGAGAAGTTAGCCAGTTAGCTAGGATTATTCTTTCAGCACAGTAATCGGGTTTGTCCCCGATTTATCTTCTGGCTTTGTATTAACTGTGGATTGTTTGTCCCAGATCAAATATTATGAAATCTTAGCATTCATATTTCCTGTGATTATTCTTGCCTATTTATTTTGTGGATGAGATAGATTTTATTAATCCCAGAAAATGACCTAGACAGCGTACTACCGCCGACACTGCGGCGTAGGCTGGACGTGCCCACGCACTCGTGCCCGAATATCCGGGTGCGGGTCGTGACATCCCCCTCCTCCTCCTCGAGCTCTAGGTAATCTCTCTCTCTCTCATATGACACTGACACAAGACACACTTGGCAGACACGACACACGCACACAGACACGACACACGCATACAGACATTGATAGACACACACGACACACACACACAGACGTAGACACACACACACAACACACACACACAGACGCAGACACACACACACAGACGCAGACACACACACACAGACGTAGATTAAGGTTAGGGTTAGGGTTAGGTTTTTTGACCTGGGGTTAGGGTTAGGATTAGGGTTAGGGTTAGGTTTAGGGTTTTTGATCAGGGGTTAGGTTTAGGGTTTTTGATCAGGGGTTAGGGTTAGGGTTAGGTTTTTTGACCTGGGGTTAGGGTTAGGGTTAGGTTTAGGGTTTTTGATCAGGATTGATTCCTATACATTCATAAACCAAACATTATCTATTTTTACTGTTCAATATCAATTTCTTAATACTTCCCTATGTTAATTTTTAAGTATTAGAAATTGCAACACATGCTAGAAATTATTGTCTAGGTTGATTGAACGATCAACATCTTTAAAATATGTTTAGTTGTCATATTCACTTATATGTAGCATATGTATATTGGTTAATTTTACTATTTAGTGGTTTGGTGTTATTGTTAGAACTGTATGTTTCTAACTTTTACATCTTATTGGTTTGAAATGATTAGTATATAAGGCTCATAATATTTACTAAGGCATACCAGCTGAGCTAAGAAGAAAGGTCTTTGACCCAAGTAAATTCTATTGAGAAGAAAGGTCTTTAGAAACTCATCGCTTAAGTATTCACTATTTTGATCTAATTCAAACACTCTTGCTGATTTGTTTCTCTACTCTATATCGATTGTCCTATGAACTAGTGGCTCTTTCTCCTTTTTTTTAATGAAAAAGAAGTTCGAGTATTTTACCTATGATAAAAAATTCACTAGTAGGATATAACAGAAATAAAAAATAATGTTTTCATCCTGCTTGTTAATATTATCTTCACAAATACATTCTAGCCTAAGGTTCCACATGTATTTGGGATTAATATTATCTTTAGAATCTCTTAAACATGATTGATTAATGTTAAATACATTATTTTACAATACAAACATACAGATGATTTATTAATGTCCATAATCACCTTTCTCAAAACTGAAAGGGATAAATATTCATCATCATTCGTATTATCATCTCCATCATCAACACTACCAATAGATTTGTATCTGTTGGTTGACTAGATATATCTTATAGTATTTTTATTGTTAGGACAAAATGTTGAGCAATAGATATTATGGTATCATTATTATACTGCAACAAACATCTAATTCTTTGTGAGTCATCTAATTCTTCCATTCCGCATTATTAAGGATATGTCTTAAGTAATATCTGTTATCAATTATATTCTTTGTTTTCATCTATCTTACCAGATGGCACCCAAGAGAGCGACAGCTCCTACTGTTAAGGAGGAAGTGATGCCTCCTATTGTTAAGGAGGAAGTGATGTCTCATACTGTTAAGGCGGAAGAGATACCACCTGCGGTATCTCAGACGGGGAGTTCCAGTCACCCAGCACCTATAGCGGCTGTATCTCAGACGGGGAGTTCCAGTCACCCAGCACCCATAGCGGAGCTTGATAACATAAACGATGTTTATGCGCAGTATTTGAGGGACTGGTATTTGCCCTATTTTGGATATCCTCGAGATTGATACTGTGATGTTTCATATACTTATATATTATGCATTTTGTGTTACTATGATACTCTGATACTTATATATTATGTATTTTGTGACGCTGTTTATGCCTATTTTGTGTGACTGTGATACTGTGATACTTTTATGACTGTGATACTTTTATTGTCTGTCTATAATATTTGTGTGTATTAATTGTATGACTGTGATACTTTTATTCATATTAAATATTGTTAATCCGGTGTTGAGTGTTCCACCGAAGGGGTCGGCGAACCCATAGAATTCAACGGAGGGTTGCTCCGGGTCTATTTTTAATTAGAAATTTATAAATTGCAGGAATAATAGTTTGGAACAATTCAGTTTTTATTTTATTTTTTTATAAAATTAGCGACGTATTTAGCGACGTTTAGCGACGTCTAGCTGTCACGACCCGATTCCGTAGAATCGTTGGGGCGTCCCCCGAATCGTGATGCCGTGCGGGCCTGGGATTGCGCCCGCACAAGGCTAAAGTATTTTGCATAGCAAGCACATATTCAGAGTACGCAGATAATTTGAAACACAGATTTGAAACATGGAAAAGTTCTCTTTATTGATAATGAACATCTATTACAAACTCTTAAACGAGTTAGCTAATATGCCGAACGGCTTACAAAAGAGATGACTCAAAATGAGATAGCAGTCCTGTACATTATATCCCTTTACTAAACTTCAAAAGATATAGACCTCCAGGCTGGAGGACGGCTTTGCCACGGAGCTGTATTTGTGTATGAAGAGTTACAAGCTCCTGGTTCTTCAAGTACTTCAAAGCGGCGCGGTCAGGGTGCGCCAACATCTGGACTGGATCGGGAAGACGACTTCGGCTCCTCGCTCGGTTCGCCTTAGTGCGGAGAACCTGTTTCAACGAGGGTCAGCATATCGAAACATGCTGGTGAAAGCGAGCTAGCCTGACTTTACCAATCAACACGTTGTTTTAATGAAGCATGCATATTTGTGGGTTTCTATCTTGCCTTAGTTCATTTACAAGTAAGCAGCATATAGAATTTACTGAAAATGAACGTGCCACCGTTCGGTAGATTTTACCTGCCCGTCTGAATCACCTGCACAATACTTACCTTGCCTTCCCTGCCACGAAGACACAAGTTAGTATGCAACAGGTTTAAATATACATAGAGATCACTGGCATGTTGCCACGAGGGACAGATTATAGTCTCAGGGCAAAGTGACGTGCAACGCGGGTGGCGAGCCCCGTTGCATAACATTTTGCCGGGTAACATACGACTATACATACGTTCCGTCCGGATCGGATCGGTCCCAGCGCCCCGGTGACCGTCCGCGAAACTCATAACATACCTTGTGCACAAGCTGTCCGTGATCGAATAACACTCATAGAATAATTCCATAGCATAACGGTTTGCATAGTCTTCCGGACAGTTTATTTCATAACAAGCATATTCCATACTTAGCACGATTCATAGAACAGTTATAGACGAACTAGCATGCAGGATGATAACCGTTCATAAGTTTAGTTGACAAGCATAATGAACCAAGTCTATTCTCTTTTATCTTGGTTTCTTTTATTATTACTTGGTATCGTTTGATCGGGGCAAAGAAGATTGCCGATTTTAGATGCGAAGCTTGGAAGCAGGGCTAGCTAATCGGGTTGGTAGCCACTCACTTGGTTGGAAGGAAAGGAGAAGGAAAGAGGCGCTTCACGACTCCGCTCGCAAGCCACCTACTGCTCGTTCACCTGCACACGAACAGCTTGATCAATACTCCATCCTCTCTTTCCAATCTCGAAATTGAAATGCAGTTCAATGAACGAAAACAATGAAAACCATCGAAACCGTTCAAGAAAAACAAGCAAATCCCAAAACCAACTCAAAGCACGAAAGCAACAAGCGATATCGAAAACCGAGGCATAAAAGATAGCAGCGGAGAGGTCCCTCCTGACTCTGCCGCTAAGCTGATCCTTGGGGCACGGTCCACTGAATATGGGAATCGATTCCGAAGAAACAAATCCATAACGAGGACGAGTTCTTAATTCAATCTATCCCGATCGAACGATACCGACTTGTGTTTCTTAGCCGCGCTTCCCGCACCGGGGGAACGGGGCGTTACATCCTACCCAACTAATTGGAAGTTTCGTCCCGAAACTTAAGAACAGAACCAACCGTTAGGGATTTGGTTGAGGCAGGAGCTTAGAGGGGAGTGGACAATCCCGAGCTACGTGGCCTGGCCCGCCACAGTTGAAGCATAGACCTTTTCTGCTGTAACATCTATCGATAGTGTGCCCACGTCTTCTGCAGAAATCACAGTATGGTCTCTGGTTCCCTTTGTGATGACCACCGTCGTTATGTCGCTTTGGAGCGTTGTTTCCTCCGTCGTTGCTTTGGCGTTTGTGACTGGAAGTATGTACAGTGCCGGCAGCAACATGAGGATATTGTGGTTCGAGCGATAAGGCGTGATTCATGACTTCACGCATTGTTCCATACTGATTGTTGACCACGTGCGCATGGATGGCAGGGCGCAAACCACCTTCAAACCTTCTAGCTCGACTCGCTGCATCAGGTAAATAGGCCCTAGCGAATTTGGAGAGTCGGTTGAATTCGGCGGAATACTCCTTAACTGTCATCCTACCTTGCCTCAGTTGCACGAAGTCGTTTTCCATTTGACGTTGTACTGGAGGGGGTATAAACTCCTCTTCGAACGCGGCACGAAAGGTCGTCCACGAGATCGCCTCCTCTCCGTGATCAAATTGGAGAGATCGTCGATGCACGTTCCACCAATCGTGTGCGTTGAGGCGGAGCTGAAGTTGCGCGCAGGCGACGCACTTCTCTTCGGGGACCACAAGCAGATCAAAGTGGTCTTCAAGCTCTGCCAGCCAATCTAAAGCCACGATGGGTTCCTCAGTCCCGTTGAATGGGGTGTTGCAAACTTTCTTGAAGTGGCCAAAGTCGAAGGCAGTCACGTCCCTCGCCTTTGGAATTTGTGGCGTCTCTACTTCAAGCACGGGCTGTTCCACCGGAGTCGTTGTTGTTGCGGCAGAATGGTTGGCAGCCAAAGTCTGAACAATCTGTTGCAGGGCATCTACCTGCTTCTGTTGGACTGAGAATCGGGTCTCTAGATTGCTTTCTATCCGGGCCTGGCGAGCTTCGTCTCTTTGTCGTTGCTCTTCTAGCATTTTCATTACCCGCTCAAGCGGGTCGACTTGAGACATGCCTCGTTGGCTCCGAGAGCTTCCCGAGGTGCCCGAACTACTTTCTTGTGTTTCGTTCGGTGCTTGCGCTGCAGATTGCGCTGGATCCATTCCTTCAAAAGAAGGTAAATTACATTAGAATCATAATGTATTATGGACTTATTGCATGAACGTATCTCATTTTGGCCTAGTGAGTTCAAGAGTTCGCACAGGAATTTGATCGTTAAAGAAACTTTTCCAGCACGAGTCTAAGGAACTTGAATCTGTGCTCTGATACCACTATGTCACGACCCGATTCCGTAGAATCGTTGGGGCGTCCCCCGAATCGTGATGCCGTGCGGGCCTGGGATTGCGTCCGCACAAGGCTAAAGTATTTTGCATAGCAAGCACATATTCAGAGTACGCAGATAATTTGAAACACAGATTTGAAACATGGAAAAGTTCTCTTTATTGATAATGAACATCTATTACAAACTCTTGAACGAGTTAGCTAATATGCCGAACGGCTTACAAAAAAGATGACTCAAAATGAGATAGCAGTCCTGTACATTATATCCCTTTACTAAACTTCAAAAGATATAGACCTCCAGGCTGGAGGACGGCTTTGCCACGGAGCTGCATTTGTGTATGAAGAGTTGCAAGCTCCTGGTTCTTCAAGTACTTCAAAGCGGCGCGGTCAGGGTGCGCCAACATCTGGACTGGATCGGGAAGACGACTTCGGCTCCTCGCTCGGTTCGCCTTAGTGCGGAGAACCTGTTTCAACGAGGGTCAGCATATCGAAATATGCTGGTGAAGGCGAGCTAGCCTGACTTTACCAATCAACACGTTGTTTTAATGAAGCATGCATATTTGTGGGTTTCTATCTTGCCTTAGTTCATTTACAAGTAAGCAGCATAAAGAATTTACTGAAAATGAACGTGCCACCGTTCGGTGGATTTTACCTGCCCGTCTGAATCACCTGCACAATACTTACCTTGCCTTCCCTTCCACGAAGACACAAGTTAGTATGCAACAGGTTTAAATATACATAGAGATCACTGGCATGTTGCCACGAGGGACAGATTATAGTCTCAGGGCAAAGTGACGTGCAACGCGGGTGGCGAGCCCCGCTGCATAACATTTTGCCGGGTAACATACGACTATACATACGTTCCGTCCGGATCGGATCGGTCCCAGCGCCCCGGTGACCGTCCGCGGAACTCATAACATACCTTGTGCACAAGCTGTCCGTGATCGAATTGCACTCATAGAATAGTTCCATAGCATAACGGTTTGCATAGTCTTCCGGACAGTTTATTTCATAACAAGCATATTCCATACTTAGCACGATTCATAGAACAGTTATAGACGAACTAGCATGCAGGATGATAACCATTCATAAGTTTAGTTGACAAGCATAATGAACCAAGTCTATTCTCTTTTATCTTGGTTTCTTTTATTATTACTTGGTATCGTTTGATCGGGGCAAAGAAGATTGCCGATTTTAGATGCGAAGCTTGGAAGCAGGGCTAGCTAATCGGGTTGGTAGCCACTCACTTGGTTGGAAGGAAAGGAGAAGGAAAGAGGCGCTTCACGACTCCGCTCGCAAGCCACCTACTACTCGTTCACCTGCACACGAACAGCTTGATCAATACTCCATCCTCTCTTTCCAATCTCGGAATTGAAATGCAGTTCAATGAACGAAAACAATGAAAACCATCGAAACCGTTCAAGGAAAACAAGCAAATCCCAAAACCAACTCAAAGCACGAAAGCAACAAGCGACATCGAAAACCGAGGCATAAAAGATAGCAGCGGAGAGGTCCCTCCTGACTTTGCCGCTAAGCCGATCCTTGGGGCGCGGTCCACTGAATATGGGAATCGATTTCGAAGAAACAAATCCATAACGAGGACGAGTTCTTAATTCAATCTATCCCGATCGAACGATACCGACTTGTGTTTCTTAGCCGCGCTCCCCGCACCCGGGGAACGAGGCGTTACACTAGCGACGTTTTTATAAGTCGCTAAACAAGTCGCTACTTAGCGACGTGTCATTAGCCGTCGCTAAAGACGTCGCTAAATATGTCGCTGTACGTCGCAAATTGCTGACATGGCAGTACTGCCAGGTCATTAAAGACGTCGCTGTTACATCGCTATATAAGTCGCTAATTAGCGACGTTTAACGATATTTAATTACGTCGCTAATTAGTGACTTAGAGTCGCTAAACGTCGCTAAGTTAGCGACACGTCTAAGTTGCTAAAAAACGTCGGTATAGCGACGTTTAGTGACGTTTTTTCTTTCAGCGACGTAATTATTACCGACTTCTGTAAAACGTCGCTAATTACGTCGCTAAACGTTATTAGCGACGTTTTTTTGTCATTTAGCGACGTTTTTGGTCGTCGCTAATTTAACTTTTTCTAGTAGTGGATTAGCGACGTGTCGTCGTTAAATGGCGACAAAATATTTGATCGCAAAATATCACTACATTAGCGACATTATGAGCGACGTTTTGCTACAACAATGCTGACATGGCAAGTTTTATCATATCAGCTTGTTAGCGACGTTTAGCGACATACTAGCGACGTTCTTGGTATCATGTAGCGATATTTTGATACTTTTTAGCTACGTAAATGTATGTCGCGGAACGTCGCAATACATCGCAATACGTCACTAAATTATTATTATTTTTTTAAAAACAGAATGCAATTTGTAAAATATTTTTCAACAAAACTTTACCTGCAGTTATAAAATCACAGTTTATATAAATAGACCCGGAGCAACCCTCCGTTGAATTTCATGGGTTCGCCGACCCCTTCGGGGGAACACTCAACACCGAAATTTTTTGGTGTACAGTTAATATGAGTAATAAATTAAACTCACATAGAAAAAAAATCTACAAAGTTACATTACACTTAATATGTCCCAAGAAGTAGATAAATGAATTTAAAATAAGTGTCACATGCGTCTCATAATGCATAAAAAGTATTAAATAAATACATCAAAGACCCAAGAATGGGCCAATAAACACAAACACACTAAAACCTATCCAAACAAGGACTACTACTGATTAGGAGGAGCACCGCCGCGCATCTGGGATAAAAGGAACTCATAATGCTCCTGTGAAAGCGTCACCGATGCCGATGGAAGAGGCAGTGTTGGAGGCGGTGTTGATACCAGCGGACCAAGAGGACGTATCTGCTCCAATGCTAGCAGTCGAGCATTCTATAAATCCATGACAAATACCACCCTCGAAGTGTTCTCCGTCACCGACCGGCTCAACAAATCCTACGCCGCATGGATCCTCGCAAGTGAGTCGTGTCACGACCCAATTCCGAATAATCGTTTGAGGCATCCCCCGAATCGTGACCGCCGTACGGGCCTGGAGTTGCGCCCGCACAAGGCTTTAATGATTTGCATAGCAAGCACATATTCAGAGTACGCAGATAAATTGAAACACAGATTTGAAACATGGAAAAGTTCTCTTTATTGATAATGAACATCTATTACAAACTCTTGAACGAGTTAGCTAATATACCGAACGGGCTTACAAAAGAGATGACTCAAAATGAGATAGCAGTCCTGTACATTACATCCCTTTATAACTTCAAAAGATATAGACCTCCTGGCTGGAGGATAGCTTTGCCACGGAGCTGCATTTGTGTATGAAGAGTTGCAGGCTCCGGTCTTCAAAAGGCTTCAAGAGCGCGGTGAAGATGCGCCTAACAGCTGGACTGGATCGGGAAAACGACTTCGGCTCCTCGCTCGGTTCGCCTTGGTGCGGAGGACCTGTTTCAACGAGGGCCAGTATGTCGAAACATACTGGTGAAGGCGAGCTAACCGAACTATACCAATCAACACGTTATTTTAATGAAGCATGCATATTTGTGGGTTTCTATCTTGCCTTAGTTCATTTACAAGTAAGCAGCATATAGAATTTACTGAAATGAACGTGCCACCGTTCGGTGGATTTTACCTGACCGTCTGAATTACCTGCACAATACTTACCATGCCTTCCCTGCCACGAAGACATAAGTTAGTTTACAACAGGTTTAAATATACACGATAATCACTGACATGATTGCCATAATGGACTAGTCCGGGACAAGGATAGCAGGCTACGAGAGTACACGATGCGCTGCAAGCTATCCTATCCCGTACACGATGACTATACACGAGTTCCGCCCAGATCGGATCGGTGCCAGTGCCCCAGCGACCGTCCGCAGAACTATACCTTGTGCACAAGTTGTCCATGATCGAACACGATTAACAAGTTACCAAGTCATGCAGTTGAGGCAACACGATTGCAAGAACACGAGTACACGACAAGCAATATTACATGATTTATTTTGCATAGCCTCCCTGAATAATTATGCACAATACAA
This sequence comes from Iris macrosiphon, assembly GCA_036927795.1. Classification (NCBI taxonomy): domain Eukaryota; kingdom Viridiplantae; phylum Streptophyta; class Magnoliopsida; order Asparagales; family Iridaceae; genus Iris; species Iris macrosiphon. The sequence continues at coordinate 5,294,185 of JAYESA010000019.1, read as the reverse complement.
GGTGTGTGTCATACTTAGCATAATTCATAGAACATTTGCACGAACAAGCATACAAGAAGATAACAGTTCACAGGTTTGATTGACAAGCATAATAACCAAGTCTATTCACTTTTTATCTTGGTTTCTTTTATTATCACTTGGTATCGTTTGATCGGGGCAAAGATGAGTGCGGGATTATTAGTTGTGAAGACTGGAAGCAGGGCTAGTTAATCGGGTTGGTAGCCACTCACTTAGATTGTTGGAAGGGAGAAGGAAAGAGGCGTTTCACGACTCCGCTCGCAAGCCGCCTACTGCTCGTTCACCTGCATTACGAACAGCTCGATTAATACCTCTTCCTCTCTTTCCAATCTCGGAATTGAAGTGCAGTTCAATGAACGAAAACAATGAAAACCATCGAAATCGTTCAAGGAAAACAAGCAAATCCCAAAACCAACTCAAAGCACGAAAGCAACAAGCGACATCGAAAACCGAGGCAATAAAAGATAGCAGCGGAGAGGTCCCTCCTGACTCTGCCGCTAAGCCGATCCCGGGGGCACGGTCCACTGAATATGGGAATCGATTCCGAAGAAATAAATCCATAACGAGGACGAGTTCTTAATTCAATCTATCCCGATCGAACGATACCGTCTTGTGTTTCTTAGCCGCGCTCTCCGCACCGGAAGAATGGGGCGCTACATCCTACCCAACTAATTGGAAGTTTCGTCCCGAAACTTAGGAATAGGACCTACCGTTAGGGAGCATTGCGTTGGGGACGACGATCAGGAAGGTTCGGACAGGAATTAATGGCATGGCCTGATCGTCCACAAGCGAGGCATAACCCAAGTCTCAAGCGACAATTGTTGGCTGTGTGCCCACGCTTTTTACAGAAATTATACGATTGCCCTGGGTTTCCTCTTCGGCGTCCAACGTTGTCTGGTCGCTTTGCAGCGGTGTTCCCTCCTTCGTCGCTATGGCGTTTGTGACTGGATGTATGCACAGCGCCGGTAGAAACGTGAGGATAGTGTGGTTCAAGCGACAGGGCGTGATTCATGACTTTACGCATTGTACGATACTGAGGAACGGCTGTAGAAGCATGAAAAATACGCTGGGAAGAGCTACGCGGCATTTTAATGCAGAGCAGCGCAAACAGAGGCCTCCAGAGCCAAACCAGCGTAAAACAGGGTTCTTCATCGCCTCCATGGCGTAAAACTCAGCCGCTCTCAAAGCAGCGCTAATGCGTACGAGGAACGCTTCGTCTTCCCCGAAATGAACCTGTCAAAGTCACGCGGTGAACCTGGCCTCTGACTCCTGACAAAAAGTGCTGCACGGCTACCCAGACGACGGCTGGAAGCGATGTCAGACCCCTCGGGACATGCCCCACAGTATGATGGCGGATCTCTGCATTTAATGCAGAGGATTTGGTTAAAATATCACTAAACCGTCATTTACCAAAGTCCCCCCAGCGTAAACCGCTCTTTCGCGTACAAGGGAATACGCTGCCTTGTTTTACACAGGCAAACATGAGCTGTTTTACGATCCGCAGTAGGCAAACCGCTGCCACGTCAAAAGCTGCACTTCGTACGGGGCTCGAGGCACGTCTCTACGTCAAATTGCACAGAGCGGTGACAGTTTCCCTCGAGGCACGTCTCTGCGACGGATACACAGAAGGGCTGCAGACCTTCAGAACACGCCTCCGCATTTAATGCACAGAATGATGGCAAATCTCTGCATTTAATGCAAAGGATTTGATTATATCTTCAAAAGCCATAATTCTGGCTAAAAGACGTCCACGTCAGCACTCAGCACATTATGCAGTGGCTCCTACGCCCGTTCAGCTTCAGTGCTCTTTCGGCTTCCACGCCCGTTCAGCTTCAGTGCTCTCTCGGCTCCTACGCCTCCTCAGCTTCTATGCTCATCCGGCTTCTATGCCGTCAGGCTCCTATGCCTACCTGGCTTCTATGCCTACTTGGCTTCTATGCCACGGTGACAGATGTTGGCTTTTGCGCCCACCTCTTCTACACGAGGGATACCTACCTGCGTGGCTTTTACGCCATGATCTTTGTAGCAATAGTACGAGTTGTGTCCCCTTAGTTGGACCCGCGTCACACGCTCATTCAAAAGATCATCCATACGCAGACTTTGGTTACTTTAACCATCGTGTAAAAGGGTGTTGTGTTGTCCACTCCTCGGTATTTACACCAACGGAGTGGTCACTGTCACCAAAACTCTATAAATAGAGACCCCTATCAATGGGGAAAAGAGGTCGAAACTTTGAAAGAAGGATCGGACAAGGTCATCGAACCGGAGATCAAAGAGGAGAGAGAGAGAGAGAGAGAGAGAGAGAGTAGAATCCAGAGCTCAGGCAAGGAACAGGGAGCGACGACCTTCAGCATCGCGCATCCACCCTCCTTTGCAACCTCCGAAGCTGCATCCTGTCTTCCACGCACTTCTTCAACATCGTGTAGTCCAAGGGCTAAAGTGATCGACCGCAGATCAGACACCTATAGCAATTTATACCCAGATTAAATAAATTGTACTCCCACATCCTCGCATAGGATTACATTGTACAAGTTTGTTTGTAAACAAAAGGGCGCGGGCTTCGTACAAGCCCCGTCATTGGAATACACTTTCATTCTTTCATTTAAACACCACAAACAAGATGGCGACTCTGCTGGGGACGTCTTTCTCTTCTGACGAGGAAGTAATTGCTCAACACGATGCGGTATCTGTAGGAACCGTGAAGAAGACACTGGTCGTTCATTTCGACCAGTCTGCCTACGAAGACATGCTTCGGACTGGGGGTAGCTCTCACTCTCTTTCCATCCAGGACAGCAGGAAGCTACGTAAAGTGTGGATGCCCAAGACATCCTCCACCGTTCCTGTGGACTCTCCGATCTCTCCGATCTCTCCGATCTCTCCGACCAATGAGGTGGTAGCATCGCTCCCTCCGTGCCCCGTACGTAAAATTCAGTCTCCCGCTACGCGCGGTACAGACAAAGCTTCTGGCAAAGCCTCAGCGCTAACCCAGGAGTATCCACTGCGCTATAGGCACAGAAATCAGTCTCCCGCTACGCGCGGTACAGACAAAGCTTCTGGCAAAGCCTCAGCGCTAACCCAGGAGTATCCATTGCGCTATAGACACAGAAATCAGTCTCCCGCTACGCGCGGTACAGACAAAGCTTCTGGCAAAGCCTCAGCGCTAACCCAGGAGTATTCACTGCGCTCTCCACGCAGAAATCAGTCTCCCGCTACGCGCGGTATAGACAAAACCTCTGATGGTGCTTCAACACCAAATCAGAAGTACAGATCACGCTCTGTGCGCAAAACGACATCTGACCTTTACGGTGAACCAGATGAGCGCTGCGATCTCCGCAAGGGGAAGCAAGCGGGTGAATACTCAACTACTCGGCCTTTACGCCAGCAAAAGAATAATCTGCCTAGTCTCCGGATTACGCGAGAAGCTAATGGCCAACTGAGGGCCTCTCCAGCCTCACGCCAGACTGGGCGAATCTCCAGATTGCACCAGGCACAGTCCCTCGGCATAAAACAGGCTCAGATTACGGAAAGACACCCTCCCGGGGGATTATCCGCCGCCCAGATGGCCAGCCTGTTGTATACAAATGGTATAGGGAAAACCAAGGTGCCCAGTCTCCGCGTACCCGCTGATGGGAACAGAAGATGCAAGCCTTCGTCTTCCCCTCCGACAAATCCTCCTGATCTGCGTACCTATCTAATCCAAAAAGACAAAGACAAGAGCCGTAAACAGGTTTTAGAACCCCTAACCGCCAAACGAGGAGAGATCGTATGGGAAGATGCATCAACATCTAATGTCATCATGATGTATGAACCCTATGAAGATAATACCTTTACTGTCCCTCCTACCCACGGCGATCAGCATCCAATAGTCTTCACACACAAGCGGAACGGTCCGATTGAACAGGAAGAATTCCGCGAGCCTGAGAGTAGGAAAATACAAATCCACAGGTACAGCCCACAAGCTTTGAAGATTATACAGAACATGGGTTATGATTTGGAATCAAAGCAAGGCCTCAACTATGGGAAGGGTATGCGAACACCATTGCAGGGTAATTACCGCCATCAGCAAACTCGTTTCGGATTAGGATATGCTGCTAATCCCAAAACGACAAAATCCAATCCTGTACGACCAGAGACAGCTCCTGCTGATTCAGTTTCTACGACCGGAGACCATAGCATATCTGGGGGTAGCTCGCCTCGACAAAACAAAACGGCGTCCAGAGCTAGGGGTAGAATGTCCACGAATTCAAGGATGATGCAACGACGACTATCTTTCCAGAAAACCATAAAACTCGGGCATCAAAGGCCCCGCGACCAAAAGAAACTTTCTCCTTCGGAGAGGGTGACATAATTGAAATCTTCATTATATTAAGGAAGGAACGGAAGCTTCAGCTACCCGACATCAGGTATCCTGAGAGGGCCGGCAGAATCGATGACCCAGACTATTGCCTCTTCCATCAGTACACTCATCACCCTACATGGGCCTGCTATGTACTAAAGAGGAGAATTCAGGAATTAATCGATGCCAGGGTCATAACTCTACGTCTATAAGGAACGATCACTACGACAGAGTAGCGGATATGTGCCTCCCCCTCCGATGGAGTCACTATCACAAAGTTTGTCATGTTCATATTACCTCTGAATAAACTTTCGACCGTCAATTATCATGTCCATATTACCTCTGATATCGATTATCGTCTACACTTAACATTCGTACTTAAATTCTAAACGCCAGTAATGTTAGGTCCACAAAAATTGCCATGTCCATATTACCTCTGAGCAGATATATGCCTCCCTCTCCGATGGAGTCGCTATCACAAAGTTTGTCATGTTCATATTACCTCTGAATAAACTTTCGAACGTCAATTATCATGTCCATATTACCTCTGATATCGATTGTCGTCTACACTTAACATTCGTACTTAAATTCTAAGTACGCCAGTAATGTTAGGTCCACAAAAATTGCCATGTCCATATTACCTCTGAGCAGATATGTGCCTCCCTCTCCGATGGAGTCGCTATCACAAAGTTTGTCATGTTCATATTACCTCTGAATAAACTTTCGACCGTCAATTATCATGTCCATATTACCTCTGATATCGATTGTCGTCTACACTTAACATTCGTACTTAAATTCTAAGTACGCCAGTAATGTTAGGTCCACAAAAATTGCCATGTCCATATTACCTCTGAGCAGATATGTGCCTCCCTCTCCGATGGAGTCGCTATCACAAAGTTTGTCATGTTCATATTACCTCTGAATAAACTTTCGACCGTCAATTATCATGTCCATATTACCTCTGATATCGATTGTCGTCTACACTTAACATTCGTACTTAAATTCTAAGTACGCCAGTAATGTTAGGTCCACAAAAATTGCCATGTCCATATTACCTCTGAGCAGATATGTGCCTCCCTCTCCGATGGAGTCGCTATCACAAAGTTTGTCATGTTCATATTACCTCTGAATAAACTTTCGACCGTCAATTATCATGTCCATATTACCTCTGATATCGATTGTTGTCTACACTTAACATTCGTACTTAAATTCTAAGTACGCCAGTAATGTTAGGTCCACAAAAATTGCCATGTCCATATTACCTCTGAGCAGATATATGCCTCCCTCTTCGATGGAGTCGCTATCACAAAGTTTGTCATGTTCATATTACCTCTGAATAAACTTTCGACCGTCAATTATCATGTCCATATTACCTCTGATATCGATTGTCGTCTACACTTAACATTCGTACTTAAATTCTAAGTACGCCAGTAATGTTAGGTCCACAAAAATTGCCATGTCCATATTACCTCTGAGCAGATATATGCCTCCCTCTCCGATGGAGTCGCTATCACAAAGTTTGTCATGTTCATATTACCTCTGAATAAACTTTCGACCGTCAATTATCATGTCCATATTACCTCTGATATCGATTGTCGTCTACACTTAACATTCGTACTTAAATTCTAAGTACGCCAGTAATGTTAGGTCCACAAAAATTGCCATGTCCATATTACCTCCGAGCAGATATGTGCCTCCCTCTCCGATGGAGTCGCTATCAAAAGTTTATCATGTTCATATTACCCCTGAATAAACTTTTGACCATCAATTATCATATTACCTCTGATACCGCTCTCACCTAAAAAAATGTCATTTACATTCCGAAATGACGGGTCCACAACAGTCAGAAAAGAGCCGCTTTTATTCATTCCCAGAAGAAGGCAGAATTACATAGGGAGAGATACATCAAGATGGCGGAGTAATCAGACCACGAATCTGCCGCTCCAGTGCAGCTATCCTCTCATTCCTAAGGGCTAGGGCATCGGCGCGAGCTCGCTCCAGCTGTGCCTCGGGGGTATGCGTAAGGGTCAGATTGGCCCTTGCCCGAAGACAGCCCGCACGAGCAGCTTTCGCACGGTCCAAGTCCCGCCGCGCTTCACTCAGTCGACCAGTCGCCACCTCCAAACCTGCCAACGACTGGGAAGCCCACTCCTCTGCCCGAGCAAGTTTTTCCCTCAGCTTGGAGGCCCTCGCTGCATTCCCTTCATGCTCGGATCGACACTTCGTCTCGACAGCAAGAGCTTCGTCCACAACAGCTTTTCTCCTATCCACCTCCAGCTTATGCTTCTGGATAGAGTTGTCTAGGCTTTCAAGCTTTGTAGCAAGCCGCTCAGCCATGAGGTCGTATCGAGCCTGGACATCAGCATCAAGGCCGCCCTCAGCCCGCTGCAAATATTCGTTAATGGGTTGCTCTAAACCATTAACCACCGCCTCCAGAGCATCAGCTACTCCAGGATTGCCAAGCCCCCTGACAACCTCGATCGAAAGCTGATAAGTCTTCTTCAGGAGCTCGAAGTCAAGATTCTTCGCCAACACCATCGGTATCATCGTTTTTAGACCGGTGTAGACAAGGCTGGTATGTTGTTCGGTCAACGCGACTAAACCCGACTGTACGCCCAGAGTGGCCACAATGCTAGTGACTCCCTCCCCAGGAACCATTGCAGACGAGGTAGCCACCGTCGCCGCCTCGACAGATGGCGCGGCTGAAAAAGGTGAGATCACGATAACAGGTTCGTCCCCCTCCTGAGACGACGAAACACCTCCAGGCGAGCTGGCCCCCGAAGACACTTCTGCCTCGGAGTTCGGCGCCTCCACGCCATCGCCAGGAGCCGGAGCAGAGCCAGAAGGCGCTTCGACGCCGTACTCCCCGTGGACATCATCCCCTGAAAAGAGGACAAGAAAGCAAAATGTCAACACAACGGTAATCTTCCTAGGAGGAGACATGAAAAAAAACGACATTTACCCGGAACCAACGGCATATACGACGCGTCTGCAGCCGAGGTGGCTAAACCACGCCTTAACGACGCGATACGAACTGTCATACCTGGAGAAGGAGGTGGGCCGACCGACATCGCCAAAAGTTCGGTCAAGCCTTCCCCAAGACGCGGTCGAGGTTCGTCAGCCGGAGTCTCGCGAAGCGCGCTCGCAGACACAGAAGCAACTTCCCCCGCTGATGACCTCGGGAAAGATTTTCCCATCTACAGCGGCCACATAGGCAATCCCGCTCCGCTACTTGAAGCAGCCGCGGTAACAACAACTGCTAGCGAGGACTCTCTGGCGCCACCAGCCAGAACCATAGAAGGTCCCTCTCTAAAAGGCGAGGAACCTCCAGCCAAAGAATCATCCCTGATACGGGGAGGCGCCGGCTCACTCACGGGAACCTCAAGACCAGGAATACGAAGAGGACGAGCGACCGTCTCCTTCCTCCTCTTACGAAGGGAAGCTTCCTTCGGAGTAGAAGCCCGTCGCTTCCCAGAAGAGACTACCAAAGCCCCTGCCGGCGGAGGCACTGCACACCTCGGCAACGACACCAGAGGCTCATCCGGGGTACCGGACTCCTCGCCCTCGTCAGAAGAAACCGAGGGGACTTCGACCCTTCCCCCAGGCTTGGCAGAGGGCACTCTGAAGCTTCCACGCCTGTCGAAATCGCGATGGAAGGTGTTAATCGCCACATAAAACTGGGCGTAAGAGTGAAGGATGCGCAGCTCAGTGGAGGTTGTAACGACCGGCACGATAAAAATTGCCCCTGTGCAACCCATGATAAAATATCGCCACCCTCTAGCTCCATCAATGAGTCCGCCCCTGGGCCTGAAGCTGGTAACGGCGTTACCCACATGCAACTGGTCGTACCCAAACTGCCTGGCGAATCGACTAGGCAAGTAGGGCTCGAAGAAGCAATAGTCTTCGCTCCTATACAGAAGATGGGATGGTCTAATGCAAACCAACCAGTTAAAAGCTTCCGGAGAAAGATCGGTCTTCTCTCCACCTGAATCCTCGAGCCACACCCCAGATTGGTTGTGGTGTACCGATGGGGGAATACAGAAGATCTTCCAGCCATGGCTGAGGTTCAACACTAACCGACAGTCCAGAACTGTGTTCACATTCCAGGTAGATTCCCTGTAATTCAGCAGGAATATACCCCCTGAACTGCTACCGGAACCAGGAGACATCACCCGGGGATTGTGGAGAATGAACCATCCCATCAGATACAGGTATGGTAGTTCCACCCTGGGAAAACTCTCACGCCGAGCATCATCGGCGAGCAACCCATCAGTCATGGCCCTCAGGCCAGCCTGAATACGGCACACCATGGCAGGAAGCAAGCCCAGTCTTGCCCCGAACACCAGACGCACTGCGGGCCACAGGATGTTCCGGTGAATACGATCCGCGGACGCGGTACCGGGCACTACCACTCGACGCAGCCATATGGAGAGGAAACCAGCCAGCTGGGCTTCCTTAGACAGAAGCCTGCGACAACGCCTCAGATAACTGTAGACCTCGGTACCTTTGGGGTATTTTCCTACCCCCTCAACGAGAATCTGATCGGGAGCCTTGGCGTCTTCCATAAGAGCCTCGACAACCTGGGCACTGAGGACGCCCAGGCAGTTCACAGGCTCATTCTTGCCCCCCGAGGCTTTCACCGACTTGGCGGCCCTAGCCCGATGGAAGAAGAGGTAGGACATCCACTTGGTGGTGTGGGCCAAATCAGAGGGCTCGTCATAAAAAGCAGTGCACGCGAAGTACTGACACATCAACTCCTGATATACTTCCGTCACCCGAGGGTCCAAATCCCCCAACTCCCGGTTGGTGGGGACGTACTCTTCATATGGGGTATCCCCCATCGGCAGTCTCGAGACAACTGCCATCTCATGGAGGGCCAATCCCAACTCCCCAGTGGAGTGGCGAAAGTCCCGGTGGGCGGAATGTACCGCTCCATCAGTGCCAAGAACAAATTTGCATTGGGAGGCAGCCCAACACTTGTCGCACTCACGACGGCGTATAGTCCAATGTCCTCCAGCTCTCTTCGAAAGTGCGACAAGGCCCAATCAACTAGGCATCTCCATCGGGAGTTCGTTGGGGCGATCCACCCGTTGCACCGAGGATTCTCCTTGGGATATACCCCACCTCGACCCATGAAGTCGTTGCAGAAGGTCGGCAACTGGACAGGCTGGATCACCGAGCTAGCTTCACTCGGGACACTACCCGGGCACAGCCCCCGGAACGACGTCACAACGCCGGAAGGGCGACTGACAAACGACCCCTGGTCAGCTCCTTTCAGATGAAAGATCTTCCCCGGCTTCCCGTGAAGGTCAGGAGTCAGCTTCCACGACATCTTCCTGGGATGCGTCGCATGGGAGAAAGCCGAGATAGGATAATACCCCGGCATCGTCGGCAGATACAAGACCAAATTCCCGGCAGGAAAGACCCAAGGCTCCCTCTTGGGCTTCGTCTGGGACTGTTTATCAATCATGTCCCCAAAGAGGAAGGCCGGCTTTATGTACTGCTCCCCGTCTACATATGTCAAGGGTTCGCCATTGATCATGCTCAACAGCATTCGCTCACCCTGAGCCGATATCAAAAACTCCCGTCCCTCAGGATACTGGGGTCCAGAGATGGGAAATGCCACATGGGACAAATCCTCCAGGTAGTTCGAGTGCAGCATCCCGGCAGCGGAACCCATCACCTCGGCCAGCGGAGACTCACCCAAATCAACTGCAAAGGTACAAGAAAAATAGGTCATTACAAATCCTGCACAATTACGGACCAAAGAAACGACAGTCTGTGCTTTGCGCCGAGATTGTGCAAATTTGGCCTTTATACGCCGGAAGTCTCCTCCACAGGCGTAAAATTCAAATTTTACGACATACCCCAATTTTCGTTAACCAGAGCTTTTACGCTCAGAACTACGAAAATATGGAGTTTCTACGCTGGCACATTAGAAATGTAGGCGTAAAAGATGAAAATGTCTCCGTGCGTCATCTTCCTCAAAAGAGGCTATCAGCACAGAAGACGACCTAGCGCGGTCACGTTCAACGTGTGCGAAGGATTTTTTGTCGTTTGTGTCGTCCCAAAAGGCTCTACCTCTAAGGCCGGGTGCGCTGCTCGTCGGAGGGATACTCCTCTCAGAAGGAGGTTCACCTTGCCCGACCGAAGATTCTCTCGCCGATACCGGAGAATGAGAAGTAGAACCCACGCTCTTTCCCTTAGCGGAGGGAGTTTGTTTCGGCGCCATTTCTGAGGACTCGAGGTGCTCGGAGAAGGAACGAAGGAAAACTCAAACAGTCGAAAGCTCTCTTTCGCAGAGGACAGATAAAAAGTTTTTTCTCTCAAAAGCTTGGGGTATATATACAGTCCGAGTCGACTCCTCGAATCCTCGGACGAACCCCTCGAGACCCCAACCGGATCTCGCAATTAAGAGTTGGTTATGATTGGATAGTACGTCAGCCCACTACCCTCGAAAGACGGACAGTCAGCGAATTCGAAAGGTTTTATTCGTGCAAGACGGTTCAGCGGGTTCTACGCTAAAGGAGCTTTTATACGCTCGACAGCAACGGATCTACGGTTTTACGCTCGCAAGCTACAAGTCTATGGTTGTACGCCCGGATGCCTTTGTGCTCAGTAGCTTTTATGCTCGAGAGGCCACAAACCTACGACTTTACGCTCAGCAGATACCAAATCGACGATCTCACGCTCGGTGGCGCTCAGTTTACGCTCAGAAGCAACAGATCCGCAAAAACTCACGCTCGAAGAAACTTTCTTTTCAGGAGCTAAAAATCAAAACAGTTCTACGCTGAAGGAGCTTTCTACGCTCGACGGCTACGAATCTACAACTTTACGTTCGACAGCTATAAGTCTACAGTTTTTGCCCGGATGCCTTTGTGCTCGGTAGCTTCCATGCTCGAGAGGCAACAAACCTACGACTTCACGCTCAGGAACCACAAGTCTACGATTTCACGCTCGATGGTGTTCTACGCTCACAGGCTACAGATCTCCAGTCCTACGCTGAAGGAGCTTTCTACGCTCGACGGCTACGAATCTACAGCTTTACGTTCGACAGCTATAAGTCTACGGTTTTTGCCCGGATGCCTTTGTGCTCGGTAGCTTCCATGCTCGAGAGGCAACAAACCTACGACTTCACGCTCAGGAACCACAAGTCTACGATTTTACGCTCGATGGTGTTTTTACGCTCAGAGGACGCAGATTGATGATTTCACGCTCCGCGACTTTCCGCATAATCCCAACATCCCCCAAAGCGGTCAATTGCAAAGAGTTCACACAGAAGATACTTGTTCTTGACCCAGAGCATCCCAAGTACCCGAAGCATACAGAGTTCAAACATTGAGAAATTACTCTTCTCGGGTCCAAAATTGGAGGTTCATCCAGACTCCAGTCTGAACATCCCGTCTATCAAGGTGGCAATTCAATTTGACAGGGAGTTTCGAGAGATCATTCCTGAAGACGAAGTCTGAACAAAACTCTGCTCATCAGAGAGGCAACAGTTCAGAATTCTACGCCGTCCCTCAGTCCTAGCAACGGGACAGTTCTAAGTGTTCAAGGCGCTCAGCAGCGTTCTATGGACTATTCGCTATACGTAAAGGACAGGGCCTAATACTCTTTCTATCAGAGTCAGCGTAAAGGTTCAGACGTGTCGAAGCTGCACATATTCAGACTTCACAGCAACATATGGCAAGACGATCGTATGAAGAAGAAGACGACTTTATTAAAAGTTAAAATCACAACTACATATGAGGGAAATCCTGTCTACATGGGGTTTTTCTTCATTTCCGTGATTACATGTGAGGGGAATCCCCTCTACAAGGGATTTCCTCATCGTCGTCTGAAGGCCGCCCTCGGAATCTGTTCTGACAGATTCTCGCTAGGCTTCGATTCTTCATCCATCTTCTCCAGCAGTCAGTCAGCAGAACTGACTGACATGGCAATGGTCAGAGGCGGACACGACAGAGTTGGGGCTTGCATAGATTTTGCAGATCCCAAGCTTCGTGCGCCGCTCAAATCGGGACAGAGCGAGTCTGTCTGACTCTCGTCACCAGAGGGCATCGAGGGAAGGCGCAGCTTGCCGAAGCCGCGGTGGGGAAATATGGTCCTTCTCATCTCTCCTGGTGCAACGCCATACAAAGTTGCTGATTATCCCGAGCAAGGGAGGCTAAGATATCCTTCCATGATCCATCGTTGCAGTGGACACTTGCTCGAAGACGCCGTCTTTTTCGGCTCCCTACATGCTGGAAGAACATGATCTCCTTCTTTCTCAGATCGACCCGACGAACTCCGGCGATCATCTCTGCATGGTGATGGGAATGTGGTGAAAACAGGTTCACCCCCCCAGCCTTTCATAGGCGAAAGAGATCACAGCGGTCCCCAATAAATCCGCCATAAAGTCAGCATCGACCGTTTCAACGCTCCGTTCAGAAACGTTTTGAGTTACGAGGGGCCGTTCATGCTTCATTCAAAGCGTTTCAAATTTCGAGAAATTTAAAAGCTTTGAAGGGGGTCTTGTAGAAGCATGAAAAATACGCTGGGAAGAGCTACGCGGCATTTTAATGCAGAGCAGCGCAAACAGAGGCCTCCAGAGCCAAACCAGCGTAAAACAGGGTTCTTCATCGCCTCCATGACGTAAAACTCAGCCGCTCTCAAAGCAGCGCTAATGCGTACGAGGAACGCTTCGTCTTCCCCGAAATGAACCTTTCAAAGTCACGCGGTGAACCTGGCCTCTGACTCCTGACAAAAAGTGCTGCACGGCTACCCAGACGACGGCTGGAAGCGATGGCAGACCCCTCGGGACATGCCCCACAGTATGATGGCGGATCTCTGCATTTAATGCAGAGGATTTGGTTAAAATATCACCAAACCGTCGTTTACCAAAGTCCCCCCAGCGTAAACCGCTCTTTCGCGTACAAGGGAATACGCTGCCTTGTTTTATACAGGCAAACATGAGCTGTTTTACGATCCGCAGTAGGCAAACCGCTGCCACGTCAAAAGCTGCACTTCGTACGGGGCTCGAGGCACGTCTCTATGTCAAATTGCACAGAGCGGTGACAGTTTCCCTCGAGGCACGTCTCTGCGACGGATGCACAGAAGGGCTGCAGACCTTCAGAACACGCATCCGCATTTAATGCACAGAATGATGGCAAATCTCTGCATTTAATGCAAAGGATTTGATTATATCTTCAAAAGCCGTAATTCTGGCTAAAAGACGTCCACGTCAGCACTCAGCACATTATGCAGTGGCTCCTACGCCCGTTCAGCTTCAGTGTTCTTTCGGCTTCCACGCCCGTTCAGCTTCAGTGCTCTCTCGGCTCCTACGCCTCCTCAGCTTCTATGCTCATCCGGCTTCTATGCCGTCAGGCTCCTATGCCTACCTGGCTTCTATGCCTACTTGGCTTCTATGCCACGGTGACAGACGTTGGCTTTTGCGTCCACCTATTCTACACGAGGGATACCTACCTGCGTGGCTTTTACGCCGTGATCTTTGTAGCAATAGTACGCGTTGTGTCCCCTTAGTTGGACCCGCGTCACACGCTCATTCAAAAGATCATCCATACGCAGACTTTGGTTACTTTAACCATCGTGTAAAAGGGTGCTGTGTTGTCCACTCCTCGGTATTTACACCAACGGAGTGGTCACTGTCACCAAAACTCTATAAATAGAGACCCCTATCAATGGGAAAAAGAGGTCGAAACTTTGAAAGAAGGATCGGACAAGGTCATCGAACCGGAGATCAAAGAGGAGAGAGAGAGAGAGAGAGAGAGAGAGTAGAATCCAGAGCTCAGGCAAGGAACAGGGAGCGACGACCTTCAGCATCGCGCATCCACCCTCCTTTGCAACCTCCGAAGCTGCATCCTGTCTTCCACGGCACTTCTTCAACATCGTGTAGTCCAAGGGCTAAAGTGATCGACCGCAGATCAGACACCTATAGCAATTTATACCCAGATTAAATAAATTGTACTCCCACATCCTCGCATAGGATTACATTGTACAAGTTTGTTTGTAAACAAAAGGGCACGGGCTTCGTACAAGCCCCGTCATTGGAATACACTTTCATTCTTTCGTTTAAACACCACAAACAACGGCTACGTGCGAATGGATGGCAGGGCATAGTCCACCTTCAAACCTTCTTGCTCGACTCACTACATCAGGTAAATAGGCCCTAGCGAATTTGGAGAGTCGGTTGAATTCGACGGAGTACTCTTTAACTGTCATGCTGCCTTGCCTCAGTTGCACGAACTCGTTCTCCATTTGACGTTGTACTGGAGGGGGTACGAACTCCTCTTCGAACGCGGCACGAAAAGTCGTCCACGAGATCGCCTCCTCTCCGTGATCAAATTGGAGAGATCGTCGATGCACGTCCCACCAATCGTGCGCGTTGAGGCGGAGCTGTAGTTGCGCGCAGGAGACGCGCTTCTCTTCGGGGACCTCTAGCAGAGCGAAGTGATCTTCAAGTTCGGCCAACCAATCTAGAGCTACGACTGGGTCCTCAGTCCCGTTGAATGGGGTATTGCAAACTCTCTTGAAGTGGCCAAAGTCGAAGGCAGTCACGTCCCTCGCCCTTGGAATATGCGGCGTCTCTACTTCAAGCACGGGCTGTTCCACCGGAGTCGGCGCTCTTGCCATAGAATGGTTGGCAGCCAAAGTCTGAACGATCTGTTGCAGGGCATCCACCTTCTTCTGTTGGACTGAGAATCGTGCTTCTATATTGTCTTGAAACTTGAGCTGACTCTCTTCCGCCTGCTTCTCGGCCCGTTCATAGCGAGCCTCGTCCCTTTGTTGGTTTGCCTCCAACATCTGCAACATTCGTTGGACGGGATCGATGCTTGGCACGGCTCGCTGGCTCTCTGAACTTCCCGAAGTGCCCGAACTACTTTCTTGCGTTTCGTTCGGTGCTAGCGCTGCAGATTACGATGGAGCCATTCCTTCAAAAGAAGGTAAATTATATTAGAATCATAATGTATTATGGACTTATTGCATGAACATATCTCATTTTGGCCTAGCGAGTTCAAGAGTTCGCACAGGAATTTGATCGTTAAATGAACTTTTTCAGTACGAAGTCTAAGGAACTTGAATCTGTGCTCTGATACCACTATGTCACGACCCGATTCCGAAGAATCGTTTGAGGCGTCCCCCGAATCGTGACCGCCGTGCGGGCCTGGAGTTGCGCCCGCACAAGGCTTTAATGATTTGCATAGCAAGCACATATTCAGAGTACGCAGATAAATTGAAACACAGATTTGAAACATGGAAAAGTTCTCTTTATTGATAATGAATATCTATTACAAACTCTTGAACGAGTTAGCTAATATGCCGAACGGGCTTACAAAAGAGATGACTCAAAATGAGATAGCAGTCCTGTACATTACATCCCTTTATAACTTCAAAAGATATAGACCTCCTGGCTGGAGGATAGCTTTGCCACGGAGCTGCATTTGTGTATGAAGAGTTGCAGGCTCTGGTCTTCAAAAGGCTTCAAGGGCGCGGTGAAGATGCGCCTAACAGCTGGACTGGATCGGGAAGACTTCGGCTCCTCGCTCGGTTCGCCTTGGTGTGGAGAACCTGTTTCAACGAGAGTCAGTATGTCGAAACATACTGGTGAAGGCGAGCTAACCGAACTATATCAATCAACACGTTGTTTTAATGAAGCATACATATTTGTGGGTTTCTATCTTGCCTTAGTTCATTTACAAGTAAGCAGCATATAGAATTTACTGAAATGAACGTGCCACCGTTCGGTGGATTTTACCTGACCGTCTGAATTACCTGCACAATACTTACCATGTCTTCCCTGCCACGAAGACACAAGTTAGTTTGCAACAGGTTTAAATATACACGATAATCACTGGCATGATTGCCATAATGGACTAGTCCGGGACAAGGATAGCAGGCTACGAGAGTACACGATGCGCTGCAAGCTATCCTATCCCGTACACGATGACTATACACGAGTTCCGTCCGGATCGGTGCCAGTGCCCCAACGACCGTCCGCAGAACTATACCTTGTGCACAAGTTGTCCATGATCGAACACGATTAACAAGTTACCAAGTCATGCAGTTGAGGCAACACGATTGCAAGAACACGAGTACACGACAAGCAATATTACATGATTCATTTTGCATAGCCTCCCTGAACAATTATGCACAATACAAGGTGTGTGTCATACTTAGCATAATTCATAGAACATTTGCACGAACAAGCATACAAGAAGATAACAGTTCACAGGTTTGATTGACAAGCATAATAACCAAGTCTATTCACTTTTTATCTTGGTTTCTTTTATTATCACTTGGTATCGTTTGATCGGGACAAAGATGAGTGCAGGATTATTAGTTGTGAAGACTGGAAGCAGGGCTAGCTAATCGGGTTGGTAGCCACTCACTTAGATTGTTGGAAGGGAGAAGGAAAGAGGCGTTTTACGACTCCGCTCGCAAACCGCCTACTGCTCGTTCACCTGCATTACGAACAGCTCGATTAATACCTCTTCCTCTCTTTCCAATCTCGAAATTGAAGTGCAATTCAATGAACGAAAACAATGAAAACCATCGAAACCGTTCAAGGAAAACAAGCAAATCCCAAAACCAACTCAAAGCACGAAAGCAACAAGCGACATCGAAAACCGAGGCAATAAAAGATAGCAGCGGAGAGGTCCCTCCTGACTCTGCCGCTAAGCCGATCCCGGGGGTACGGTCTACTGAATATGGGAATCGATTCCGAAGAAACAAATCCATAACGAGGACGAGTTCTTAATTCAATCTATCCCGATCGAACGATACCGTCTTGTGTTTCTTAGCCGCGCTCTCCGCACCGGGAGAACGGGGCGCTACAAGTCGCTCATGGCCGTATGCGACCCCTCTAGCTCCGTCTGCCTGTGCTCCATAGACGCGGCCAGAGTTGCCAAACTATGCTCTGTCGTCTGACCCATAGTCCTGAGCTCCATAAGCCTGTGCTCTGTCGTATGGCTCAAAGTCTTGAGCTCCATGTCACGTCCTAGTACCGGAATACGGAGACGGACATGGCCACCCCCTCCATACAAGGTATAGAACGTCATACGACGGTCACGTCTGTAACTAGACAAATGGGTGCATACTACATGCAAGTCACTTAGGGTCACATAGAACATCTATTGTCTCAAATCAGTCAAATAAGAACAGTAAACATAGAACATATATAACAAGGAAGTAAGACGTCCCAAACGTCCTGCCACAACATTCAAGAAACCAGCTGTGCAAAATGAGAAGGCTGACAGAGTAACAAGAGTACATGACCATGATCAGCTGCAGTCTGATTAATTACAATCATGTAGGAAACTAAATATCCAGATTCACGGCTAACAAGTGCCGGTGGCTAAACGCCCAAAATGAGTAAAATGTGAAATAACGGGCAGGGAAGAAGAGACCCACTCGTTTTCCTCAGTGGTCATCCGCCTAGTGCGCGCCATTGTTCAGGGGGAAGTACGCTTGATCCTCGGGTGCTGGCTCTAAACCTAGCCATGCAAAACTAGTGAGGTTAGACCCCAAATAGCAAGTACCACAAAGGAAGCACGAATGCAGAAATAAAACCAGGTTATGAAATAGATACACACACACACACACACACACACACACACACATATATATATATATATATATATATATATATATATATATATATATATATATATATATGTTGTAGTGTTCACCATCAAACTTCTCGAGCTTGTGAAAGCTAGTATCGAGAAGGTTTGAGTGATTGTCCATTCTAATACAGATCTTACCTTAAGATTGTTAGTCCCGAAGAGAAGTTGGTGCACTGAGATTCAGACAAGAGTTCCTCACTAATGACACACAACCCCTAAGAAGCACAACATCAGGAACATGTAACAAACTGGCTGAACAAGAAAAATAAAATACAACAACAAAGGGGAAAACGTTCTTCTTTTTACGTTCACAGACGCTACAATGAGATAGAAAAAAAAAATAAGTAGAAATACACAGAAAGGAACTCCTTGCTGAGGTGATCAAAACCACCGGTGATTAAGACAATATTCGTCCTACACGAAGATCTGCCCCCAGGATCCAACAAGTTCACAAAAGAACTTCTGGAACGCTATAGGTCACCTTCGGATCACTCAAAAAATACTATGAGGGAGGGGTGCTTTCTGGGCCGCATGTACTCTGGTACTCTCGATTTTTTTTTCTGAACTGAACTAAATGAAAGAGAAGCTTCTCTATATATAGAGAAAAATAGCACCTATGCGGCCTGAGAAAGCTTAGGCCGAATATGTGCCAACCGACCAGACACCAAGCCGCATGCGTAACCGTAGCCACATGCGTTGCGTGCGTACTCAACAATTTTTTTTTAGAAAAAAAGAAAAAAAAAACCAACCTAACAATAACTCCCACCGAAAAGACCTCAAAATGCTGAGATTAAACTGCTAATCTAACATCTAAAACCAAATCAACAGAGACCCATATAGTTAGTAGTCAGAATTGTGTTCTTCCTCGCCTAAGTATGTCTAGACGTAAAGGAACGTTCATTCCGTTGACAAATATTGTTCGAATTTTCCAATCCCATTGCACACTAGAAAGATGTATACACATGTTATAATCATCCCATTATATATATTGGGCACTTATTGTGATCCGCGTCCTGAACAAACATACAACATTTTCTTTCTAATTACAAATTCAAGTTCAATCAATGTATCAACTGGCTTGGCGACGTGAACTATCATATGGAGGCCGAGTCGAATTTGGCTTCCAGATCCTTGATAGTTCAGAACCTCAACGTCATACACTACCACCACCACCACCAGCAGCAGCATCATGAGACTGTGAGCAGTATCTGTTGAGCAGTCTCAGCAGCGCGTCAGCCTTCCTCCTCGCCCTCGTCGACCCCGTCGTGGCAAGGCTCTGCAGTGACGGCACGCTCCTCGGATTCATCAGCAGCCTCCTTCCCATCTCCTCCCCTCCATCCCTGCACAGTCCTAGCAACACCGATATCGAGTTCTCCTTCCCCTTGGGCGAACCGAACCGTATCAAGTCCACCAGTATCGGCACCATCGCCCGGCTCTCCCCCATCTCCTTCACCCCTTCCCCGCACCCGCAAAAAAGCGACAGCATGGACAGTGCGTCGTCCGTTATCCCCGCCTTCTCGTCCATCAGCAATTCGACAAGCACCGGCACTGCCCCTGCCACCAGGATCAAACCCTTGTTGGCATTGTACACCGCCAGGTTCAATAATGCCGTCGCCGCGTCCCTCTTGCCTACCGCGGTCCCCTCCCTGAGCAGGCGGACTAGCGCATCCATCGCCCCCGGTCTGGCCCCTATCGACACCTTGTATTCGTCCACGATCGACAAGCTGTAGATTGTCGCTGCGGCATTCTCCCTAGCCTCCATCGCCACTCCAGTCCTCACGACCTCTATGATCGCGTCGATCGCTCCTGCCGCCATGATCAGAATCTTGTTGTTGTCGAAGATGGAGAGGTTCAGCAATGCAGTCACCGCGTTCTCCTGCGTTCTCGAATCGCGGGAGCTTAACAGTGTTACGAGGAACGGGATTGCACCGGCCTCGGCGATCATTCTCCGGTTGTCCATCCCGGTCTTGGCGAGCAGCCGCAGCTCGTAGGCCGCTTGCCGCTGCGTCTCGAGCGAGCCCATCGCCATTTTGCCTACCAGGAACTCCGCAGTCATCCTCACCGCCTCCGTGGCGGCCTTCACCGCGGAGATGTGGTCGACCGCGTTGGCAGTGGTCGCTGCCATGGGACTGCTGTCGCGGTCCCAGAACGAGGAGGGGACGTTGTTCTCCCTGCACCATTGGCCTATCAAGCTCCTGATCGCGAAGTTGGGTATGAGGGCCATGTGTATGAGCTTCTTCCCGCTCTTCGGGCAGGTGTGGTGCCCCGAATTGATCCACCGGGAGATCGGGGCGCGGTCGTAGGTGTGACCCGAAGCGACGATCACCGGGTCTTTCATCAGGTCGAGCGTGATCGGGCACCGGAACTCGTCGGGGATGTTGAAGACCATTGAGTTGAAAGAAGGGGCCAGGGAGGAGGCCGACCAAGACGACGACCGGTTGAGCGCCCCCCCCGTTGGGCGCTTCGCAGCCGGTCCCGTGACGATCTCGCTGGCGCCGCTCCGAAAGACGACAGACTTGGCGTAGGATAGCAGAGAGATGAGGCTGTTGATGTTGGATACAGCAACTAGACCGCCGGTGCCGGCCTGTTCCTTGATCTTGGCCTCCAGCTTCGACAGCTCTTCTTGATAGTCCGACGCGCTCCGCAGCCCAATCCTCCACATGATCTCTTCGACTTTCTTGCAATCAAGATATCCTCCATCGACACCGACGTCCCCGTTGCAGCTGCCGCCGCTATTTTGCCCTTTAGCCGACATTACGCGAAAGAGCTCGTCTCTAAGCTGGAGGTCCCGGGGGTCGACGTACGCATCCGCACGCTTCGCCTGCCGATGCAGCAGCTCCACCTGCTCGCGGACATCGGCCGTCAGGTCGAGCGGGCTGAGGGGGAGGATGTCCAGCGCCTTGCCCATCTCGCTAGCGCAAGAGTGGAACCCCCGCGACACGGACTCGGTCTGGAGTAAGTTCCACAGGGCGCTGCCTGCGTAAAAGCCGTCGATGAGCGACTTGGTCTGCCGCACGACGCAGAATAGCTCGGTGAGGCAGAGGACGGAGGAGGGCGGGAGGCGGTTGGCGACCGAGTCGCGAACCTCCTCGAACAGCGAGGAGAGGAGCTTGACACGACGTGCTGCGGCGGACACGTTGCGGAGCTGCAGGAACGGGAGCTTATTGTCGGCGGAAGCCACGACTTCGTTTGAGGTTTGTAGGAGAGAGTCCACGAGGGCGGCCGAGGGGAGGAGGCCCGAGAACGAGACGGACGTGGCCGAGCTGCGCACCGGTGGTCCATCCATAGACAATGTGGATACGTTTTCTTCTTCTTCTTCTTCTTCTTTTGGTTGCAATTAATGACTATAGCTACAACATTTGATTTGTATATGATAATGCCCGCAAAATCTTTATAGATTGTTTCCATGTCACGTTGGGATGGAATAAAAAAAAAGAAAAAAGAAAGAAAAAAAAAAGAAGAAGGTTAAATTGTAATTTGATATCATCAATTTTTAAAATTGTTCAACTTTTTACCTCCAACTTTGATATGCACTAATTTAATATCATGTCTCAACTAATATTTTTAACTTGATATCCTCCATCTCTCAACCGTTAAATTTTTTGCTAAAAAGAAAAAAAAAATACTAAACTACCCTCCACATCCCTTCTCCCAACCCCTACTACCCCCTTCCCCGCATGACGGCAGCCTTGTTGCGCCTCGCGGCCCTGCCGCGACCCACCTCCGGCCCCGCCGTGCGTCCTCCCCCTCCCCCGCCGTGCCTCGACGTGCTCCAACCCGACCCCACCCCTGCGTGCCCTTGGCAGCTCGTCCCCCGCCGAGCGCGTGCCAACTGCTACGCGTCCTATGCCGCGTCGGCCGTCGCTTGCCCCACCCCAACTCGGCCCCACCCTCGCGTGCCAACTGTTGCGCTTTCCACTCCGACCGCTGCACGCCGCGCACCCACCGCTACGCGCTGCTACTCTTAAGTCTATCAAAGTTGAGGGTATTTAATTAATGTCTATCAAAGTTGAAGGTATCAAATTGAAAAACTAGAATAGTTGAGGATATTAAGTTGTAATTTAGCCTTAAAAAATTGAGAAGAGAAAGAGTTGCAATGGGTGGACTTGGACGTTAACGTTTGGCTAGTTCCTTGTATGAGCTGGTGAAAGTGGCGGGAAGCTGCCACGTGGAGGGCTCAGAGGGTTTATTGGCAAGGAATCTAGTCGGTTCTTGTTTTTGCTTTTGGTAGTTGGAGGTTGAAGCTTCCATTTGTCACCTCCAAGAGAGGAAATACTTGAGGGCTGAAGAGCCCTCCAAAAACTATATTTTTCTATTTTTCGTATATATATATATATTTTTTTTCCTTAATCTATACCTCAGTCCAACTCATCCTAGTCTGCTCCAGTTATAATATCTACTTCCGTTCTTAATCACAAACAACTATTTTGAACACTTAAAATGAAATGGCTAAATAAAATAAAATAAAATAAAACTGAAGAAAAACTGTAAAGAAAAATATGTAGTTTCTTAATAATAATTACAATGGGGGAGATGAAGAACAATTTAAGGACTAAATTGTCCGAAAGAGCGCAATATCTAATTAGTTTTGTCAACCACCAATCGGGCCATTGATTATCTTAAAGTACTATAAAGAAAAGTATATGTTGTTTCTTATAATAATTATAATGGGGATGATGAAGAACAATTGAAGGACTGAATTGTCCGAAAGAGCGCAATATCTTATTAGTTTTGTCAACCACCAATTGGGCCATTGATAATCTTAATTAATTTTTATCTTAGAAATAGAGTGCACGTGTTTAGTTTATGTGTATATAATGTCCATTCTCCCTAGTTTTTTAGGTCACACTTGCAAGAAGGGAAGCATTTGCCTCGAGACCATTCGTTTTCCTATCATCATCATCAATCTCTATCTTAACCTCTCAACAGGATCATCTTCTCATTCTATTGTATCAAGTTATGAAACTCGTAGAGTAAACAATTCTGCAACAATATCAATCGTGAAATAATTTACGTTACTTTGTATAAGAAATCCAAATTATTTCTAAAAAAAACTTCCCTACAAAAAATCTCACATCATAACCATTCACTTATAAATCCAAGGACTGTGAGGTGTAGAGTTTCTCCTGTACTCCTTTGTACTTAGGGAGAGAATCCGAAACATCCCCAACTTTCGACAAAAAGAAAAAAAGAAATTAAGTGCAAATGAGAATAAGTTCCTTAATTTCACCAAGTTTCACTATTAACCAATGTGAACAGGGAAAGGTGGGTGAGCTAATTGTTAATAAGAGAAAGAGATGAAACACTATATTACAGGAATGCATTGACAAAAATAGGATGAATATAAAATTTGTGATGGATTACAATCTAATCATGTGATTAACATATCCTTTGAATATATCTCCTCCTCAGATTCTATAACACAAGCAAACAGGTTATAAGGATCTTATACTTGGTACTTACTCTGAAATGTCCTATAAAACAAATTAAATCTGTCTTTTTAACAAGAAAAAATGTTTTGATTCCTAATCTGCCGTGCCACAACTGTAAAGAGTCTAGAGACATGGGTTTCTCTCTGCACGCATCCTCTAGATAGTGTCGGTCCGGGGGATTGGATTGGATTGTCTTAGTCGGAACTAATTTTTGTTTCTTTTCACCCTCCTATTGAAAAGATATTTGGACTGGTCCGGTCCTAAGAAAACCAACTTATCCTAGGGTTGCCTTATGAAGAAGTTTGCCCAAGTCCAAAGTCTACAATGAAAGAAACAGATGTTCTCGAATTCAAGTATTGTTAGATAAAGTTTTGAATACTTCCCAAATGGTATTCACATACAGAGCAATGCAGGTAGCTATCTAAAAGAACAGTAACTAACGGAAAACTATAAACAAATTGCAAATGGGGAAAAGAATCCACATTTTGAGAACTAAATAGCAAACCTGAATCACATTGCATAAATCTTATAATTATAGCAAGTTACAAGAATTTAGCACACTCTAATCAATTGAACTACTATATCTTGCAAATTTTTTTTTAACTCGTACCATAGTTGAAAGGAATAATCTAATTCTGCGTGGAATCGAATCCACCCAAACAATCTATGCCTTCCATGCTGAAGTGAGGAGGCTTTGACATCTTGCATTTGGTAAGAGAAGGGGAGCCTCCAAGAATGCTAACAATGTACAAGAAAGAGATCATGGACGGGAGCCGAAGGCCTCATTGCCCGCATAGACCCGGCCCTTGGATCCTTCGGTCATCTGCGCGGCACCGGCGCAGTCGGCTTCTCGGATCCTCCTCAGTCGATGCAGATACATGCACAAGACGAGAGAGAGGATGACCAGCGCGAAGAGAGCCACGAGAACGAACAGGGTGACCTTCCCCTGCGCCGAGTAGCCTCTTCGGTCTTCCGCCAGGTCCACGCCCCCGCCGCCGCCGGCGGTTTCTTTGACATAGCCACTCTCCATCACTACTACTGCAGCCACCAGGAGTCCGTCCGTGTCCAATATATGGAGCAAGAGTACGTCTCTCTCTCCTTAAAACTTCATCATGACTGCACATCATGTGGAGTAGCGCGTAGTTTTTGTGATCCCAGGACAACAATAATGCACAGAATGACCCCTCCAAGCCAGGATATACAATATGCACATCTAAAATGACCCAGAGGTCAAGTGGCTCCGATGGGACTAATCCAATGTGTCGAGTTCCAATTGCAGCATGCGCCAGTTACGAGAAGAGAAGAGAAAGAGTTTCTTTTGGGTTATGTAGATTTTGAGTCCATAAACTCCTCTCATTCTCTTCTTCTGTGGCTACTCTTCTTATCATGTTTCTTGTAGTAACACTTCAGGTAGTGGCAAGTGGTGCTGGCCAGTCTGTGACTATATGCATGCCGAGAAGTGATCAATGATGCATGTGTGATTGCAGATGCGATGCTACATTGGACATTGAGTACTTCTGCT
This sequence comes from Iris macrosiphon, assembly GCA_036927795.1. Taxonomy (NCBI): domain Eukaryota; kingdom Viridiplantae; phylum Streptophyta; class Magnoliopsida; order Asparagales; family Iridaceae; genus Iris; species Iris macrosiphon. The sequence continues at coordinate 5,269,255 of JAYESA010000019.1, read as the reverse complement.
GATTTCACAAACGACATAGAGTTTTAACAGTATGATCATAACCTACATGTACTTTCCAACATTCTTGACTATCATTGAGACATTAACTAACATATATAATTTAGGTTAGTTATCATCTAAAAGGTAGGCAACTAATGAGACAAGGAGAACTCCATGAGATGTAGGGAACATCAAGCTGTAATATTTCATTCATTCACTTGATGCACAGTTGTGAATGATTGATTATTACGTGTCCCACTAATAACTAACTAATTTTGAATATATGGTGACAAATTACAAACACTTATCCTTAAAATTAGGGTCTCCATCGACTTAGATCTAGCATCAAACAAGAAGCCCACAAGTGGGAACATTGCTAGTCAACATATTTTAACAGTTACAGAAGGTATTAGCTTATGTAAACAAACAAGATATAAACTCTTTTAATTTTGCACATTTAACTTATTTTTTTCTACCAACAGATAATTGAATATATGCATTCATCTTTTTGTCTGTTGCTAGCATCAGTATTTAAATGCCATGCCCTCAGCTTTTACTTTCATATGATACATAATATTATCGAAGAATGAAAAAAATGCCCACCCCCACACCTCCGGTGAGTTTTACTGTCCGGTCATCGAACGGCAGGGAGAAGTCCCTATTGGAAAAAAAAATTATATTAATGAATAGAAGAAAAGAAGCTTCCCGCAAAAATGTGAAACCTCCTCTGCATAAAGAACAATTTTTGCATTGAAAACAAAGCCACTTTTAAGCGAAAAGAGTGTCACTTTTAAACGAGTGCTTCTGCTGTGCATGGTGCCTCCACGCAAAAAATTGAGCATCTACCCACGCTAAGGAGTTCCTCCACTACAAAGCCTACTCCATTATTATCCAAATTGTATTCTTCACATATGGAAGGCCCTCCAAGTAGAAGACATGTATTGTCAGGAATGTTCAAGACTGTCATAATTCTTAATTAGTGCTACAATTCTCTTCGCTGAGAAATTGCTATGCTTAGCTGCTAAGCTTAAGCACATAAGTGCTCTGCGCTAAAGAAGTGCTCTGCTTAAGAGTGTCTTAGTTCAACTATGACTTGTGTTAAATATTTGCTATGTGATCTGCGTTGAGACAACTCTCCACATTCTCTAATGAAGACATGAAATTAATATCAAACGTTAAGAACCTCGAAGCAACACTGTTTTTAATGGGATTCAAAGTGATTATCATGATTATGCTGACGTAATCATAGAAATTAATGATATTATGACACGTGATGTGCAGACAGTGATTTGCACACGCGTTTATATCGTTCAGATTTGATATTTATGCTCATTGAATGCATAAAATTTCAGCACAGAGAATTTATGTGCAAAAATGAGTGAAAAGTGCATATTCACATTTTTTTTTTTTTTGCAAGATATTAACAGTTAGATGTTTCAGTGCTATTCGGCTATAAATATCTCGAATTTTTTTGCAGTCAAGACATAATCCAAGAGGATTTCGAGCACCCTTTGCAAAAGCACTAATGTCCAACAGTGCTTGAGAGCACTGAGAGTACTTTGCAACTTCTCCTCCTTGCATTTGAAGTCAGATCATCAACGAAGTGTACCGATCACATGTCGAGTCTCCAACGTTGCACTCTCCATATATCAATCTTCTACTTTTACTTTAAAATTTTCTTATAATTACAAGTTGTAAAAGAAATTTTTTGTAGTAAACAAGTAACAACGAGCTTTAGTCAAAAGAATTATACTTTCTTTTCTCAACAAAAACATGGTGGTGGAGGGCCTGCTACTCCCACCTTCGTGTAGCCAGGGTTGTTGAAGACGATCTGAAGGTTGTCGTCGTTGTCCCATTCCTCGTCATTCGGCGCCTTCGGCTCGGCCATGGCTTCCAAAGAGCAACCAACAAAACACGTCCTACTAAATAGATGAGTATAATACTGCATTAAGTCAATTTACTTCAAAATTCTATGGTACTGAATTCATCCAAATTCTAAATAAGGTGATATTATTTTTCAAGGTATTAAACGTAAACTAAGTTGACTATGTACACAGAAAATTCTACCAACATAATGGGAAATAACTAAATTGGATTGGATTTTATTATCTTTTATATCAATAAGCAATCCAGGAGGATGCAATGTTTCTCACTCCCCTGGCCATACTATGCCGCATACTCATCTACCGAGCGATTTTCTTACTCTAAATTATGGAACTGCCCCTCCAGGATCTCCCGAACCACGGTAGGAAAGAACTGCTTGAACAACTCTCTAAACCTCTTCCAAGTGAATCCTGGTGCTGTCAGCTTGGGTTCATTCTCTAACCAAGTCCGGACTAAGTCGCGAAGCTGTAGTCGGAAGCCTAGCAACGCAGAGAAGTCGTTCTATATCCTCCAGCCACTCGTCCGCATAAATGATTCCCTCCGTACCCTCGAACTCTCTGAGGCTTAGTCTCTTGAAGTCTAAGATGGTACCAATCTTGGGCTGGACAAGCTGCTTGAATTAGACAACTGACCTGGCCTTAGTTTCCCAGTATTTTTTTTCTGACACGGGTAGTTTTTGTCTGTCACGAAGGATGGGCTCATTCAACACGGAAAACTCCAACACCTATTTTGGTGTGTCCTTGCATACAGTCCTGTGCTTGCTACTTAACCTGGCCCACTTATTCTTTACTAATACATGTTGAACAGAGATCAATAGAAGATGGTGAATGACTGATGAACATTTACTGATTGGAGAGGTCGCAGATCATAGTGAAGAGGCATTCTATTCATTGGCAAGGCCAGAAGAACAATCAAATGGTGTTCATGTTGTTTAAACTGATAAATCATATATGAAAATGCCTTGACAAATTCGGTTTCAGATAACAATGAGTAATACATCTGCTCCCTGTTCAATATAGGGCATTCTTTTAGCAGTCTCATACAAGAATATATAGAAACCTATGTATAAGAGCTCCATGATCTGATTAGCTCTTCTCATGACCTTAACAGAGCCTAGTTAAGTAGAAGTTTAGGCCCCAAAAAGGACTCGGAACTGCATTTGATGATTACACTAGTCAAACTGTTCCCAGTCATTGGTCTCTGTAGTAGATGATGGAATTGGAGGAGGATTCAGGCTTCCCGCACCCGACTCAAATGTCTCCCATTGAGTCGTCACAGAAACGGCATTGCTGTTGTTGCTGAATGGATTGGAGTTTCTCACCTTCAGCATGTCAAGTTTGTCCACGTAACTCTGTATGCGACGAACCTGTATGCACCATGGTGTTATACAATGATTATGAATAACAGAAACTAGTGATTTCTACTTGTCCACCCAGTAAATAAAAATAAGTATCATGGTTGAGAATACAAAACATGAAGCAATAACATTCATGTATGCAACCCTCATAATCATTACATACCTCATTTACCCTTTTCCTAGTCCAAAAGTTTATACCCTTGTTAACTCATGTTCGTCATTAAATGAGTTCTTACAAACTTTGTATTTAAGGAACGAAAAAAGAGTACAAAAAATCCAAAACAGAATTATCTAAGTACAATATTTTGATCTGGGATGTGATGATGGACAAAGAACGCTGTGGCGGCTCCTTTACTCCGTTGACGATCCGATGCAGGGTGAGAAAGCTTATCGGTAGTCTCTCTGTATTGGACGACCCCTCTTTGTCTGTCCTCTTTTTGGATATGTCATCCGGGTATATATAGTCATTCTTGGACGCGCATATGTTAGGCCGCATGGATGCTAGAGGGTGCCACGTGTGCCTCCTTAATAAGGTGCAGCTGTAACCGTGAACGGATCAGACTGTCACGTGGGCGTTTGTTGAAATTTTCTGTTGCTGAAGATCTGGGTGGTTCTCGTCCTTTGTGGGCGTGACTTAGTTAGCTTGACACATAGTCCGCACTTGGTTGGAGAGAATCACTCTGGTCGTAACAGCAAGATTTGGTCTTTATGGAGTCTGAAACACATGTGGCCAGAGGCGCATAGAGCCGCATGGAGTCTGGGACGCATAGAGCCGCCTAGATCCTGGGAGGCATGGGACCGCATGGAACCTGGTACCCCATAGGGCCAGAGACGCATGTGACCGCATGGAGTCTGGGACGTATGGGGCCAGAGACGCATGGGACCGCATGAAACCTGGGATGCATGAGGCCAGTTGTGCTGTACACGTGGCGTTGCACATCCATCGAGAGTGAAGTTCTGTGCTGACGTGAGACATCTGTCGTTTAGTGTGTTCACGTCTTTTGAGGCATTCAAAAAATCTTTTTTGTCAGGATTCTGTGTCAGAGATATTCATGTTGCTAGGATGACGTGTCAGGTGTAGTGCCCCGCTCCGCATTGGCACTATGTACAAGAGAGATCGGTTTGCTGACTCAAAAAAGAAACCTTCTTGAAGAGCTCCTTGTTGAACCAGAAGATGACTGATCTAGGTGAGTGGGCAGAACTTCATTCTCTGATTCTTGCACGCCTTAATAATGAATCTGAGTTTTTGCAATGCTTGTTTGCTTAATAAGTTAACGATCGCATGAGAATGATAGAACGAGAACTGCATGTTTAACTAGAGAACTTCTATGCTTGTCTAAAAGAAAGAGAGAGAACCATTGTCATGCTAAGTTAAAGAATAGAATGGTGCATGCGTAGTTACACGGACACCGGTATCGAAAGAACCGCTGCCATGCTTAAACAAGAGTAAAAGAATGTTCATATGTTTCCATCGTATGCTAAAGAAAGAGTAGAACTGCATGCTTAGTTAAAAGAGATAGAAAACTGCTTCCATGCTTGCTTAAATAGAAACGGTTACATGTTTCCAGAGAAGTTTTTGAAATGCTTGAACGGTATCAGAGAGATGGCGGTCAGTCCGCATAGAGATAGAGATGGCGGCATGTCCGCACAAGAGAAGAGATTGACTATATGCTTGTTTATTGAACTGATGCATCTATATAAAGTTTATCTGATAGAGTTGCGTTCATGCATTGTTCTTTAGACAACTTGTGAACAAGGATAATCCCACGACCGGTTCCCGAGGCACTGGGGACCGTTCGGCCTAGGGGGGGTCAGAGAGAATATCCTATGGCAAAAAAATCCTCGCGATCAGGAGATATTCATGTCTATTAGATAGCTGGTTCACGTGTCAAAGCAGTTAGTATATGAGCGAGTATATTAGTTCAGTGCTGGGCCGTGATAACACCGCTTCTAATCATGAGGAACTAGACTCATGAGCCATCATATAGTTAGATCGCATGCTAGGATTCAGCCTTCTTGCATACCTAACTGTTTGATGCAGAGACGGACAGGGAAAGAGAACCATGTTTGTATATGCATATGTTGCTAACTTGTATGTCTGCTGCAGGGATAACCGTTCGGCGAAAGAGTAAGAATCACCGAATAAGTGATATTCATGCTATCAAACATGCTCTCTTGTATTAAATGCTTTCATAGAGAAGTCTTGTTTTTCGTATATGCTTCTATCTCGTTCACACGATATGATAATTGTTGATAAGAGAAAGAAAGAGATCATAAGAAGATAGTCCACTAGATGTATGCTAGAGCTTTAACGAAATGAATATGGCTCACGAGACAAGTTGCGCACCAGAGTTATTAAATGAACTTGTTTATCGTACATGAACTGCTTGCCTTGCATGCTTGCTTGTATATCGAACATGAATTTTGTTTTCCAAGATGTTTCCAAAAGAAGTAATATGACTCCGTTCCTGTACTGCATCTAACGAACCTAGGTAAAACTAGAAAGATCACTAGTAATGTAATATTTTATAACATAATTACTTAGTGTTGGTTTTAGTAAATGTTGTTTCTGTTCGTTGATTTTATACTCACCAGTACTTTCTCTAAAGTGCTGAACCAACAGTTTGCTTGTTCGCAGGTGCTGGATCCTCCGAGGAAGCGATAGTCGTGCCTCATCCCCAGGACCCAAAAATCTTGTGTCGATGCCTTGAGCCTTATCGAGATATTTTGAGCTGCTTTTGTATAGAGGGACAATGTATGGAACGATACCACTGTATTCAGAGAACCTCGTGCCTTGAGCTTTGTCCCGTTTACTCAGATGGATTATTGTTTGCAACAGTGTCCCTTCGCTGCGTACTCAATCGGTTCGATGATAGCCACAAACTTTAACGATGTTGCCTTATACGAGCGCAACCCTAGGCCCGCACGGCATCACGCCTCGATGGCAAACGAAATACGCCCCGCGGGAGCGACGCAGCGCGGTGATTCGCGCCCGGCGGGGGCATTATCGGGACCATCGGGATCGGGGCGTGACATCAGGTCCATCTGTGGCCAAAGCTGCTTCGGCTGATTGGGGCGCATGGATGTCTTTCTGGGCCGCAGGGTGACTCTGCGGCATGATCTCTTCAACGCTTTACTTTGGGCCGCATGGTTGTTGGACACATGGATGCATATTTTCTATGCTTCTATAGGACCCCCTTCAAAGTTTTCAAACTGACAAGTTTGAAATACTTTGAATAAGAAACATGAAGAAAAAAGCACTTTGGTCGCATGGATATTGTGTCACATGGCCATGGGGGCCGCATGGTTCGTGGGCCGCATAGGTGAGCGCTTCCAGACTGTCACTTCTACATTAACTGACAGATTTGTTTCGATTTTGGAGCAGATCTCCTTTTGAATTCTGACCCATCTCCTGATGCAGAGCGCGAGGCGACAGTTTCCAGGAAGATTAAAGAGGATCCATCATCTGTTGCGTACCCAGGACTCTCCTGAATACAGATAATGGCTTTTACAGGAAGTTGTAAAGAAAGGAGAATGTTGTACATAGGTCCTTGTTGGGGATGAAGGACCAAGAGTGTAAAGACTTTACATCTTGATTGCCCGACTAGGGATAAGGGGAGTACAAGTCTGGCTTAGACGTAGTATTTTTTCAGGAACTTGTCGTTGATAGGTATCACGAGCAAGTCGTCGTTGGTTTTGCGAGCCAGTAGGCACCGTTGGAGAATACCGATTCTACGACGAACGGACCTTCTCATTTTGGTTGGAATTTGTCGGTCGTCTTATGGATCATAACAATCGGCCTCCTTACGGTCAGGATGAGATCACCCACTTGGTAGGTCCTCTTCTTTACCCATTTGTTGAAGGCCCCCGAGAGACGCTTGGTATAGCTCGATGCGCTGCTGAGCTAAGTGACGTTTCTCATCAAGTGCTTATAACTCTTGTAGCCGCTGGAGGTGATTGTCGTCGACAATTAATTGGAGGGAGAGCTACTTGGAGTGAAGGGATTTGGATTCGAGCGGGAGGACCGCTTTGCTTCCGTACACCAGAGAGAAAGGCATATTGCCAGTAGTTGTCCGGACCGTTGTATGGTAGACCAAAAGCACTTTTGTCGCATGGATATTGTGTCACATGGCCATGGGGGCCGCATGGTTCGTGGGCCGCATAGGTGAGCGCTTCCAGGCTGTCACTTCTGCATTAACTGACAAATTTGTTTCAATTTTGGAGCAGATCTCCTTTTGAATTCTGACCCATCTCCTGATGCAGAGTGCGAGGCGACAGTTTCCAGGAAGATTAAAGAGGATCCATCATCTGTTGCGTACCCAGGACTCCTGAATACAGATAATGGCTTTTACAGAAAGTTGTAAAGAAAGGAGAATATTGTACATAGGTCCTTGTTGGGGATGAAGGACCAAGAGTGTAAAGACTTTACATCTTGATTGTCCGGCTGGGGATAAGGGGAGTACAAGTCTGGCTTAGACGTAGTATTTTTTCAGGAACTTGGCGTTGATAGATATCACGAGCAAGTCGTCGTTGGTTTTGCGAGCCAATAGGCGCCGTTGGAGAATACCGATTCTACGACGAACGGACATTCCCATTTGGGTTGGAATTTGTCGGCCGTCTTATGGATCATAACCATCGGCCTCCTTACGGTCAAGGATGAGATCACCCACTTGGTAGGTTCTCTTCTTTACCCATTTGTTGAAGGCCCCCGAGAGACGCTTGGTATAGCTCGATGCGCTGCTGAGCTAAGAGACGTTTCTCGTCAAGTGCTTATAACTCTTATAGCCGTTGGAGGTGATTGTCGTCGACGGTTAATTGGAGGGAGAGCTACTTGGAGTGAAGGGATTTGGATTCGAGCGGGAGGACCGCTTCGCTTCCGTACACCAGAGAGAAAGGCATATTGCCAGTAGCTGTCCGGACCGTTGTATGGTAGGCCCAGAGATATTCACCCAACTTCTCATTCCAGTAGCGTTTGTTGGATGACACGAACTTTTTGAGTAACTTTATTGTCATAACTACATATTCTTTTTTGATTAATGATATATTTATGTATATATATACCAGTATATAGGTTTATGCAAATTTAAGTTTGCAAATTTGTATTATTATAAATTCAGGATGTAGAAGGGTTTTATTGCAAAAAGGTAAGTTGAGTAGGTTAATGGAGAAGAGAGCCTCCACCGAATATCAGCCCTTCCCTTTTGACTCATCACCCAACTTTAATAGTTGGCTCTCTCCTTCTTCCTTATTTTTTCATAAAAAACATGGCATCTCCCTCTTCATTCTCCAATTCCAATACCACCACACTTGTACCATCTCCATTTCCTACATATTCTTTTTCATCTCATTTCCTTCTTCTCATATTCCTCATCAACTCCTCTCCTTCCTTCCCTTTACTGTGTTGTTGTACCTGACTCTGCTGCTGCCGCGGCTACTACCGACGTCGCTGTCCGCCGACCGCCCTCCGCCGACCATTGCGCCCGCGCACCCCCGTCAGCCACCCCGCCGGCCTCCTCTCCTTCGGGCTCCAACTCCTCCTCCTTCCTCTTTTCCAAATTTTTAGGTATAACTCCGAACTTTCTTCCAATTTTCTTTCCATTTTTCTAAATCTAGGACGAGTTCTTATGTGGTTATATATAGGTATTATTGGTCATTAGGATTCTGATTTGTTAGAACATAAAAGATAGTTGATGTTGCCTATGATTATAATTAATTGATGTTGTATTAGCTTTTATATATATATATATATATATATATATATATATATATATATATATATATATATATTGGATCTAATATAGAAATATAGACACAAGTAGATTTATTGTCATGCGACCAAGGATAATTTTTTGGATTGGCTATGGAGGTTATATAATTAATATATAAGGCGTGGTAACTTCTTATTTAATGGTTATGTATATGTTTCTTAATCTAAGTTCAAATAGTGTATATATTATAAACTAAAATGTACGTACTGTGGGTTTTATACATTCTTAGCATGATATGTATACATTAAGTCATATTTAGTTTAGTTATAAATATATGTATACATTAGGTCATATTTAGTTTAGTTTTAAATATGTAAGTTTGATATTTTATCAATTTAATATAATATTTTAATTCTGTCCAGATTTAAAAATAGGACTATTTAACATAATTCGTTATTATCATCGAGTTAAAATAAGTATTTATAGATACTCAAATATTGGGGTAACTCTAGTTATTAACTTTCTAGCTAAATTGTTAATTTTTGTGCCTTCTAAAAGCTAGTATATAGTACATAGCAAGTATATGTTGATTTATTTATACTAGATCTTAAACTCTTGAAATAAAATTTAGTAACCAATATCCTACTATATGTTTTATGCAGCTAAATTCATTTGTTGTGTGTTAATGCTTAAAAACTTGTTTGATAAACTGTTTACTAATATTTGTGTGTTTGCTTGAGCTTGTGTAGCATTGAAAGCACTATTGCAAAATAAATAAGTAAATAGCTAGCTCGCTAAGGTATGAAAAAAAATTCTTTATTGCGATATTTTCTTCATATATTATAATTGCATGGTTACCGGTGTTGAGAGTTGCTCCACCGAAGGGATCAGCGAACCCAGGATTAAATTCTACGGAGGGTTGTTCCGGGTGTGTTTTATAAACTGGTTTCGGAGCCGAAATACAAAGAAGACTGCCGAAATTTTCAATAATTTTGGGAGAAACCATTTTCGGAATTCCGAAAAACTAGGTTTAACGTGTTTTAACCTAATCGATAACATAATAAAACATAGGGGTAATATCTTTTAGAATTTAAGGAACGTAGGACACCGACACCTAGAAACAGAAGCGCAACTAAATAAGTTAAAATTTTATTCATGTCTTCTTGCCGATAAGAATACTACCGTATGGCGTGTTGTCTTTGACACATGAGATGGCAGATAAGTCGGAACTGGATATTAGACATGGGTATTAATAGATAGGTTGATTGTGATTGTAGTTACATCATATGGTGGGAGAGAACAGCTGGATCATGTCCATTGAAATCCCTACAATACATAACATCTCTAATAAAAGTTTCCGTCATCTGTAAGGCCTTACGATGCCGGGGTGAGACTTAGCTCACCAACAGTCCAGTAAATTCTTGGTATAAAACAGAATTTAAAATTAATTAAAACTTAAAATATACATACAAATTTTCACATTTATGTGGGGGTCGGATCTAAAGCATCGTACCCATACAGGCACAACATGATCCTGGATAAATGAGATTATTATCAAAAAATTTGATATTGATCGTGATCCATATATGTTCTCTAAATTGCATTATCATATAGGAAATTGTGATTGTGATTGTCGATTTCTTATCGAGGTGTTACTTGCTAGTCAGCTGGTACGTAAGTTGTTCCGGTGCCGTAATTCATTCCCCTGTCCTTGTTTGTTGTAGGGGTGGATTACTACATTGATGACAGGTTACGGATTTCAGTTGACGATGCAGATATTAGTAGATTTAGGATAGATAGTATTCTAAACACTATATATATAAATCAAATGATTCATTATCTTCATTTCCTTTATTCACTCCAACTTATATACAGTTTCATGACTCCAAGATTTTATTTTATTTTCTTAACGTTTTTGACCGATGACTTGCTTGTCGTTCTGACGATCTAGTATTGTTCACTAGGGGAAGAAATGTCAAACGAGATATTTTCCCTATACACTGTAGACAAAATCGAGGAATGGTCGTCGGGTAGCATGTTGAGGATCCAGTAAAGTTCATTTTGTAGCTGATATGTAAATTAAATATTTTGTAAGACTTGGAGAATGTTATGTAAATAAAGTAGCATGGTGAATATGTATAAATATATGAAGTTCTGGATGTATCACTAGATGCCCTGTACTTAACCTAGAATATTACAGGCGACAATCGCTGATACGGGTACGGATGTATTCGTATGGGACGTAGCCTGAAGATGTAGTTACGTACCCGGTCCACCGTATTCTGGGAAGCGGGATGTGACACGTCTTTTAGTGATGGCCCATGCAGGTCTAGGTTAGTATAAAGGACATAGGATATGATGCAGGTCTAGGTTAAGAAACTTATATAGGTTAAGTTTAGACACTAAGTTTTATTCTTAGAGAAGTCTAGAAAGAACCTTAAGATAAGAATACTTGGCAGTATCGGTGATTGAAGAAAGGATTAATGATATTACAAAGATTATTTCTCAGAAATTATTTTAACCTATTAATTAAATTTTCTATTTAAGATACTTATTGGAGGATACTAATTTGAAGTTCTTAGGTGTAGATCATGTCTCGATTCAGGCCTTATACAAGGTTGGAGAATAGCAGCCACAGTTTAGATGATTATTATCGCTTTGCACAAAGGAAGTGACGAATAGCTCGCAAACAGATGATATGGGCTTATGGAGTGCACTATGAGATCAAATATTCAGTAGTATCGGATATCACTGATAAAAATGAGGTATTTTTCAATAAGACGAATTATTTTATACTTATCAAAGCTCAACCCACTGAGGATCCAAATTCAAATGGGAATGATTACAACGGTACTCTGGAAGAATGGCAGAAATCTCATCCGGAAGCAACCATCATCAGGATAAGAGAGATGATGATCTAAGTAACGTTGCTAAGAAAGAAAGTATAACTATGTAAGAGGGTTTTGTCTGCTGTAGACTTTCTGTAACACAACAGATGTATATAGCAACTCAAGGGTAGGAAGGATAACCGTATAAGTAGCATGCATATATAAAATACCTAGTGTATCCAGCAGCATGTTTGTATCATTTTGGTAATAGTAAATGAATATGTTGTTCTTTAATCCTTTGAAAACTTGTGTGCTCCTTGATATCGAAAATTCTTGAATCTCTGAGATATAAGATACTTTGATATTTTGTATTTCTTAAATCAATATTGATAAATGATGTTTTATCAATTTTCCATTTAGAGCTAAACTATTTCCTGAAATATTATTTTTATTCAGGAAATGACTAGTTCAAATGATCTTCGTTCATCTCCTCCTTCCAACCACAAGCTGAGCCATGCTTCTACAACTCCTTGTAACCTTCATTATATTCATACTGAAGAACAATCACTTCCTGGATAACCTCTCCCATCATATCCGGGTCCATCCTCTTTCAAATAGAATTTCCTCTCCTCTGGGGCTGTAGTGTTGCCAGTCCCTCATTGACATCCTTCTGATTAGGGATTTTTCATATCCTACTTAGATTCATTCTTTCCTAGAGTCCTGATGGTGTCTCACTGGCAGAATCAAGAACTTGTCCACCCTAAAGAGAGTTGGCAGATAAGATGGAAGTAGACTGTAGACATTATAAACATGGAGTAGAAAGGGCACGCCAAGAATGAACAAGTAAAGATCAAA
>JAYESA010000019.1:5164706-5251544 GCA_036927795.1 Iris macrosiphon | reverse complement strand
ATAACTCTTCTTTTGGTGGTCATTTGCTAGGAGGAACAAGGTACATATCAACAAATGTGGAACATGCAATTATTCTCATCTGTAACATTTGATGCACTGTATCTCAGCAGAAGCCCTGTGACATTTAGTTTTATGCATGGTGTATATCCTCCTTTTCTTGTGAGCACAACCATAGCCTCAACTATCACCACTTTGCAACTATTTACCCTCCATTAGTCTCCTGTCAAACTTAACGGTCACATGCATGTCATGTGACTATATTGAACTGTTTTGTCCCTAAAACATAAGTAGTAGACTTCTTTCTTTTAGAATGTCATCTCCTATGAAAATCCTAAATCTCCTCCCCACTGCCTACGTGTGTGGCCATGGCTGCCATCGCTGTTATCAAGTGAGGGCAGCCACCGACATGCATGGCCTCGTCGGCATCTTAGAGAGGCGGGAGTGGGGCATGGGTGTTAGGGTTAGGATCATGGTTTTCATTAGGAGGAAGATGAAATTAGGATGGGTTAGGGTTTTGCCACCACGAATGGCCTCGCCGGCATCTAGAGAAGCAGGAGGGGCGTGGGGTGGTGCAACATGGGGGAGGGAGTGTAGGGTTAGGATCAGAGTTTCATTAGGAGAAGATGAAATTACGATGGCTTAGGGTTTTGCAATAGGAAGAAATACAATTAGGGTTTGGAAATAAGGACTGTTGCATATAGGAAAGAGTTGAGAACTAGAGTATGTTAGGTTATGAAATTAGGGTGAAATTGGGAAGACGATCATAAATTAGGGTTTGTATGGAGGGGCAAACCTTGTCTTTTGACACTTACCGATAACACCCCTCCCCCCCCCCCCCCCCCCTCCTCTACTCTCAACCATCTCTCTTCTCCGCAAAATTATGGTAGCTTGGGGTAAAAAGTGGAGAATAGAAGAGTAGGGTATTTAAGTGTCCATAAAATAGTATAGGGTATTTATCCACAAAATCTGCATAGTGAAAGTATTTAAGTGCAAACTAACCTTCTTTCTCTTTCATGCCTTTTCATTTTTCTTTGTTCTGTGTTGAGTAGCAGCAGCTTCCTGACATGGCGCTTTTAGAATATTTTCAAACTATCAAACCATCAGCTTCTAAGCTTCTCCTTGACATGCTTATAATTTCCCCCTTAATTGGGTTTAATATTCTGTCAATTAAGACTGTCCTTGAACTCTACAAAGAAAATGCTTATAATTTCTTTGTTCTATGTGTTGAGTAGCAGCAGCTTCTGACAAAGAGATTTTAAGTATATGGCCAAACTATTCAACCCCATCCAGCTTCTAAGCTTCTCCCAGGACATGCTTATAATTTCCACCTTAAATGCGTTTAATATTCTGCAATTAAGAATGACCTTGCAAATATGTATTGCATGCAGCGCACACTAATTTTGATATGCATAAGGAACCTTGCCACTGTGCTTATTACTGTTACTCATGTTGGTACTTCATTGTAATGTTCTGGAATCTGTATTATATCTGATTTTCGCTCTTCAAGCTGGTTACTCACCATTTGTTTTCTTCTATGTCAATTCAGTTACTATCGAAATGGGTGTGGAAAGGCTGTTATTACCTGCAGTTCCTCAACTTCTACAACATGGACAAGTTCCTTTGGATTTACCAAGATGAGCCTTTCCGACAGATTAGATCTTTCCGAGTATACACTTCTGATTTTGATGATACTACTTTGTGCCAGAAAATATTGGGAACTACTACAAAGTTCCGATCAAACCTAAAGGTCTGTGCAAAACTACAGTGGAGTTATCATCTCCCTTTTTATGACGTTATAGAAATATGTATTTTTTTTTAGAGAAAGCCTTTGCTTGCAATTTCAGTAAGATGCAATTTAAATTACAAAAGATAATAGGATGTCCAAGAATTAAAACATAAGAATATGTAAATATATTTAATTATTGTTGCAGAATATTGCAAGGAAGTAACGGGTACATCCAGCAAAAGCGTTCAGAAAGTGGATTCAGAAGAGGATAGCATTGTCTCTGAGGTTGTTGAAATGGTTGAGCCGATACAGATGTTCCCCTCTCTTGGTGTTGAGGCATGGGATTTGCCTGGTGAAGATGATCTCTTACAGATTTACCTAAGTAACGCTGCCAGTACTCCTTCAATCAATAATTGTGTAGACCCAATTGACAAAACATTACCAGAGAGTGGAGTTAATGACCAATCACAATTGAAGTGAGTTTTCTTTCATATCTTTGAACTTTTACATACAGTTCAACTGTGTATGAAACTGTCTCTGGGCAGCATTTATTTTTCTGTATAATTGCTTTTCGATTTTGGATGATAAGATATGGAGATGGATAAGAAGTGGAACAAGCTAATTTTGTTCATTTCTGCATCTTCTGGTTTTAGAGTGTTGGAAAAAGGAAGCCTAAGCCAATTGTAAAGCTTTTCTTCTTCTTTTCCCTACTTGTGTAGTAAGCTTGTAGAGACCGACTTCGGTTCATTGTTTTGATAATGTTACCTATTCAGTATTTTTCCAGGGAAGGGCAGCAGTGACTCAGTGGAGATACCTCCGACTGCTGTGGTGTGTTCCTTTATCTCATCTAGATTGCATTGCTGCAGACCGCCTCCCCGTTTCTTTTGATAGTTTGATTACTAATCTTCTATAGAAACAAACTTCCAGGTGAAATTACCAACTAATGTTGATTTCAAATTCTTCAAAAGACGTAATAAATACATTGGCATGAGCAGCAATCCCCAAAGGAACTTGTTTAGGACAATTACTGAGAGAGACGCAAATACCTTTAAATACTTCTACAGGCGCAGAATATCAGCCAACAAGCAGACTTTGTTAATACAAGTAATTACTTTTCATCAATATTGTAATTGCTACTCTAGTTTTTTATTCAGTATCATCATGGTCAAACCTTTATGTGTTTGTTTATTTGCATTTTTTGTTTGCAGAATCCCGCGTCAAGTTGATAATGAAGCTTTTGTCTAGGAAGTGGAACTTGTACAGTTGCTTGACTTGAAACTTATTATTTATAATGTCATAACGCGAATATTTTACCTTTTTAACCTTATTTTGATCCAGCAATGGAGCATCTCACTAGGAGTTGCATGAGGTATTGAGGTATTGCGGCTGTTTAAATCTGAGTATCACAATGTCTTGTGTAAACCAAATTTTGGATAATGACATCTTTCTGATGTTAGGTTATAAATGAGTATTCCCTCTTTCCTGTTTTTATATAATAATTGCTGATTAGCTTGAACATAATAATGGGCTGTTCAAACACAATTAGGAGATTCAATTTGTTCTTCTTATAATATGTTAACCTGTACCTGTTTAACTATCTGAGATTCTTTCCTTATTCAGATTTGGCTTTTGTGGGGTTGCAATACTTTTCGTATATTTACTTGCATTTATAAGTTCAACGATGCTACAACGGTCGCATTTTTGGCCCGTACTTTGTATGCGGTTCACGTTACGGCTCTTCATTAGCAGGTCAATCGGTGGCGGACCTCATGCTAATAGGGGGGCAAATGGGTTTCGGCCACGTCTCTCGCGGTCACGGACTGCGGTCTTGGACCGCGGGCAACATATCATTTTCTTTATAAGTTCCCTATTCAATGTTCCCTACAATCTCGAACACATGAAGTTACTATATGCATCTTTGATAATAAAAGAGTGTTTCGGTGCCACGAGACTTCTACGAAATCTTACAACCTATGAAAATGTTGTTTCCATAACTTGCATCCTCCAAGATGCACTTCATATAATGAAATTTGTACTTACAAACATGGTACCATGCTTATAGCATCATTAGTAGTTGGGACTCTCCAATGCAATTTGGGGTGCAAAATTTCAAAAAAAAGGTAAATGTGGAATGTGTTGGGTTTGTATGAGAATAGTAGAAAAT
Organism: Iris macrosiphon; assembly: GCA_036927795.1. Lineage (NCBI taxonomy): Eukaryota > Viridiplantae > Streptophyta > Magnoliopsida > Asparagales > Iridaceae > Iris > Iris macrosiphon. The sequence goes on along the minus strand of JAYESA010000019.1, from coordinate 5,247,654 downwards.
GATAATGTGAGCTCCGGTCCCAAAGATTATAGTCAAAAATTGATGTGGGAAAAAAATAATGTAAAATATGGAATGTAGAAAGTTGGGCTCCAAATTGGGACTTACTATTCTACAAAATGAGTTCCTACAATCTAGAAATTTGGAGGCCCAACCTATAGCTCCCATGGGTTGGATGAGACAAAAAATCTAGAAATTGGAACTAGGGATGGGACTTACTATTCTACAAAATGAGCTCCTAGATTTTAAATCTAGAATGTGGGATGAGGCTTACTAATTATGTTGTCACGTCCCGCTCCCAGAATACTGGATAAATACGAAAACTGACATGGCCAACGCACCTTGCAGAATACCGAAGTAAGCTCAATGTGTTAAGATTGTCTAGAAGACAGGTGGGTGAACTCTAGCATGCCATGACGTCAGTCCTAAGGCCGACAAATCCTATTATCTCAATCCAACAACACAAGTACAAGAATATATCATACATGAAAGTAAAGAGGCGTCCCAAATTACATGTCACATATGATCATGAAGCTAGTGAATACAAAATGTTGCACTAACATAGTTCAAATTTACATGATTAAATATACCAGCCATGGTCTAATATATACATCATGTTGATCGTAGTCTCAAAAATATAAGGAGCTAGCTCTGCTCCTTGATAAACACTATAAAATGAAATAGTCAAGACGAGAGATGGAAGAAGGAAACCCACTCGCGAGCTTCGGCCGCAGTCCTACGAGTGCGAGCCATCTTGCTGGAAGCACGGTGGATTCTGGTTCTCTTCGGGGTAACCTGGCCATGCAAATCTAGTGAGGTCAGAACCCCAAGCAACAAGTACCACAAATGAGCTCGAGGTGATAGACCAACACATCACAACATAAGCAGAAAGAGACATATAAGAAATAAACGCAGATCGAGACTTGTACGGTACCAACGTACTTGTATCAAAAAATAATACTGGAAGAACTGATAAATAAGTGCAGAAATGAAAGTAAGGCGACGAACGACAAGAGAGCGTAGGAACTACTCTGGATCGGGACCACAACCCTTAAACCAAATAAGGACTGGGGTTGCAGACCTTCACCCGACCATAACTTAGCACCTTAACCACGTGCCAGAAGAAAATAAAACTAGAAGAGCGAGCTAAAATGGAAGTAACATCATTCATCGCACGGCCAAACTATAAACCCCCAGATTTTTCAGGAATTTAAAAATAAATTTTCGGGATTTTTTGGAATTTTTAAACTAATTAAATAAATATTTTCTGGTATTAAATAATTTTTGTGATTTTATTAAATATTAAAATATTATAAAAATAATATTTTTGGATGTAAAATAAAATATTAGACTTACTGCAATTTTTCTGAAATTTATTGGACCCCAGACTATTTTTTTATGACCTGAAAATAATATTTTAATTAAACCCAAAATAAACCAACCTGAACCAACCGGTTTATTGAACCGAACCCATGCTGAACCGAACCCTGACTCAGACCCGAACCCTAATTTAAACCCTAACGGGTCGGATTCTAACCCGAACCCGCCTACCCGAAATTCGTACCCGAACCCATTACCTATCGGATCGGGTCGGATCCGAATCCAACGTCCGACCCGACCCGAACCCGCCTACCCGTAGCTACAGTAATCCCTAACCCTTCGTTCCCCGACCATTCCCCCGCAACCGCCGCCTAACCGCCGGCCGCCCCTTCTTCTCCCCCAATGCCTCCGCCATCTCCTCCTCTCCCCATCGCCAACGACCGTCTCCTCATCTCCGCCCCGCCTGCTCGCCTCCTGTAACCGGCCGGCCCCGTTCCTATATAAACCCGACCAACCCCGCTCCCATTGTCACGCCCCAGTCCCAAAATACCGAGGGACTGGATGCGCGGCAATGGCCAGCAGCACACACCGATGGACAAACCCAATTTAATGGATCCATCGGGGCATACTTAAGCTGTAAATATAGGTCTACAACAATAAGTCTAAACTAATCTCATCCAAACACAAATAATAAGATCAACAGCAAGTAAAGAAAGTACATCAATGTCCAGTCTCAGCAAAGTATGTCGGGGAACAACCCGATAAAAGTCTACAACACTGGTTCAACAGACCAGAACAAAGGAGTCCAAAATAAAGTATCTGATGAGTACAATAACATAAACTCAAGAAAAGTCTTCAGCCATCACCTCTGCTTCTAAAGTTGGTTCAGCTTCAGCAACAGCTTCTGGTACAGCTTCAGCTCCTGTCCCGTAAATCTCGGGATAATGCTCTTCTGCTAAACCTGGGGACATCATCCGAATCCAGGTCCTCAGGGGACATTGCAAGGTACAAATAATACAAGCCAAAATAATGCAGTGGAATAGTAAATAGCATAAGCAGGGTATCTACATAACCATCTATGTGAAAATGCAACAGAGAGCATCACTAGTACTCAGGCTGAGACTGCTACAAGCTCTGTGTCGGGGAGCCGGTAGCAGTAATAACAAGTAATGGGTCTAGCTCTGCTCGAGAGTCTACAACCTCACAATAGTAGTAGATATATATAGAACAGCCTGTAGCCTGTGTGTCTCTCCCCACCCAATGTAACCACACGTCTCATGTCCATAACGTCTCATGTCCATGTCACGTGAGATCATAGCTAATGCAACAAGTCATAATCTCTAGGAATATAATATCTATGTCCATCCTGTATCCTACACAGAATCACCATGAATATCTCAGGAAGATTCTGTCATATATTTGGTGTCAAGTGTCCTAGGTTATTGTACTTGATACAATAAGTACTAGAATGTAAAGGGTCTCGAATATCCATCTCTAAATGACGTACCCAACTCCGCGTACGAGGTTGGCACCCGACTATAATCGGACGCTTAGTAGGTCATACGGCCCTAGGTTTAAGCATATTGAATAATATAAATAAGCAAGGAAATAATTATCAAAAGTACATAATTTGGCAAGGTACACTTGCCTGGGGTTGGAATACCAGTAGCGGTCCATGTATCCGTGGTTCAGCAAATACTCCTCCAAAAGCTGAAATGAACATTACCAACAGTCTCAGAACATAAAAAATAGCTAGAAATGCTTGTCCTTAAGTCCAGTTTGGACACAAGGGCAAAAATGACATTTTTGGACCAAAACGGGGTCCATATGTGGGCCACTTTGCACCGAAAAATGCGTCAGGGTCAAAGGTCTCCAAATCAGTCCAACTTAGTGTCAACAGGTCAGGAACAATGATACGAACCCAACGGAACTTCCAGAATTGGATTCCGATGAGCCGTTCTCAAAATCGCCCGTCAAGTGGAGCCTGTGGGGCCCACGACACGCGATTTTTCCAACGTTCTCAGAATCGAACCAAACTTGGCTCACAGGACCAGCGTATTGCTACGAGTCCGATGGCGTAAGTTTCGTCTCGATCCGACATGTATACACTAAGTTACAGCAAAATACAGAAAAGTCGGATACGGGGCGTTGTCCGCGGATACGTACTAATTTCGGTGTGCACGCACATCCGAATCAGCTTCTGCGAAATCTCGCACGTTCGTATCAATGACGCACACGTATCGGTGAAGACCGCACGTGACCAAGTCATCCCGTTTGGCGGGGCGTACTCAGTTCCGGAGTAAAATAGGGCGTTGGTTTTCCTGTTTTTGGATCGCGGTTCGCGATCACCACAGGACGCGATGCCCCGAGCGGTTTGCACGGGCACCGAGGGGGTCATACAGGCTACGCGTCACAACTAACGAAAATAAAAACAGAGATACAAGGAGAAAGTTACGAGTACCTGAACAGGGCTCAAAATCCAATTTCACCCGTGTCCAAAACGTGTATTCTGAATCCTGGACGCTGTGTCCAAGCCGTGTCAGGGTTCTGGAATGCCGCTGTGTCCGGGTCAGCCGTGTCCGGGCTAGGGCAGAGGGTCGTCGAAGCTGCACGAGACTGGGCGAAGGTCGGCTTGGCTTTGGGACGCCTCGGGGAGGCTGGACGGCGCTCGGCTGAGTCGGCCGGAGGAGAATCGGCTCGGCCGGAGCTCGATCGGGTCTGACAGCGGTCTCTGGTAGTTGGGGAAGAGGGGGAAGGAGAGGGTCGAGGTTCCAAGGAGTTGGGCGGCCGGATACTGGTGCTGGGATGGAGGGGGTCTGCCGGAGTTCTCACCGGAGAAGAACGGAAAAGCAAAACCCTAGGCGGACGGCTGGGTATTTATAGAGGGAATAGGGAGAGGAAACGCCGGGGGTTTGGCCGGAAACTGAAGGGGAGAGGTCACCGGGTACTGGGGAGATGAACGGAGGGGTCTGCCGGCGGCCACGGCGGGGGAAACGGCCGCCGGCAGTGGAAGAGTCGAGCCGATAGGAATTTGGGGGTTAGGGTTTGCACGGGTCGGGTCGGGTTTAGGCGGGTCGGGTCTGACCCGGATCCGACCCGTTAAGGGTTTGGGTCGGTTCGGTCAGACCGGCCGGTCCGGTCTGGTTCAGACTTTGGGTTCGGTTCGGGTTTAATTAATTGGTTTAATTAATTTAGTTAAATTCAATCATTAGTTTTTAATGCTTTAAAAATTCATCCGGGATCCAATAAATTTTCGGAAAATTATCCCATGTCCGATTTTAAATTTTACACTAAAAAAATATAATTTTCATCACATTTTAATATTATATACTATCTTTTAAAAATTTACTTCAAATCAGTCTACCTTAGTTTATTGGTTTAAAATTACAGAAAAATGCTAATTAATTCCAGAAATTTTAATTTTAAAATACCAAAATTTTCAGGTGATTACACCCATCCACCACCTCCACAACGCCGCCGGCCACCGCCACTCTAGCTCCGGCCACCTCGACCCGACTCCGCCATCGTTGTCTCCTCTCCGACGAACCTCCACCCCGAGCTCTCCTCCGGCCGCCACATCCCCGGCCGACTACCCCTCCAGCAACCCCAAGCCCTGCCGCCGAGAGCCGTCTCCGCCCGAGCTTCCCCGGAGACCCACAGCCGACGCCCAAAGCTCCGCCGCATCGAGCTCCTCCAGCACCACCGAGTTTCTCCAGCGCCGACGAGCCTCCGTCCCGACCAGCTCCGCCGCCAGCAAACTCCGCCGCACCGCGCCACCGTGTATACGCAAAGCACATTCATCTCCGACGCCTTGTTCAGGTGAGCATTTTTCTCTCCTCGCCTCCTCATTTTTCGTTCTGTCGAATCGTGCGCGTACCCTGCGTGACCCTCTCGAACCCCGTGTAACTCGTTCGGGGTATCGCGTCCTGTGTCGATCGCAAATTGCGACGCAAAATCAGGAAAATAAATCCCCTTTTCTGAAAATTCAAAAAATATTCCGAACTCCCCAGTTCGCGACCGTTTTGCGAATAACCTGTTAAATGTTTTCAAAATTGGCTTGAACAGTAATTTAGACCATATGACCAAGTTTTAAACCCTGTTTTTAGTTTATTTTATTGAGCTGTAGTTTGTAATATTTTTTAGGGTAAAAATGACCAAAAACTTGGTCTTTATAAAACCCTGATTTTCTCGGAACTGGGTGTGCCCCGCTAAACGAGACGACTTGGTCGTGTGCAAACTTTACCGAAAGGTGCACGTCGTTAATACGGACGTGTGGAATTTCACGAAAGTTAATTTGGATGTGCGTGCACACCAGAATCAACGCGTATCCGTCGACAACATCCCGTATCGGCCATGTTCTGAAACTCGTTGTAACTTCGTGTACGCTCGTCGTTTCGAAACAAAACTTGCGCCATCGGACTCATAGCAATACGCTGGTCCTGTGATCCAAGTTTGTTTTGATTTTGAGAACGTTGACAAAATCTCGTATCGTGGGTCCCATGGCTCCACTTGACGGACGATTTTGTGATCGGCTCATCGGGATCCAGTTCTGGACATTCCATTGGGTTCGTATCATCGTTCTGGACTTGTGGACACTAAGTTTGACGAATTTGGAGAACATTATCTCTGGCAAGTTTTTCGGTACGAAGCGGGCCACATGTGGACCCCACTTTAACCAGAAACTGTCACTTTTGTCCATGTGTCCAAATTGGACTTATGGACAGGCAATTCTAGCTATTTGATATCTTCTGAACCTGATGGTAACGTTTATTTCATCAACCGGAGGAGTACCTGCAGATCCCGCTGATACCAGAGCAGCAGTTGGAAATCAAATCCCAGGCAAGTGTACATTGCCATACTTGCAGCACTTGTTTTTATTATTCCCTTAATTTATTTATATGATATAAATGTTCAACCTAGGACCGTGTGACATTGCTTAGCGTCCGAATAATATTCGGGTGTCAACGCCGTACACGGAGTTGTGTAACGTCACCTAGACATGGATATCGAGACCCTATACATTCTCGTGCTTACATTATCAAGTACGTCATACCACAGGACACCTGACACTGTTCATGAGACAGAATCTTTCTGAGTCAAACAAATGAATAATACCAAAGGATTTTTGGTACCAATGATATTACCTAAAACACAAGATATTTTTTACAAAAATTAGTTGCATAAATAAAACGTGCAACCACGTACAATGACTAGTACAATATAAGATTGTCTATAATTGATATTAGAAGATCTATAAATCATGTGTTTTGAGATGATAATTAAGATATTTGGCGGTTATAATTGTCTATAGTTGATATTGGAAGATGTATAAATTATGTGTTTGAGAATATGCTTAAGATATTTGGCGGTTATAAATAGAAATTTTGTGAAGCTTAAGATATGGATGGAAGGAAGAAAGAGTTCGGTGTAAAAATGTTAAACAAAACCTGGTATGTTTGGATTAATGGGAAAAAAAATAAACAGGATTAAGTGATGAGGAGTTAAGAGAGAGATATGGAGTCAATACATATAATCTTGTTTTGATTCGAGAGAGAGTTAAGTGGGATGTGCTTAATAACTCTTGCTTTGATTGAAGATTTTTAGTGACAAAATTAGTAAAAAAAAATACAATAGTTACCAAAATTTCTTACTTTTTCTCGTTAACTTTTCGATTTGGAGGTTAAAAAATAGACAAAAGAGGGTTAAAAAAATCCGCACTTAACCCTCTATTACTCTTCCTCCTAAATCATCACCCTCAAACAAAGCATAATTTTTATTTTTTCTTACTTAGATCCGTTTGGTTATGATTTTAAACTTGATTTTCTGAGTTCAAACTCAAAATATATCATACGCGTTTGGTTACGATTTTTTGAATGTGAAGTTTGATTTTTTTTTTAGGAGGTATGAGTTTTAACTCAACTTTCAGAGATCCGCGGTAAGCAGCTTTCAGAGTGTGATTTCTCACAGTAGCGAAGGGTCCCACACACCCCCTCCCCCTCTCTCTCTCTCTCGGAAAAAAATTCAGACGACCACCGAGGAGGATTCGACCTCACCACCGCCATCTCCGTTTCTCCTTCTTCACTTATTCTCCCTCAACAGCTCCAACTTTGACCTAACCACCACCTTCCTCCTTGACAAGCTCCCCAACTTTCTCTCCTTCCTCTACAACTCCTTCAGCTGCGGACGAGTCAGTCGAGGAAGGAGACGATGGTGGCGGCCAAAGTCCTCCTCTGCGGCGTCCTAAGTCCTGGAGGAAGTCAACCTTGAGCTTGACTGTAAACCCCCTGATTTTCAAGAATTTTTAATTTGGATTTTTTCAAAATTTTCTGGAATTTCTCTGGAATTTTTATTAATTAAAACTAAGGTATTTTGAATTTAAATAATTTTTAAATGATGTTTAATAATATTAAAATATTATGAAAATAATATTTTATGGTGTAAAATGAGAAACTAGACATAAGGTAATTTTTCGGGAATTTATTGGGCCCCGAAATTATTTTTAAAACCCTAAAAACTAATTAATTAATTGAACCATAATAAATCCGATTTATTTGGCCTGAACCGACCCGAACCGGACCGAACCCGGTCTAGGTGAACCGGGTTCAAGCTTATCGGGTCGGATCCGGGTCTGACCCGACCCGCTGAGAACCCGACCCGACCCGTTTGGAGCCCTAACCCCCAAACCATTCTCCTACCCGACCCTTCACCTGCCGGCGGCCGTTTCCGCCGCCGTGGCCGCCGGCGACCCCCCATCTTCACCCTCCCCCAACGCCGGCCGCCTCCTCTTCCACTTCCGGCCAACTCCCGACCTCTCCACCTCCCCTATCCCTCTATATAAACCCGCAGCGGCCACCGGAGTTTTCCCCTTTCCCTTTCTTCTCCGGCGAGCCTCCATAAACTCCGGCGACTCCCCTCCGTCCCAGCAGACCACCGGCGCCGCTCTCCAGCACCGCACCCGGCCGCCCTCGACCTCGTCGGCCACCCCAGAACCCCGACCCTCTCCTTCATCCTCCGGCCAGAGCCGAGTGCCGCCCTGAGCCGACCCTGCCATCTCTTCCAGCGAGCTCCCCGAGCCTCCGACGAACCCGACGCCACTTGTTCCCTCATCGGACCTCGCCGCCGCCAGAAGCTCTCCCCTCGGCCCGCGCTCCTCGGCCCCGACCCTTCTTCTCGGCCCTGCTCCTCTCGACAGCAGCCGAGTCGAGCCCTAGGCCGCTGTCCCACCTCTGCCGGCCGCCTGAGCTGCCACCGGCGCCGCCTGACCTCGCCACTGCCGCCCCGCGCCCCAGCCGACTCCGACCAGCACCCCAGCAGTGAACCCTAGGTCAGAACAGTACCCGCACGGCCTGGACACGTCAAGGACACGAAAACGGTATCGAATCAACACGCGGACACGCGAAACTCGGTTTCACGGAGGCCTGTTCAGGTAACCCGATCTCTCTCCTCGCTGTCCCGATTTCTGTTCCGTAAGTTGTGACGCATAGGCTGCGTGACCCTCTCGATGCCCGTGCAACCCGCTCAGTGCATCGCGTCCTGTGGCGATCGCGAACCGCGATCCAAAAAAGGGAAAATCAACGCCCTATTTCACCCCGAAACTAAGTACGCCCCGCCAAACGGGACGACTTGGTCGCGTGCGGTCTTCACCGATACGTGCGCGTCGTTGATACGGACGTGCGGGATTTTACAGAAGTTGATTCGGATGTGCGTGCACACCGGAATCAACGCGTATCCGTCGACAACGTCCCGTATCCGTCCATTCTGGAATACGTCGTAACTTTGTGTACACATGTCGGATCGAAACAAAACTTACGCCATCGGAATTATAGCAATATGCTGGTCCTGTGACCCAAGTTTGGTTCAATTCTGAGAACGTTGACAAAATCGCGTATCGTGGGCCCCACAGGCTCCACTTGACGGGCGATTTTGAGATTGGTTCATCGGAATCCAATTCTGGAAGTTCTGTTGGGTTCGTATCATCGTTCCTGACTTGTTAACACTAAGTTGGACGAATTTGGAGACCTTTGAACCTAACCCGTTTTTCGGTGCAAAGCGGCCCACATGTGGACCCCGCTTTGACCAGAAAATGTCATTTTTGCCCCTGTGTCCAAATTGGACTCAAGGACAGGCGTTTCTAGCTGATTGATATTTTCTGGATCTGATGGTGATGTTTATTTCAGCAACCGGAGTACTGCCTGCAAAACCCGCTGAAGTCAGAGTTACAGTTGGAGTCAGAACCCCAGGCAAGTGTACCTTGTCAAATCCTGCAGTTCTTGCTACATAATTCTTTGACTTATTTATACATTATTGTTGTACATGCTTGACCTAGGACCGTGTGACTTACTTAGCGTCCGATTAATAGTCGGGTGCCAACTCCGTACGCGGAATTGTGCAACGTCACTTAGACATGGATATCGAGACCCTATACTTCTCGTGCTTGCATTATCAAGTACGTTATAACCCAGGACACCTGACACTATTTATGAGACAAAATCTTCCTGAGATATTCATGGTAATTTTGTATAGGATACAGTTTTCATGACTTATTCCTTTGCTTAGATATTATATGACTAGATGCATTAGCTATGATCCTACGTGGCATGGACATGAGACGTCGTGGACATGAGACGTATGATTACATTGGGTGGGGAGAGTCACACAGACTACAGGTTGATTATATATTATGCCGGCGTCTCAGTCTCTCTCCGAGCTAGACAACCACATGATATCACTGCTACCGGCTCCCCGACACAGAGCTTGTAGTAGTTTCAACCTGAGTTATAGTGCTGCTCTCACTTGCATATCACTTAGCTGGTTATTTACCATATTATTTCATTTATTGCTGCACTGCATTTATTTTGGCATAAGCTTTCTTGTACCTTGCTATGTCCCCTGAGGACCTGGATCCGGATTATGTCCCCAGGTTTAGTAGACGAGATCGATCCCGAGGTATACGGGACAAGAGCATTAGCAGAAGCAGGTTCAGGAGCAAGCACTGGAGCAGAACCAGGAACCGAGGACTAGGTGATTGCCATAGATTTTCCTGAGTATATGTTTCTTCCATACTCAGTCTGTGATGTTCTTTACATTCTTGTTTTAAATGACAATTGTATCAGACATGATTATTGGGTTGTTCCCCAATTTATTTACTTGTGACTTGATGTTGATGTTTTATTTTCTTATGTTGACTTTGTTATATTCATTCTGTAGATGAGATTAGTAAACCCTGATCATTATAATACAGCTTAAGTATACCCCGATGGTTCCATTAAATTGGGTTAGTCCATCGGTGTGTGCTGCTGGCCATTGCCACGTGGCTAGTCCCACGATATTTTGGGACTGGGACATAACATGGTTTTTGTGGTGGCCCATGCAGGTCAATGACTAAATTGTTCGGTTTCAACTTAGGGACCGAACAGGCCTGCAATAAGATAGGATAAGTTTTAGGATCTCATCCACTTGCTTGAAACGTTCTTGATATCTATATCGGATTCGAATTAATTCTTGAATTGCATCCTGCCTTGATTTCCGTACGCCTCTTATTGTTTATTTTGGTTGCAGAGTTATGGATTCACGAACAAACGACGAGATTCCTGCAACATCACCACGGGATGTTTTGGTAACCAATGAAGAGGAAGTAACACCAATAGAAGAAGGTCAATCCGCTCAACAACGTAGTCAAGCGAATCAGCATACCTCGAGAATCCAGCAAGATGACGTTCCACCATCGACGCAATTTACTCCACCAATGCCCGTATTCCCACAAGGGCAAGCTATGGACGGGCATCAGATATTACAAATGATCTACGCAATGATGCAAGCTCAACAATAAATTCAACAAGAGGCTCTGCGTCATGAGGCAGAGAACTTGAGGAGCAGCCTAGTAATCGCACTGGAGCGGGCAGATTTACCAGCACGACGGCCAACGACGGACTCTATCGCCGATTTTTGCCAGCTGAAGCCTCGTACCTTCTCAGGAAAAGAAGAACCCACAGAAGTTCATGAATGGCTCACCAACACTCAACATCAATTAGAAGCAGTTGAGCTTCCAAGGGAACGTTGGATGACCGTCGTTAGAATGCAGTTGACGGACAATGCTCATCACTGGTGGCTATCTGAGGAGACACGGCTCGGACCAGACCGAGTCACTTGGGAAGAGTTCTCTAGACTCTTTCAGGAGATGTATATTCCAGCTATCGCTCGATCAGAACTTCGGGACAAGTTCAATCGCCTCACTCAAGACAATCTGACAGTGGAGGAGTACAATATTGAATTCATTCGTCTGAGTCGCTTCGCCTCAACCTTGATTCAGACAGAAGAAGAGAAGGCTGAGAAGTTCTTCGACGGATTAAACATTGAGCTACAGAAACTAATTGGATCCGTTGCTCCTACATCTTACCCGGACGTCCTTGCTGCAGCCCGATGCATGGAGCGCGTCATCAGGAGAGAGACCAGTCTGAAGCGGTCGTAGCGATACGCTGGTCCTGTGACCCAAGTTTGGTTCGATTCTGAGAACGTTGACGAAATCGCGTGTCGTGGGCCCCACAGGTCCCGCTCGACGGGCGATTTTATGATCGGCTCATCGGAATCCAATTCTGGAAGTTCCTTGGGTTCGTATCATCGTTCCTGACCTGTTGACACTAAGTTTGGTGAATTTGGAGACCTTTGACCCTGACACGTTTTTCGGTGCAAAGCGGGCCCACATACGGACTCCGTTTTGACCCGAAACTGTCATTTTTGCCCTTGTCTCCAAATTGGACTCAAGGACGGGCGTTTCTAGCTGATTGATATTTTCTGGATCTGATGGTAATATTTATTTCAGCATCTGGACACAATTCTGGAAATTTTCCTGAGACACACAACTGTAATTGGATCCAAACATCAGGCAAGTACCTGCACTTCAAGTTTAATCTTTATATTGTGATAATTAATTCCTTGCTCTACTAGTACCTTTGGTTGTTACATGTAGTGTTAGAATACTGGATTTTATGTCTTGAATATTGTATTTCATGTCTTGCTTTTCGTGTCGGGTGGGAGAATACTAGGAGGCATATAGTTTACCCTTCCCCCTGTCGTGACTGTTAGCTGTTGGTACGCGACTGTACCATCAGCCTGATACTCGATTATTCATGTCTGATAGTCATCTATGACGGCCTGATTAGCCTTATAAGCCCCTACATGCCAACTATGTATTCTAAATACACAAGTTCACGCACATAGTTTCTTGTCGTGTTGAAGTTCTTGTTGTCTTGTTACAGTTACATTTCCTGTCACATTTTATTCCTGTTTTACTCATATTCCTGGTTTAAAGCAATTTATCATATTTTACTTATAGTCCTGATTTATAGCATTAATTCTCAGTTAATCTTTACTAAATATTATGCATATTCTGATCATGATGCTTAGTCAGTTCTTTTCTACCTGTCACAAATATTTAGTTTAAATCTTGTTGTGCATTGTGTACTTTGCTCCTTTCCTGACTGGATCCGTTGTTTTAGGCGATGATGAGAACTTTGCCCCTACCTTTATGGCCCAGATAAGGTAGCAGGTGATACAGTTGAGAAGCCGGTTCCCACTCATGAGACTACCTTTGAGGAGTAGTCAACCAGTTAGCTAGTATTTCCTTTCAGCAATCGGGTTTGTCCCCGATTTATCTTCTGGCTTTGTATTAATTGTGGATTTGGTTGTCACCGATTAAAAATTATGAAATCTTAGCATTCTTATTCCTGTGATTATCCTTGTCTGTTTATTACTGTGGATGAGATAGATTCTAAATTACCCATGATCATGACCTAGACAGCGTACTACCGTCGACACTGCGGCGTAGGCTGGACGTGCCCACGCACTCGTGCCCGAATATCCGGGTGCGGGTCGTGACACATTTTTGTGGTGGTCCATGTAGGTCAACGACTAAATTGTTCGGTTTTAACTTCGGGACCGAATAGGCCTGCAATAAGATAGGATAAGTTTTAGGATCTCATCCACTTGCTTGAATCGTTCTTGACATCTATCTCGGATTGAATTAATTCTTTGACTTGCATCCTGCCTTGATTCTTGTGCACCCCTTATTGTTTATTTTGGATGCAGAGTAAGGGATCTAGCAGCAAGCGACGAGATTCCTACAAGATCACCACGAGATGCTCTACCAGCATGATCGTGGAGAACGCGCAGACTCTTGGAGTAGCTAATGCGCGCAAGTGATTCGTAGATACCGTTCCTAGTATTGTTTAGCTCGTGCCTATTGGTTCGTGACCTCAGCCCCAACCTAGAAATTTTGAACTTGCTAATAACCTGGTATGCTTTTATATTCGATAACTGTAGAGATTGTAGGATCTTTTGTTGTTATTGTAAGTTGTTTTGTGAACTTAAATAATTTGTACCTCCTTTCATCATCATCTAGCGCACTTAATTTTGCTGTTATGCTGCTATTTATAGCCTAGTTTTGCAAGCTTATCCTTTTATCAAGCTTGTTCATGACATATGTATTATTGGGTCGACACACTAATACAATTGTCTATTCAGAATCAGTGTATTACGGTCTGATCAACCTTAGTGCATTTTGATTCGCCCTTCGCACTACTTTACGTGGATTGAGATCTACAGTTGACTAGTATACCTGTCCTAGACATGTCTGAGCATAACTGTATTAATACGAGCATGTGAATAGGAATTACCAAGATAGGATTCAATCCACAACTACTTGACAAGTCCCACTTGAATTCTTTAAACGTCTTGATCCCGATACTTCTGTTCTATCACCTCACCCTTGAACTCTTTATTCTTGATCTTCGCCTTCCCTTATTTCGGAAAGACGAAATCTCGTGCTTGGTATAAATTTGGTACATAGATAGTACTAGATATGCCACATAGGCCGATCACATACTTGAGGATTAACCTTTCGTAATTGAGGACATATCATATGTGATATGATCGGCGTTGAAGTTTCGAGGATTGAATGACACGAGTAAACATATTAAGAAGTATTTTCTTAAGGTATATAGTCTTTTATGATGGGTGAGTAAATTCTAAGTTGGGTAGCAGTGCATTGTCAACTCGAGATAAAATTTCATTTAGATTGTGACCAAGTAAGATTAGATTGGGAGAGATTCAAGCCATTCTAATTTTGAAAATTTAAAGTAGTGACCAAGATGATTAGTAAATTGATATCGAGGACCCAATCGTTATACCTTAGGTACATGATTTAAATTTTGAATAATGAAGGTAAAATCATCAAACTTGAATCTAGAGGATATATAATTCAGACTTGAACATTGGTGGACTACATTTAAATTATTTCTCAATTTGATGATTGGAATTAAAATTTGACGGTTGGACTACCTAGTTGGAATATTGAGGATGTGAATGGAATTTAAAAACTTGAAGCATACAAGTGTGAATGGGAATACTACTGGACTCGAATTACTTCCAGAAGAAATTATGATAGTTAGAATCGTGAGGCAAATTTATAAGCATATGCAAATCTTGAAGATGTTATATGGACTTAATTTAAAATTTACCTATGGATAATTTGAGAAAGTAAGAAGTGATAACCATATGTTGAATTTTGATTGGAACAGTAGTTATCTTAACCTTGAAGTGATTGCAGTGGACATGATTAGGATTGTAATTATCGCAAGGAGATTGCGATGGACTTGTCTTATGTACATGAAGGGTTAACAGATTATGGATTAATTTTAAATTTCGAGGACGAAATTTTTATAAGTTGGGTAGATTGTAAGCCCTTGATTTTTCAAAAATATAAAAATTGGATTTTTCGCAAATTTCTGGAATTTTCTGTAATTAAAATCAGGGTTTTTAAATATTAAATAATTTTTAATAGATAATAAATAATATTAAAATATTATGAAAATAATATTTTTTGGTGTAAAATGGAAAACTGGACTTAGGGTAATTTTTTTGGAATTTATTGGGCCCCGGACATATTTTAAAACACCTAAAAAGTATTTATTTAATTAATTATTTATTTAATTATGGATTTATTTAATTAATTAATTATTTTATAATTAAAACCCGGCCCGGCCCATTTCCCCCAGCCCGGCCCGGCCCACGAACCCGGCCCAGCCCCCTAGCGGGTCGGGTCGGATCCTCCAGACCCGCACCCGAACCGCCCGTACCCGGTTCCCCCTCTCCCTGACCTGGCCGCCCTACCCCGCGTCCTCCGCCGTGCCCGCCGGGAGCTCCGCCCGCCTCGCCCGCCTTCTCCGCCACCTTTCCGCCAGACTCGGCTACCCCCTCGGCCACGACCTCTCCCCCGCCCCTTTAAATCCCCTCACCGTCGACCCTCTCCCCCTCCGGTCACCTCGCACCTCCGCCCAGACCTCACCACCGCCGACGTCCCGCTCCGGCGCCACCACCGCCTCGCCCTCGGCCAGCCGTTGCTCCTCCTTCCTCCTCCTTCTCCCCGCCGTTCTCAGCCAGCAGCCGCCTCCCTCGGCCCCAACGTCTCCCTCTCCTCTCCCCTCCACGGCAGCTCCGCCGGACGCCCGAGCCGACAGCGCCTCCGCCGGCCAGCACAGCGCCGCCCAGCCCCGGTCGACCTCCCCGCCGCCGTGCCGTCCGCCTGAGCGCCGCCGAGTCCAACAAACCCTAACCCTATGTGATATGATCGGTGTTGAAGTTTTGAGGATTGAATGACACAAGTAAACATATTAAGGAGTATTTTCTTAAGGTATATAGCCTTTTGTGATGGATGAGTAAATTCTAAGTTGGGTAGCAGTGCATTGTCAACTCGAGATAAAATTTCATTTAGATTGTGACCAAGTAAGATTAGATTGGGAGAGATTCAAGCCATTCTAATTTTGAAAATTTAGAGGAGTGACCAAGATGATTAGTGAATTGATATCGAGGACCCAATCGTTATACCTTAGGTACATGATTTAAATTTTGAATAATGAAGGTAAAATCATCAAACTTGAATCTAGAGGATATATAATTCAGACTTGAACATTGGTGGACTACATTTAAATTATTTCTCAATTTGATGATTGGAATTAAAATTTGACGGTTGGACTACCTAGTTGGAATATTGAGGATGTGAATGGAATTTAAAAACTTGAAGCATACAAGTATGAATGGGAATACTACTGGACTCGAATTACTTCCAGAAGAAATTATGATAGTTAGAATCGTGAGGCAAATTTATAAGCATATGCAAATCTTGAAGATGTTATATGGACTTAATTTAAAATTTACCTATGGATAATTTGAGAAAGTAAGAAGTGATAACCATAGGTTGAATTTTGATTGGAACAGTAGTCATCTTAACCTTGAAGTGATTGCAGTGGACATGATTAGGATTGTAATTATCGCAAGGAGATTGCGATGGACTTGCCTTATGTACATGAAGGGTTAACAGATTATGGATTAATTTTAAATTTCGAGGACGAAATTTTTATAAGTTGGGTAGATTGTAAGCCCTTGATTTTTCAAAAATATAAAAATTAGATTTTTCGCAATTTTCTGGAATTTTCTGGGAATTTTCTGTAATTAAAATCAGAGTTTTTAAATATTAAATGATTTTTAATAGATAATAAATAATATTAAAATATTATGAAAATAATATTTTTTGGTGTAAAATGGAAAACTGGACTTAGGGTAATTTTTCTGGAATTTATTGGGCACCGGACATATTTTAAAACACCTAAAAAGTATTTATTTATTTATTTATTTATTTATGGATTTATTTAATTAATTAATTATTTTATAATTAAAACCCGGCCCGGCCCATTTCCCCCAACCCAGCCCGGCCCACGAACCCGGCCCAGCCCCCTAGCGGGTCGGGTCGGATCCTCCAGACCCGCACCCGAACCGCCCATACCCGTTTCCCCCCTCTCCCTGACCTGGCCGCCCTACCCCGCGTCCTCCGTCGTGCCCGCCGGGAGCTCCGCCCGCCTCGCCCGCCTTCTCCGCCACCTTTCCGCCAGACTCGGCCACCCCCTCGGCCACGACCTCTCCCCCGCCCCTTTAAATTCCCTCACCGTCGACCCTCTCCCCCTCCGGTCACCTCGCACCTCCGCCCAGACCTCACCACCGCCGACGTCCCGCTCCGGCGCCACCACCGCCTCGCCCTCGGCCAGCCGCTGCTCCTCCTTCCTCCTCCTTCTCCCCGCCGTTCTTCGCCAGCAGCCGCCTCCCTCGGCCCCAGCGTCTCCCTCTCCTCTCCCCTCCACGGCAGCTCCGCCGGATACCCGAGCCGACAGCGCCTCCGCCGGCCAGCACAGCGCCGCCCAGCCCCGGTCGACCTCCCCGCCGCCGTGCCGTCCGCCTGAGCGCCGCCGAGTCCAGCAAACCCTAACCCTAACTCCCAATTCTTCGTGTCGGTGTGTCGGACACGACACGGACACAAAAATTCCCGGTTTCTCGAGCCCTGTTCAGGTACTCATATCTTTCTCCTCGCTGCTCCGTTTTCAATTCCGTAAATTGTGTTGTGAAGCCTGTATGACCCTCTTGGTGCCCGGACAAACCGCTCGGGGCATCGCGTCCTGTGGTGATCGCACACCGCGATCCAAAAATAGGAAAAATATCGACCCGATTCACCCCGGAACTGGGTACGCCCCGCCAAACGGGACGACTTGGTCGCGCGCGGTCTTCACAGATACGTGTGCAGCGTTGATACGGATGTGTGAGATTTTGCGGAAGTCGATTCGGGTGTGCGTGCGCACCGGGATCAACGCATATCCGCGGACACCGCCCCGTATCCGCCTTTTCTGAATCACGCCTTAACTTCCTGTACACGCGTCGGATCGAAACGAAACTTACGCCATCGGACTCGTAGCGATACGCTGGTCCTGTGACCCAAGTTTGGTTCGATTCTGAGAACGTTGACGAAATCGCGTGTCGTGGGCCCCACAGGTCCCACTCGACGGGCGATTTTGTGATCGGCTCATCGGAATCCAATTCTGGAAGTTCCGTTGGGTTCGTATCATCGTTCCTGACCTGTTGACACTAAGTTTGGTGAATTTGGAGACCTTTGACCCTGACATGTTTTTCGGTGCAAAGTGGGCCCACATGCGGACTCCGTTTTGACCCGAAACTGCCATTTTTGCCCTTGTCTCCAAATTGGACTCAAGGACATGCATTTCTAGTTGATTGATATTTTCTGAATCTGATGGTAATATTTATTTCAGCATCTGGACACAATTCTGGAAATTTTCTCGAGACACACAACTGTAATTGGATCCAAACATCAGGCAAGTACCTGCACTTCAAGTTTAATCTTTATATTGTGATAATTAATTTCTTGCTCTACTAGTACCCTTGGTTGTTACAAGTAGTGTTAGAATACTGGATTTTATGTCTTGAATATTGTATTTCATGTCTTGCTTTTCGTGTCGGGTGGGAGAATACTAGGAGGCATGTAGTTTACCCTTCCCCCTGTCGTGACTGTTAGCTGTTGGTACGCGACTGTACCATCAGCCTGATACTCGATTATTCATGTCTGATAGTCGTCTATGACGGCCTGATTAGCCTTATAAGCCCCTACATGCCAACTATGTAATCTAAATACACAAGTTCACGCACATAGTTTCTTGTCGTGTTGCAGTTCTTGTTGTCTTGTTACAGTTACATTTCTTGTCATATTTTATTCCTGTTTTACTCATATTCCTGATTTAAAGCAATTTATCATGTTTTACTTATAGTCCTGATTTATAGCATTAATTCTCAGTTAATCTTTACCAAATATTATGCATATTCTGATCATGATGCTCAGTCAGTTCTTTTCTAACTGTCACAAATATTTAGTTTAAATCTTGTTGTGCATTGTGTACTTTGCTCCTTTCCTGACTGGATCCGTTGTTTTAGGCGATGATGAGAACTTTGCCCCCATCTTTATGGCCCAGATAAGGTAGCAGGTGATACAGTTGAGAAGCCGGTTCCCACTCAGGAGACTACCTTTGAGGAGTAGTCAACCAGTTAGCTAGTATTTCCTTTCAGCAATCGGGTTTGTCCCCGATTTATCTTCTGGCTTTGTATTAACTGTGGATTTGGTTGTCACCGATTAAAAATTATGAAATCTTAGCATTCTTATTCCTGTGATTATCCTTGTCTGTTTATTACTGTGGATGAGATAGATTCTAAATTACCCATGATCATGACCTAGACAGCGTACTACCGCCGACACTGCGGCGTAGGCTGGACGTGCCCACGCACTCGTGCCCGAATATCCGGGTGCGGGTCGTGACACGCCCCGCGCCCCGGCAAACTCCGACCAGCACCCCAGCAGTGAACCCTAGGTCAGAACAGTACCCGCACGGCCCGGATACGTCCAGGACACGGAAACGGTGTCGAATCAACACGCGGACACGCGGAACTCGGTTTCACGGAGCCCTGTTCAGGTAACCCGATCTCTCTCCTCGCTGTTCCGATTTCTGTTCCGTCAGTTGTGACGCGTAGGCTGCGTGACCCTCTCGATGCCCGTGCAACCCGCTCGGTGCATCGCGTCCTGTGGCGATCGCGAACCGCGATCCAAAAACGGGAAAATCAACGCCCTGTTTCACCCCGGAACCGAGTACGCCCCGCCAAACGGAACGACTTGGTCGCGTGCGGTCTTCACCGATACGTGCGCGTCATTGATAAGGACGTGCGGGATTTCGCAGAAGTTGATTCGGATGTGCGTGCACACCGGAATCAACGCGTATCCGTCGACAACGTCCCGTATCCTTCCATTCTGGAACACGTCGTAACTTTGTGTACACACGTCGGATCGAAACGAAACTTGCGCCATCGGACTCGTAGCAATACGCTGGTCCTGTGACCCAAGTTTGGTTCGATTCTGAGAACGTTGACAAAATCGCGTATCGTGGGCCCCATAGGCTCCACTTGACGGGCGATTTTGAGATCGGTTCATCGGAATCCAATTCTGGAAGTTCCGTTGGGTTCGTATCATCGTTCCTGACTTGTTGACACTAAGTTGGACGAATTTGGAGACCTTTGAACCTAATCCGTTTTTTGGTGCAAAGCGGGGCCCACATGTGGACCCCGCTTTGACCAGAAAATGTCATTTTTGTCCCTGTGTCCAAATTGGACTCAAGGACAGACGTTTCTAGCTGATTGATATTTTCTGGATCTGATGGTGATGTTTATTTCAGCAACCGGAGTACTGCCTGCAGAACCCGCTGAAGTCAGAGCTACAGTTAGAGTCAGAACTCCAGGCAAGTGTACCTTGCCAAATCCTGCAGTTCTTACTACATAATTATTTGACTTATGACTTATTTTTGGAACAAAATTTGAAAAAATCTATCCAAACTTTTCTTCACTTAATTTTTTTTTACCCCTCATTTTGGGAGTGAACCTTTTTACATGCACCAAATAGCTGGCCCCTAAAACTAGACGCTTGCTTTGCATCTAAAAAGAGAGAGACGCTTGCTATGGTATCTAGCTCGCACGTACAACACGTGACCCAGCTCTAAGTTCCTCTCCCATTGTTCACTATCTATCTAATATAAAAACAAAACACTAGCCCTAATTTTTGCTCCCTCTTCTCCGCCACAATTCTCCCTCTCTTTGTAGAACATCCGTAAATTTTAGGTAACGATATTTTTCTAGGGTTTCTCTCCCTCTCCTTCAATGTACAAAATTTATATGCTGATCTTTCTAATTTCTTTTTATTGGCAAATTTAGGGTTTAAGAGGAAGAAGAGATGTCGGATGACGAAGCCCACGAGGAGAAGGAGTTGGATCTCTCCTCCCCCGACGTCGTCACCAAGTACAAGAGCGCAGCCGACATCGTCAACAGTAAGAAATCTCCCTCTCTCTCTCTCTTCCCCCATGTTGTCCTCCTTAAATTTATTGTTTTTATGTAATTTGTTGATTTTTTTTTGTTGGGGGGACAACAGGGGCTCTACAGCTTGTGCTGAAGGAATGCAAGCCGAAGGTGAAGGTTGTCGATATTTGCGAGAAAGGCGATGCCTTTATCAGAGAGTGAGTAGAGATCAAAAAACCCTTTTTCGTAGTAATTTCGCATGTATTGATGTGACATTGGAAAAGTTGTATCCAATTAATAAATTTACAGAATGCAATAGCTGGTGATGCTCGATTTCAATTTTGAACTCGTTATATTTTTCTCATGTAATTGGTTTATAATATCATTATCACCTGGGGGGGGGGGGGGGGGGAGCAAGCGAGGAACTTCAAAATACATTGGAAGTTTGGTAATTGTAGCGTGCTTAGCGAGTATTCTTAAATTTACAATAAAAAATAAGCGATACACAAGCAAACCTATACATGATACTAGTTGACAATCTAGGTTATGAATCATCAATTTTCAAAATACGCTCAAGTTTACCATTTTTGGGTATGTAAGGTGAGCATCCTGTACATTTTGCAATACAACCCAAAAGGAGATATTCAAAGTTTTGAAAACACCATATCGGTTTTGGACACTCCTTATGAGTATTGATTTCTGCTGCTTCTTTAAGTTACATTAGTATAACTGCTCTGTAAATAACATGCATTTCACTATCAATTTAATGATATTTCTGTTCATTATTGCACAAATAAGCTATCTTGATACTGGAAAGGAACTTTTGTGCTCTTTATTAGAAAGTGTGTGGTTATTCCATTTACTATTGTTTGAGACTTTAATTCTTATTGTCTGAAGTATGGTATGTTGATTAATGATAATCATGTTCAATCCAGGCATACTGGAAACATGTACAAAAGCTCGAAGAAGAAGATTGAGAGGGGTGTTGCCTTTCCTACTTGTGTTTCTGTCAACAATACTGTTTGCCATTACTCACCACTCGGGAGTGAGGAGACTGTTTTGGAAGATAATGATATCGTGAAGATGTAAGAATTATCAGTCAGTTCATTTAAGTTGGTTGTTATGCTTGGAGAAAATGGAAGAGTTGTGTATGTATTCATTCTAATGGCCTTCTTTCTGTTGTAGTGATATGGGGTGCCACATAGATGGGTTTATTGCAGTTGTGGCACATACTCATGTACTTCAAGAGGGACCAGTTACTGGGAGAGCAGCAGATGTTATTGCTGCTGCCAATACTGCAGCTGAGGTTGCACTGAGGCTTGTGAGACCTGGGAAGAAGGTACTTTAACACAATCTCTTGTATAGAACATAAAGCTCTTGGACTTATTTGATTATTAGTGCTCTAGATTTACTTTAGTGGGTACAAATATTTATCCTTTTTGTGCGATTTATGCTCCATAAGGATTGTAGTTATGCAACATTTTCTTTAGGTTATGCAATACTATACTAAAACTCGTACTATATGTTAGGTTAGCACAAGCCAGTGTGGTTCTTTGATAATTTAAAAATGATAATTTAAAAAATGTGTTATGGTCATAAATTGTTCAGATGCCCTCTATTTGTTCGTCAGAACCAATATTTTGCTGCAAACTGTATTAGATTGGTATTGAGGTCCAATATGTGATTAGAATGATCATTACTTGCTTTTAATGATTGCTCTTTACCTTAATCGTGGTTTGCAATGTAGCAAGCTCTTTACCTTAATCAGGGTTTGCATTGTAGCAATAACATCTTGTTTATTAGATGTTCTAAATCCACGTATATAATGTATATATGTTAATATTCATTTTAGCTGGCAATTCTGATGATGTGGTGGCAGAAAGTAGTGCATAATTTAGTCTACAAGGACAAAAATGTGTTACAAATAATCATTTCAAGTATGAATTACGCTTCTTAGCCGCAATGTTTTAAATTCCATTAGTGATGACCACAATGTTATTTGCCAGAGAAGATCTACTGTGTTATTGCCACTGTGTGGTAAATTGTTTCCTCTATGACACTGCTTGGGCCCGACATAAATAATGTGGATCATTTAGTTTTTATAAATATGGGTTAATGCCCAATAAAGCTGATGAGTCTGGGGGTCTATTTAACTGATTTAGTAGTAAAGCGTAATAATATCGCCAAATGAGTAGTAATCCTATATGACATATCACTTGTTGTTTGGGTTCTCTACTCATGATCCCACCCTTTTGCCAATTTCGTCACCTCATCTGTCGATAGTCATATCAATATACCAGTACCGCGCCTCGTCCACGACATTGAAAGCTACCTACATTGTTGTGGATTGACTACAATCCCAACTCGTAAATACCACATCTTTTTTCTTATTGTTTCTTCTTTCTTTAACTCATTCTTCCCATAGTCGTTCTGTGGTGCTCTTTTTTCTTCTCCTGTAGTTTTTTTTTTAAATGGTTTTGCTAGTCTTTGTATTAGATGATTAATGTTACTACTTTCTAGTTATCTAATCATGTTCAATATATTGATAATCATTTTATTCAGGGGCAAACCCACCCTAGGGTTGGGGGGGGGGGTGTTGCCTGAGTTTCCGGTTTAAAGCTATATAGTCCTGTTTTTCTGATTGTTTACTTAATTTCTATGGCAAATCACAAGAGATTGGTTGTCTAGTTGGCAACTGAAAGAAAATTTAACTTGGAAGTCATGAGTTTAATTCTCTTTAGCCACATTATACCTATTCTAAGGACTTTTTCTCCCCTTAAATTGTGTCCGGCGCTGATTATATTGTATGTGATGTATGACGTATCTATCTTCCAGCGTGTAAAACCTGCTGTAGACTGACTTGGTTGCCATGAACCTGACATACGCCATTCACTAGCCATGGGAGAAATTGTTTGGTTAATGTGGCTGACCTTTCTAACTATTTAGATTGAATGATAATTCTTTTGGGTTTAAACTAGATCCATTAAATGATAATTTTTTCTTTGGCTAGGGACCAATATCCAAGTGAAGCTTTTATCATATATTTTCTGGTTGAGAATTTTGCTGTTCCCCCCCTTAAAAACTATGGATGTTTCATTTATTTCTTAAAATGTTTTCATATGGAATATGTTGGTTTCTATTGGTAATATTGAACTTCTAGTTTTCTATGTGATGTTTGCTCATCCACTTTTTTTTTTCTTTTTCTTTTTCCGAGCTGTTTCCTTCGCACTATCACGAGATCTCCAAGTTTAGTAGAAGTGACTGGTTTTGCTAATTGTTTGAAACATATGGTGGTCGTTTAGGGTTTTGGCATTATTCTCGGTGAAGGTTTGTCTTTTGATTCATATCCATGTGAAGCTGTGAGCATAGTTACTATGAATTTGTATTTTCTTTTTCCTTAAGTTACTTTTGTATGGAATTTTTTTTGTGGACTTTTGTATGAATTTGCAACAAATCGTGAAAAGAAATATATTGTAGCAATTTATCATGTGTATTTGCTTCCTTACTGTAAAAGTTCTTATTTCTAAGTTTTGTGTTTAAGTTGGTGTTTGGAATTTCTTTGCAGATGTTGTATGGTTCTATGGTATTTTGTTCTGATTTAGAATGGCTCTATGGAAGCAAGTTTTTCATTGGATAGTATTCACACAATTACTTGGACGCATCTCTAGTTTTCTTTTACATGAACCTGTTACAGCCGTGAACTTGCTTCATATGTTCTTACTGTTCAGTGTAGTCGAGTTGCGAACTCCTTTAAAGCCATTTTTTAATAAAAATGCTGGAACGTTTCTTTCCCTCGAAAGATATGATAGCATTGATTGGTCATATATTTCCTCCCTTCCAAAAAATTATTATGTCTGCTCTTTCGTTGTTTCAAATAATTTTTCTTTTGTTACTTTTGCTCTTTGATTAATGACGATGTCCTAAATGAGGAATACCTTTCGAAAGGCATGGATTGTTTTATCCAAGTGAGCCTTTTTTTGTCATAGTTACTCTGATAGGACATCTTTTCACAAGCTCTCTTTTGTTGTTTCATCTTAGCTTTTGTTACTTTTGCTCTTTGATTAATGATGATGTACCTAAATGAGGAATTCCTTTTGACGCTATGGATTTTCATCCAAGTGAGGCGCTATTGTCATAGTTACTCTGATAGGACATCTTTTCATGATCTCCTTTATTGTTACAAATAATTTAGTTTTTTGTTACTTATCTTCTTTGATTAAGGATTATGTCCCCTAAATGAGGATTACCTTTTGAAAGCTATGGATTTTCATCCAAGTGAGGCTATTTGTCATAGTTACTCTGATAGGACATCTTTTCATAATCTCCCTTCTGTTACAAATATTTTTGCTTCGCTACTTTTGCTCTTTGATTGATGATCGTGTCGCTAAATGAGGAATACCTTTCTAAAGCTATGGGTTTTCATCCAAGTGAGGCTATATTGTCATAGTTACTCTGATAGGACATCTTTCATGACCTCTCTTTTGTTGTTTCAGTTATTTTAGCTTTTGTTACTTTTGCTCTTGATTAATGATTATGTCGCTAAATGAGGAATACATTCTGAAAGCTATGAGTTTTCATGCAAATATGCTCTTTTGTCATAATTATTCTGATAGGAATTCTTTTCATGATCTTTTGCAATGCCCAAAAAATCTTACTCTTGGAGAAAAAGCAAACTAACAACCAGTGATATTTTTTATTTTTTCTGAAAATATATTTCTTCCTGTTTGAAATATTTTTCTATTCTGTTCTTTTGTTGATGATTATGCTCCTAATGAGGAATACCTTTTGAAAGCTATGGATTATCATCCTAGTGAAGCTTTTGTCATAGTTACTTTGGTTGCTATCCTTTTCTGATCTGTTGCAATTCACTTGACAACAGGTTCGGACCCAGAAAACTATCTTTTTTTGGGTGATGGAAAATAGCTTAAAGTTACAAAAGATGACTACAAATAAAAAAATTATGTTGGCTAAAGAGGATTGAACTTAAGACCTCGTGGTTAAACCACAATCCTTACCAACTAGACCACCATTCATTTGTGAATTTTTGTAGATATAAGAGGATAAACATATCTATATAGTAGGAAACCAAGCACAAAAATCTGTTATTTGATTGAATGGTTGATGCGATTATAGTTATCTTCTACGTGGGTCAATTTTTGTATCAGATTTCCTTCCCAAAAATACTCAATACTCAAATTTTGGAATTTCATTTGTAAAAAGTATCTTTAGTCTTTACTTGATTATTGTGAGTAAAATGGTCATCTCTGCTTTGTCTCCTCCAATCTCCCCCAAAGAGAAGTAATTCTCTTAGTTCTTATCGTTCTTTGTTGTTCTGCAGGTCTCCGTAGTGTTGGTCTTGTGGCACATATCATTGTTTCATTTCCAAGCTTCATAATAAGAAAATGTTTTTTGCTCTCTGAATCAGATTCTTCTTTTCATTGGTTCACGCTTCCACATGGTGGGAAGGGTATTCCTGTTTGCTAAGATGACTGATTTAAAGTTGTGGGTTCCATCCCAAGTGGAGCTTATGCCATAGTTACTCTGAAAATATATGAGAAGTGGAACTGATATTCTGTGTGGAATTGAATGGATACAAATAGTAACTTGATTTGGATTTTGGAAAGACTTTCACCAGCTATATTTGCTGATAAGATCTCACAACAAATGTATATTTTCAGATAACCCTCTGCGTGGATTTTCTTTTAAATTTTCTTAGCCAGATGATCACTCCTGCTTAATTTGTTTTTGTCATTTTTATTCTTTTTTCAGTTTGTGAAGAAAGTATGACGAGTTATAACTAGTATTTCTTGGATTGAATGATATTACTATTATTAATGTTATCTTCTTTATCATAGTCGGGCAAACTTTGGGCAGCTTACTTTCACCACCAAAGTTGAACTATTGAATAGAAAAAGAGGTCTTCCCCTTCCCCTTCCCCTTTCCCTTTCCCTTTCCCTGTAAAGAGCCTGTGATATTGACCAGCCTATAACGGTGAAATGGATCTTTTTCAGTTTATTTTTCATGCATAAAATTCTTTGAACCAATCAGTTTCAATGGAATGCTTGTTTGCACAATGGATATTATTAATTTAGCGTTTGGAACTTATAAAGAATTGTTAAAGCAGAAAGTAAAAGTAGTTATGATGATAATACTTCATGTAAGTTGGTTTTCACATACTGTTATAATTTTTGAAAGAATGGTAGTTTAAATCTGGAGCCCTTGTCAATAGTGGTTCAGTCTCTTGCCTACTCATTCATTACTTTACTGATATTTATAGTCTGTAAAATTCCTTGAGAATATACTCAGTAATTTTCGTCACAATGCTTTAGTTTATGGCCTGAACAGTTTGATCAACTCCCCATCATGTTTATTTGGTGCCACAGAACAAAGATGTGACAGAAGCTCTTCAGAAGGTGGCTGCAGCCTATGATTGCAAAATTGTGGAAGGGGTGCTCAGTCATCAGCTTAAGCAGTTTGTGATTGATGGAAACAAGGTCGTACTTAGTGTAACAAATCCTGATACCAGAGTTGATGATGCCGAATTTGAGGAAAATGAAGTATATGCTGTGGATATTGTCACCAGCACTGGTGAAGGCAAGGTACCGTTTTTTTTTGTTATTCTGACAACAGTTCATCCATATATTTGAGTTCTGGCTGCTGTTCTATACCCATCTTATGATTCCTGGACTGATTGATTACATTGTATAATTTTAAGCCAAAATTGTTGGACGAGAAGCAAACTACAATATACAAAAGAGCTGTGGACAAGAATTATCACCTAAAAATGAAGGCTTCAAGGTTCATCTTTAGTGAGATTAGCCAGAAATTTCCAATCATGCCTTTTACTGCAAGGTTTGTGTTCTTTCTCCTAAGTCTTGGCCTTCTCACATGTATTTCAACTGACCTCTATGTGTCTTTGTATCAGGGCTCTGGAGGAAAAAAGGGCTCGACTAGGATTGGTTGAGTGTGTGAACCATGATCTCTTGCAACCATACCCTGTTCTCCATGAGAAGCCTGGTATAACTTACTCTCCCTAAGCACATTATTTACAAATTATTTGTTATGGCTTGGACTGATGCACCAAGACATTTATATCTTAATAAATGGTTGCTCAAGTTCTTGGTACGACATATCAGGTTTTATGCCAAATTTTCTAAAGGAGGGAATACAGAGATTCATTCCTCAGATAATTTATATTATATGATATATTAGGCCATGCTGAAAGAGGATTGAAACAGACCCAAAAAGTTTTGGATAACGGCTTTGTTGTATATTAGGCCATGCTGGTTATAGTCTGGGAAGGATCAAAGTTTGCCCCTGCTGATATGCTTTTTCTTATATATGCCTTGAAGTTTTGGCTAGTTATTTTTTCTCTACTGGATTGCAAAATTTACTTCTAGCCAATTCAAGTGCTTGTATGGGCTGTACCCTTGGATACACTTAAAGGATTTAATGTTGACTTAAAAGGCCACGAACTTGAGTACTACACTAATTATCAGGGATGTTATAACCCTGGTCTCTTTTTTTCAGGTGACCTTGTTGCTCACATCAAGTTCACTGTACTTTTGATGCCAAATGGATCAGACAGGATTACATCCCACACTCTGCAACAGTTGCAGCCTACAAAGACCATTAATGATGATCCTGAAATTAAGGCATGGTTAGCTTTGGGGACAAAGACAAAGAAGAAAGGTGGTGGAAAGAAGAAGAAAGGTTTGTATGTTATAGCTTTAAATCTCACATCTTCAGTGAAATGATTACATGCGTCTGCCCAGTAGGATGAATGGACAGCTTGGTTCATCTTAAAACACCAAAGCCAAAAAAAAAATTGATATCTAGTGTGTTTTCTAAGTTGATATCTCCCTTTCGTTCCCCTTAAATTCTTATCTGCTTACATGCTCCCCTTGATTCATCCATTCCATACATATTCCATGTCTATATAGATGAATGCAACAAAGCGATGATGGAAAATAGATTGTGTTGTAAATCATATATTTGTGGATAACCACAAATAAATGGTTGCCCTTATACAAGTACATACAAATCTTAATAATTTCCTCTCCTTTATATATACGTGTTAATAAGAGAAGGCCCAGATTCAAATCAGCTACAAAACAACTTTTTCCTTTGTTTTCTTACAAACACCCATTTAAAATCTACAAGGTTTACTCCTTTTGAGGTTTGTACTATATGACCGAATACAACATGTTTCGTGAGGGAATCTAGTTTCACTTGAATCACATCTTTCTATTATGGTCAATTTTGTCTTTTTCGACATTCAAGGATTTTTCGTGGATCAGTGTTATCCTCATTTTTATCACTCTTTTTATTCTCATTTGCTACTAGCATATAAGAAAATGTCATCCATGACAAAATTTCGATTCCAAATTTCTCTCGAGCATGTGTAAAACATAGATTTCTCATTGTTGTTAGGTACCAGTACCTTTCTCGGTCTTTTTTGGGATCTGAGACATCCTAGACCGGAGCGATATGCTTTGTTTTGGGGAAATTGGATATTTGGTTCACGAAATCTTTCAGACCAGGAGATACAATTTCAGGAGCTGCTTCTCCAAAAGATTTAGAATGTATTATATTATTCAGTCTCTTCTTTTGGGGAGCTGAATCTTTAGATCCTTTATGTCTTCCACGTTTTGATATTGAACTGATTTATTTATTTAATTTTTTTTGGGTACTTCTATTCTAGAAGGTATATATTAAAGGCATCATATAATTCATTTTCAATTGATTTCAAGGGACATTTTTTCTATTTATTGTCCACATTAAGAGTTCTAGGGTCGAGATGAGATAAAGTGGGAGTATGTCACTATAATTCACAACGTTTTTCTTGAACAAGGCAATTTTCTTTTTATCTCCCTCAACGACGGGAATACTGTCTGCAAATCTAGTTTTCTCATGGATTCCCTTTCCTAGATATGACATCTTTATCAATATTTGCAAATAAAGATATTATTAATAAATTCTAAAAATATTATTCACTAAACATAAATGTCAATACTATAGTTCTAGAGAATACCAACATAAGTCATAAAGTCTAAAAATAATGCAAATAAATGAAACTAAGTTACTGATTATCCCAAAAAATGTTGCAGATGTCAAGTTGGTGTTCTCTTGTCAATCTTCAGTATTGAAAGTCTTTTAGTGAGTTTTCCCCGAAAACACGAGAAAAAGATGACCATCATGGTCCAAATGGTCATGCCAACATTTAAAATTGAGGATCCTTTGGTGTCGGCTATAAAACACTTTTCCTTTCATAACAGTTTGGTTAATGTTGTGGGGGCTTCACTAAGATTTAAGGTTTTGGATTCTCTTTTCGAAAACCATAACTACAAAATAGATATTTGTAGGAATTTTTGTTGTTTCTCATTAGCTGCGTTTTGATCATAAAATTTTCTGACAAGCATGGGATCATGTTGCACAGGTAAAAAAGATGAGCATGCTGAAGCTGAACCAATATGTAATGAGTCACCTCTCTAGTAATGAGAGGCCGCACAGTTTTGGCATAATGTTTTCTTCCGAGGCATTTTCTGTTTGTGCTCCTTTGCGTCTCTCCCTCATCATGAATATTGTTTTCTGAGAAGCAAAGTGAAAAGTGCCCTTTTCATGAATATTGTTTTCTGAGAAGCAAAGTGAAGAGTGCTTTGTTTCCTGCGAGGGAAATTATTATCCTCTGTTAGGGTTAGGCAGAAGCTTCTGCCGATGTGGGTTCCAAGGAATAAAATCTTCCACTGCCAAAAGCTTTCTGCCTTGTTTAATTAGTCAAGTCTATGGCCCTAATTTGAATGTGTACTAACATTAGCAGATAAATATTCCAAAAGTAGGATCTAAAAATTTCATGATGCAAATGGTGTTTAATGATTGAAATCAGTGTTGATACTTACTCATTTCTTCATTGGAATTCTTGTCAAATATTATCTGGATCCTTTATCAGACAAAACTTGTGATATTAAGGGGACATTAAATCTGTTTAGGTAAGTAAATTCCTTGATACTTAAATGAATATATTCTACATAATCATCTGTGTTTTTTTTGGTCTAGAGACGTGCTATTTGATTTATCGTTACCGTATATTCTCTTTGTGGGTCACTTGTAGATATATTCTCTTTGTGGGTCACTTGTAGATTCTTAGTCACAGGACATCCCCTACTTTTGAAATTCTCTCATAACTTATATCTGGTAGTGCAAGTTCAGTATGGATTCTGAAAGTGTATAGATGATGGCCTGTGATCTCTCTGGCTGAAGCCTTGTCAATAACATTCGAATTCACCCTCTGTTTTAAATGATAGAACATTTCTTTCCATTTAAATCGCATTATATTAATCAGTAGCCTTGAAAACCTTTCAAATGATGGTGATTTTGGATTTAGATCCCCTGATTACAATATTTGGTTTTTGTAGTGTGATGCAAGTATGGAAGAATGATTTCAGGCAATATATGTATGAGAATCTGGTAAGATAATGGCAAAAAGAAATTCACACTTTGCAGTAGCCAGTAAGGACAGTACTAGATATTGGGGGGTCACAATATGACGACATTACGGGGCAATTTCAGATATGCTTGAGGAATCCTTTTATTTCATTAAACTTTGTTAAAGGGTCATGTTTACCGTCAGGGCCTGTCTGGTAACAGGATTTTGGGCATTCATTTGCACTTTCAGCTGAAAGTTGCCTAACATTTGGTTTGTTCATGTTTCGTTGTGAAGGGGGGGAGAGCTAAAATTTTAGCTTGTGCAGTGTGCTCGTCTTCCATGGGTCTCAGTAGGGGTGCAAATGAGCCAAGCCGAGCCAAGCTTTTATAAGTCTGGGCTTGGTTTGATTAGAATTAATCGAGTTCGACTCGATAAGTTTTTTGTTTTAGAGCTTGACTTTGGCTCGAACTCGTTTATATTAAGCTCGAGTTTGGCTTGGTTTGAGCTCGAATTTGGTTTGATAAGCCCGTTAAGCTTGATTTTAAGTTTATTCAGCTTTATTTCAAGTTCATTAAGCTTGATTTGAGCTTAATGAACTCGATTTCAATCTAGTTAGAATTGAATTCAAGTACCCATAATATTAACAATTTATGTATAAAAATTTAGTTAGTAAGGTTCTTTAATATCAATTATTAAGGACATAATTATATATAATGGAAATAACCATATTGTTATACAAAAATGCATAAAATTAAAATTCAACAAAGAATAAATTTAAATAACAAAATAAATTGGTAGATTGTCAACAACGAGCTTTTAAATGAGCTTCTAAACGTGTCAGCTCGCAAGTTTCTGAACAAGTCAGCTCAAACGAGCCGAGCACTTCTAAGTTTGAGTTTAGCTCGTATATTAAACGAGTTCGAAAATGAAGTCGGTTTGTTTACTAAACGAACTAAGCTCAAATGAGCTTTTATCGAGCCGAGATTCAAGCAGCACGCGATCGGCTTGGCTCATTTGCAGTCTTAGGTCTCATAATTGTCCACTCAAATTCCGGCTTTGTACCTCATCTTAAAAGAGATGAGGTATATTAACTTGCTTAATTGGTAAGCAATAATTAATTAACAATAAGATTAAATAGTTTAATTAGTTCTCAACAAACGAAATTAAGATAATTAATTAGGTAATTAGTTAATAAATTATTATTATTATTATGTTAATAACAATTATTAAGATAGTT
This sequence comes from Iris macrosiphon, assembly GCA_036927795.1. Classification (NCBI taxonomy): domain Eukaryota; kingdom Viridiplantae; phylum Streptophyta; class Magnoliopsida; order Asparagales; family Iridaceae; genus Iris; species Iris macrosiphon. The sequence continues at coordinate 5,214,955 of JAYESA010000019.1, read as the reverse complement.
AAGTAATAGTAGGTAATTAATTGCTTAATTAGTGCTCATCAAATAATTAATATATACTTTATAAATTATTTTAAATAATTAACTTTTTTTGAGATGCATTTTAAATAATTAACTTACAAAAATAACTACTTAGGTTAACATGTAATACTCGTAAGTAATTATCAAATTAACAAATATTTAATTATTATTTTCATAAAATTAGAATATTTAAATATTTAACTATAATGTTTCGATAATATTAATTGTTTGTATTTAGTAATTATGTGAATTTGTTAAACTAATAACATATTCTTTGACTACGTTGGAATGGAAGAATTGTTGGTAGCGGTCATGTTGTTAGCAGTTGCAACTGGTAGGTCAGGGTAATATATATAGACTTCGCCGTTTGAAGACACAATAATAGTAGTAATAACAATGTATTGTATTTCTGAAACAAACTCTTAATCTAAAGCAAACAAACACAATAAATATAATAATAAAATGTGTGTCGTGTTCCTGAAATCAGATTCCTAATCTATTGCACTCGGATAGCAAGGAAATTTTGCATTGGCGGACTCCTTAATCTTTTAATAGCCACTAGGCCCGCTACTTGTACGCATCATGAACAAGAAAGTTTTCATGATTATGGAATGCACATTAGTCCAAACGTTCGACTGACAGTACACTATAGGTGTTTGTATTTAGTAAAGAAAATTGCATATGGAGCATTAAAAGATTGAAATATTGTGTCTAGAGTATTAAATTTTATAAAATTACGAAAAGAGCATCAAAATATTATTAAAAATGATGTTTTTGAGCAATTGTTCAAAAATGTCCCTTTTAAGGACGTTTTGGAGCAAACTGGGTATTAATACACCACTTTTAAGTCGTTTATACCGTTTTTAAGTCATTTTAAAGAGTAATTAATACATAGTTTGTTCAAAAACGTCCTTAAAAAGAACGTTTTTGTGCAATTGTCAAATTTTTTTTTTAAGGACGTTTTGATGATCTTTTCGTAATTTTATAAAGTTTAATGCTTTGGATTCAATTTCTTAATATTTCAATGTCCTGTATGCAATTTTCTATTTAGTGATCCTAGAAACAATCGAAAACCAGACTATGTTTCTAAAATCCTACAAATTCGGGAAATCTAAGTCATTTTCTGACTACTTCAATCAAAATCTAAATAGAAAAATAAGTAATATATTTTATAGGCTAAATTACAACTTTGATACCCTCAATTATTTGATTTTTTTTTTTCAACTTGATATTATCAATTTTGATAGGTATGAATTAATACCATAAACTATTAAAAATGTTCATCTTGAAATCCTCCAATATCCCTTCCCTCTCTAGCCTACTCCTGCGCTCCCTCCTTCCCATCCTGCCAACCTTATCAGGCGTCGGGAGAGGGGACTGGGAGAGAGAGGAGAGAGAAAATGAGAGTGGAGGATATTTTTGTCTTTTTTTTTCTTTGATTAACACAAGCAGGACAAGAATGGAAGGATAATATTATGTTAATATCTATCAAAGTTGAAGATATCAAATTTAAAACTGAAACAATTGAGGGTATCAAGCTGTAATTTAACCATTTTAATATAAAAGCTTATAATTACAACCAAATTACAAGCCTCTTAATCATCAGTTTAATATTTTATTTTGCCAACCAGTACTCTCAGCCCGCAAATGACGTGGCCCACTAGTGCTGTCAATCGTGCCATGACAGCTGCATCCAAGAAAATACATCACCTAAAACTAAGCATCTAGACCGTCCATGATAATATTAAACGGTCAAGATGTCTCATTACTATCTCTGTCTCCTCTACAATACCAACGGTATCGGAGCCGAGCTCTCCGCCTCTCTCTCTCTCTCTCTCTCTCTCTCAGAAATCACAGTATATAGCCTCCTCAACTATTAAAACCCCTAGACCCCGTCCCTAGAAAATCCATGGCGAGCAACGATCCAGAGCGCAGAGAGGAGGAGGAGCCGACCGAGGCCGCCGCCGACGAGGACACCGGAGCCCAGATCTCCCCCATCATCAAGCTCGAGGAGGTCGCCGTCACAACCGGCGAAGAGGATGAGGACGCCCTCCTCGACCTGTAATTATTTACGACTCTGCCACTAATTAAAGGGTTAGGGTTTTGACGATTCCATTCCTTTCTTCTCTTCTTTTAGGAAGGCGAAGCTGTATCGGTTCGACAAGGACCTGAACCAGTGGAAGGAGAGGGGCACCGGCAGCATCAAGCTCCTCAAGCACAAGGAGACCGGCAAGGTCCGCATCGTCATGAGGCAGGCCAAGACCCTCAAGATCTGCGCTAATCATTACAGTTAAGGGTTTATGAATCTTTCTTTTCCTGTGGCTTTGGATCTTGCTTTTTTTTTTGTTAGGGTTTTAGTGCTTGATGACAAATTTCTCTTGCTTCTCTTCTAGTTTTTCCGGAGATAAAGCTGCAGGAGCACGCCGGGAACGAGAAATCATGCGTGTGGCACACGCCGGATTTCGCCGACGGTGAATTGAAGGAGGAAATGTTCGCTATCCGCTTCGGGTCTATTGAGAGTAAGCTTATTTGAGCCCTTCTTTGTTTAGTCAGTTATTTTTCTAGCGATTTTAGTGTGGTCTTGATTGAGATTGGTTTATGTTGAACTATTTATGCCTCTTTCAGTGATTAGACTTCTCAAATTAGTCCTTATCTGGGGGTGAAGTTGCTATGTGTGCTGCCATTGTTAATTTCAGAATATGAATCCCTGTAGAGTAGCATTCTTTCTTGTTTATTAAGATATGAATGGAGGATCCCGAGTTACAAAGTAAAGATAACTCGTAACAATAATAGATGGAAGTTCTTCCATTTGGCATATGCCATATAATCACTTCTTGATTTTGAAGATGTGCATATCTTTTCTTGTTTTCTGCTGTGATGCTTTATGTGTTGGTTTGTGTATGTCCGAATGTGACTTATGTGTGTGGCCTTATGAAATTGTTCAATTAATGCTTACTGTAGTGTGTGCGTGCGTACGTGCGTGCGTGCATGAAAGGTCTTATGAATCATGAAATTAATTTAAATGTATTCGAGCCCAAGTGGTTGAGGCCTTTGGGTTGGGGAATGGGAGGTACTGGGTTCCATTTCTTGTTGTGGCCCTTTAATCTAAATAAATCATTTTATTCATGTGGTCTTGACTAGTGTTGTTAAATAGGCGCCATGGCGGATGACTGTGGCAGATTTTGAGGCACCATGAAATGGCAGTGGCGTGACGGTTTTCAAATGGCGGGCCATGGCGGCCACGACTGCAATGGCGGAAATAGCAAAAAAATTTAAAAAAACGAACTGGGTCATGTGGTCCGACCCAGAACCGGGCCCAAAATAGTGTAAAAATCATAAAACTTAACTTTGTGATTCTTTCTCACTTTTCAAACATGCGCACCAGACCTACATTTTTGCACCTCTTCAGCGGTGACAGGCGACCACCCTCCTCCTCCCAACACTGTTCTCCGACGACCCCCACCCTCTGGTGACCCCTACCCTCAGGCGACCCCTACCCTCAGGCGAATATCTCCGGCGACCTTTTTCTCCTATGTTTTTCGTTCTTCAAGTCTTATTAAAAAAAATCTCTCTTTTTTTTAAAATTCTTTAGAGACATGTAATTTGTGTTTGCATTAATTTTTTATCATTTTGTTGATGTTTTGAAGTCCTGAACTTGATGAAAATGTGGTTGTTAGTAGTTTATGACATTGAGTAAAGATATTTTCTATCAATTAAGTCTATGGTTTTTGACATATATTTTTAGTTGTTTAGATATTTTATTTATTTCTGCCATAGGCCGCCACGCCATCCATCATATTTATATGACGGATTTTTGGCTGGTACCATAATCCGCTACCTGCCGTTAACAACACTGGTCTTGGCAGTAGTGAAATTGTGAGAGGGGTCCTATGAACTTCTACAAGCTGTATATGACCCCCCCGAGTTACATAATAGGAAATAGTATCATCATCATAATACAAGAATGGAGTCGACTATGGAGCATAAGATAACTCAATACAAGATTTGACAATTTTATGACAGGTTGTATACACGACGTCAAATCTTCTATGTTGGTGCCATATTTTTAATCAAGGTAACTATGAGCACGAGAGAACCTTTGCCATAAAACCATAGTTTGCAGTATCGACCGATACCGATCCGATACAACTGATACCAATACGGTTTAGCATATACCGATCCTTTATCGATCGATATCGACATTAGGGGTCTTTCCCACTCAATTCGGCCAAAAAAAATGAACATAAAAGAATAATCGGCAAGGATGTAAAAAGCATAGTAAGGTTGTACAAGCTTGTAAATGAAGAAAACTTATTTATCGAAGGTAAAACAATCAACAAGGGTAACTATTATTTCATTAATTTTCAAAACTATTATGAAACAACACAGAAAATACTTAAAATTATACCTAAATGTCTAAAATATTTTTTCTAAAATTTTAGTAATGTATTAATAATTATTTGCTTTCCGATAAAAAAATTCGTACTCCAATCTGAAACTGTGATATAGCCGATCACGACATTTCTAGGAAGAGTGATATCGATACTGCGAAGCTTGTATAAAACCTTGGTAACCAGTTGGTAGATCGGTAGAGCTACCTTTTGGATTACTGTTTCATCTCATGCAACCAAGAAGCACTCTCCAAGTTTTCTTTGACCGTAAAAATCTAGATTAAGATGTAAGATGATACAATTTGCTACTGGGATTTACACACTTTCTATGACAAATTACACACATTATGCCAAAGAGTGAAGGAAAGACAATCCCATAGAAAATAGTTACATAATAGACCATATTTATATAAGACTAAACAGGATATGAGCCATATGCTCATATTTCTACATGCACATGTGGACCAATATGAATGGATTCCTATATCCCATGTGCACTAGTTCACTCCATTCCTATTGGAATCCATTCCTATTGGTCCACATGTGCATTGATTCATGTAGGAATATGAGCCTATGGCTCATAATCTGTTTACCCTTTATATAATTGAGATTGTATTTCAAAATTTCTTCAAATAAATACTTGATAAATTTTCTTCTAGCTGAGATACAAGTTTAACTGTAATTTTCAAAGATAGTTCCAACAATTAGTCATTATTATAATGGTACACGGCACACATATAGGCTCAAGGTACCTGGAGTCCTGAAGTGAGGTTATTTTTGAGCCTGCAAATTTCAAACTACTACTACATCAAAGCTTCAAATGGTTATATTCTTGACTAAGTTTTAAATTATTTATGATATTAGAGAGACTTGAGTTGACACGTGGCAATTAAGTAAAAAGATTTATTGGAACAATAGTGTTTGTCAAATACAGTAAAACCTCTCTATAGTATAATGTTGAGACCAAACTACTTTTATTACTATGAGGATGTTATGACCAAAGGTTCGAAGTATCGGCCAATACGTATCGGTATCGGCTGGATCGGTTCGGATTTTTTGACTTGTTTAAACTTTGAACCTTGGTTATAACTTAATAGATGTGTAGTAGCAAAACATGTATCGATGTAGTTCTGGAAATATACATATAAGTATTACTATGTGGAGACAGTGGAGGTAACTTCTTTAAGATGGGACAGAGAAAAAATTTAACTTGTTAAAATGTGGAGTTTGTTGTTTATAACTAGCCCTAGTTTGGACCATAATTTTTTTATGACTATATGGATGTTATTCCTATATAGAGTATCACTATGCAGAGGTTTTAATGTAACAAATATATCAACAAATAAGTGAAGCATAATAGCTTAATAACTAGAGGCAAATAATCCAAATGACTAAGTTAAAAATAAAACAAAAACGATCACAGAAACACCACCTTGTGCTTCTCTGCACCTGAAATGCTTTTAAGGTGCCATTGTGCAAGAGGCGATCACCTCTCCTTACCCATCTGACTCGATTCGTTTTGAGCTTTTGCAGATACCTCATTGCACCTCAGAGAACATAGTTGTAAGGCATATATATATATATATAGAGAGAGAGAGAGAGAGAGAGAGAATAAGGGAGGTGAGATGGCACCTCACTCTCAAAACAAGGGTGGCGGTGACGTGGCACAATCTCAACCATACATTTCATAATTGGCAAATTGCACTTAACCCCCTCCCCTCGTTTGTGTGGTTGGGATTGTGCCACATCACCGCCACCCTTGTTTTGAAAGTGAGGTGCCACCTCACCTCCCTTATTCTCTCTCTCTATATATATATATATATATATTTGATTCACATAGAAGTAATGCTTTTCACAGATTGTTATAATTATCAATGCTTGATAGATTATGCTCTGCTTAAAGAATCTCTATGCACATGTATTATGCTGTGGAAGTATTTTATGTAAACAAAAATGATGACAGAAGATGATGACAATGGGATGGAGAAGGAAAGGAGGAGAGATTTTAAAGGGTAGTGTGTACTGTATTCTAGCAGCAATTCTGTGGTGAGCGAATGTTTGATAGAGTCGGTCACAATAAATAAATGGCATCTTCTAGCAGCAACGTGCAGTATTTTGCATCCCTTCCCCTTGAACTGTGTGATTCGATGGTTTGTGGAAGTATTTTATGTAATGATCAATAGATGCCCAAACAGTCGGGGATACTGAAGTTCATGTCTTAGACGATGATGCCCACTTGTATATGTTGCTGTTCAACTCCTGTCTGTATCACCATTCTTACATCCTCTATACGTTGGTGACCATTTTGTCTGGATGTGGCTCTCATTTATGTTGAAGTTGGTATCATTTTTAACACTTGACTACTGTAAGCTTTGTTCGTGGATTAGATGGCAATATTTTTGGTAATATAGTGTTCTCATGTGTCTTAAATTTTCAGTTTTGTAACTCACTAATGTTTGATTCAGATTGCAAGACCTTTATGGAGAAGGTTGAAAACATTGCTGAATATCTTGGGAAGAAGGAGAAAGAGAGCACAGAGGGCACTGCTGCTGCTGCTATTCTGGAGAATTTGAATGTAAGCAAAAGCGAAACAGAGGAAAAGGCTGCAGAGGAGGAGTCGACTGTTGCAGCAGCTGAAAAAAATTCAGAAACAGAGACGAAAACTGTGGAGCCATCTTCGGCAGATAAGGCCTGATCAGACTACTACTATGTTGCTGGATATGAAATTGATTGTGTTACCTTATGGCGCAAGGTTTCCATGACCAGACTCGATATTGGTTGAGGTTTATCTAGAAAAATCAAGAGTGCGTCAGTTGAGTCAGTTTTCTGGTAATGAAATGTCTGTCTGGTGGTCGGTTGGTTAGAATTTCAGCTGCGTTTTTTTTATGCAGAATAGTCTGGAATGTGGCTGGACGGTTTCTTTTGGCTGCCATATATACGCATTATAGTCCGTCGTCTTGGTTTTGGCGAATGTTGCACGACTGTAGTTAAGCTTGCCCAGTGTTTTGATTGGATGTGAAATTGTCATACTATTTAGATGTGTTGCCTTTCACATTTTTAAGTATATATTTTGCCAATATTGATGTTATCGCCTGGCCTAGGAATTTTTTTTTTCCCCCCGATTTGCTTTTCACAATTTTGCCAATATTGATGTTATCCCCGATTTGTCTGATTGAGGTATGTTTCTGTAGTTTAACTAGTACACGGAGATCTTTAGGCTTCGAGCTTCACTACCCGGTGTTTGGTTAAAAGGAATGAGTTGCTTGATCACGAGGTAGGTGTTGATGAAATCGTGTGCAGAATAGGAACTTGTATGGAAGACTGAAGGAAGAAGAAGATGCGATTTCTGTTGGTGTTGTAGCTAAAATTGTCTGCCTTAATATTCTTGGGAGATGCGGACTGAACTTGTCAGATTTATACTAGGACTTGAAAGGTCTTTTTGGTGAAACAAAAAAAAAGGATTAGGATTATCACAAGTAATAGATATTGAACGTGTATTATATGTTAGGGGTGAGCATCATTTGGTTTTGGACCGAGAATTGAATTAAATAAGAGATCAATTTTGGTTTGAAAAAAAATTCGGTTTGAATTTTGACAATACTAATTTTTATATTGGAATTTTTGTTAAAAATTGAATAAGACTTGTATAATTATTAAGTATATATTTTCAAATTTATGTATATATAATATATATTAAAGTATAATTTTATAATTAATCTAATTTTCGGTTCAATTTTTAAAAGTTATGTATACAAATTATAATTTGTAAATAAAACACATATTTATAGCGATTTTTTTTAAACAAAATAATGTATTTATATATAATTGTTGGTAATGAAGAAGTTGTCTAGCCGTGTACATGATCCGATTTAGGTGGGAAGTGTGCCAAGTCCTTAGGTAGGCACGTACTCTCCGACAAAATCTCGGTCCCAAGTCCGTCTTTGAATTCACTCTCCATCCCATCCCATCCCATCCCATCCCATGCATAAATAAATAGACTCTTGATTCTTTCATCCATTCGAACATACATACAATACATATTCTGTATAGCAAGCAAGCAAGCATGGCGCACGAGTCGCAGCAGTCACAGCTTAAGCTGGTGTCTCCATCAATCAGCCACGAAGGAAGGATACCAAGGAAGTACACCGGGGACGGGCAGGGCGCAGTTAAGGACATATCGCCGCCTCTCGAATGGTACAATGTTCCCCAAGGGAGCAGGTCGTTGGCCCTGGTGGTCCAGGATGTCGATGCGCCGGTTGATCCGTCTGGCCCCCCCATATTGCCGTGGACGCACTGGGTGGTTGTGAACATCCCGCCGACGCTCAAGGGCCTGCCGGAGGGTTTCTCCGGCAAGGAGGAGGAGATGGGCGGCGAGTATGTACATGTGAAGGAGGGGAATAACGACTACAAGGTGCCCGGGTGGCGCGGGCCCAAGCCTCCTTCGTCGGGGCATAGGTTCGAGTTCAAGTTGTATGCTCTTGATCACCTGCCGCTGCACCTAGGGAATAAGGTTCGATCTGTATGTATGTATGTATGTATGTATCTACTCTGCTGTCTGCTGCATTGTTATGTTGCTGTTCAAAATGAATGGGCTGCAAACCGCTACATATATTCCTAAAAAATAATTTCCAGAACTTTGGACCAGCCTATAGACCACCCGTGCTCTGCCTCTGGTTATTGTATAATTGATTCATATAATTATATTATATATTGCGAGATGGTAATCAACATATGACTAAGAAAATTTACTATGATGTTAGGTTTATGTAGCTTAAAAATAATTCAGATTACTAAATATGATTTTATTGGAACAATTTGGATCTTCTCCTTCTTAGAGGAGGGATCCAGCTCTATCATATCGCAGATTCTTTATTGACGATGAAAGAGAATATGAAAGGGTCTTAAATGTTCGAATTTATGTCTAAATGAATCTATCTAGTAAACTAAATTATTTTTTTGTCGAGTTTCTAATTTGTTTTTTTTTAATCTGTTAAGACATTGTTCTATATTGACCAGACCGGTATAGACACGATACTGACAAAACATTTACTTTGTTAGATTTTTTTTAGGATAAATGTTAGAATTTTTTTAGGATGTTTAATTTCATTCCGGGTTCGGTCCTGCTTCTCACATGATTTATATCCTTCAGGTGACAAAGGACAAGCTGTTGGACTCCATTGAAGGTCATGTAATCGCGGAATCTGAATTTGTGGCAATCTTCTGAATGGAGACCGTCATCACTCACCTCAAACTTACTTTCATATATATATATATATATATATATATATATATATATATATATATATATATTCTGTCATATATAAGAAGCTTTAACTCGTGTAATAATCTACGTACTGCATGGGAGAATTATGAGTGTATTTTTTTTTTCTTTTCGCTTTACTAGTAATTAATACAGTCAATGTCATGTTAATTAATAAAATAATGGATTAATTACATTGATCATTTCTATGTTGTAAGCTTATTACGTATACTTATGGTGTACTACTACTTTAAAACTAATTATACGTGGTACACTCTTCTTTGGAAAAAAATATAATTAGTTTTTGAAAGTAGGAATATTTTGTGTAATAAACATAAAAAATAGGGGTGGTCAACGTAAACATAATTTCATGTGTAGTTTTAAGTCAAAAATTAACTGTTCCATAGCACCGTCACAACCATCCTACACACGTAGAACCATTCTGCACATAGGGGCCCATCGATCTCAGCGCAGTCGTGGTGGAACAGATCGATGGCTGCACACGGGCAGGATCTGGTACTGTTCTCCTGGTTTCAACTCTTCGATGCATATGACACACTCGGACACAAGATCTCCATTCTCCTGGTTCTCTCTCTCCTTGTGACAGTGGTAGGGGACGTAGGCGTTTCAAAGCATATGACATATGCTTCGATTGCATATGAATAGGAAGAAGGAAAGCAAGGTCCACAAAAGACAGACTGCGTGGTTCTTCAGGAAGATAATTGTAAAGATATCTTTAGGATAAGTGACATATTTTCTTAGTTACAGTCATTAAAACAATTATTAATTAAGTGAGAATATATAGGTACAACACTTGATAATACTTGGTTATAATAAGACGGCTCATTTCTAAGCCCTATTATAGTGATAAGATATTTATCCAAACAAATTTAACTATATTTTTTCTTTTGATTTCTTATTTAATAGAATGTTTGGCTATACTTAATTATAAGTGTCGAAATTCCGGTTAAGGTAATGCATTTATTTAGCGTATTTTAAGACTTGTATACAGTTAAACCTCTATAAATTGATAGTATTTTATTATTATTTTTATATATATTTTTTGAGTTGTTCGACGTAACATTTGGAACTTTGTGCACGATGTGTTCCATGATGGAAGGAATAATATGTCTTCTTAGTTCGATTCACTGATCTTCTGCCATTCAGTCAGAACCTTATCTCTCTTTCCGATAACCACAAGAATCACTCGAATTGATAGTATTATGACCAAAAAAATTTATTAATTTAATAAACTAATGAGCGGTCTAAACTATTTGTATATCCTTTATTAATTAATAATTCGATGGGGTTCGAATCTCCTCTTGGAAACTTAGTTCCTAATCCGGTGGAAAGAATATATATATATATATATATATATATATATATATATATATATATATATACATGTAATTTTTTTTTAAATTCTTATAATTACTTGAACATATATCCAAATTTTTATAAACATATATTAAAAAATCTAAATTAAAATGTATTCAATATTCAAATTATAATTAAATTTAAAATATGATATTATCTAAACATATATTCACAATTCTACAAATATATCTATAAGAAATTTTAATTAAAATATATTCAAAATATATTTAAAATATTTTAATATAATATTATATATAAAAAATTTATCTATTGTTTCAATAAACATATATATACAACAAATCTAAATTCAAATATTTAAACAATTTTTCAATAATATAAGAAAAAAAAATTATTTTAGGTGCAACACACATGAATTTACTAATATTTATATATTCTTTAATAGTTTAAAATATTATAAAGAGGCTTCAAAGTGTTCAAAATGAGCTTAATGTGTATCATTGCATAATTAAATACATAAATAAAGCATAATTAATTCCTATACTTTAGAAAAGTAGTATGAAATCCTAAAATTATGGTACCATATAACTAAATTGTATTTAAAATATATATCTATAATAAATATTAATTAAAATATATTTAAATTATTTTAAGATTATCTAACTAAACATATATTCAAAGTCTTAAAAACATATTATAACAAAATCTAATAAAATTATATTTAAACTATTTTAATATAATTCACTACTAGAAAAAGCGGGATTAGCGACGTATTTTAGCGACGTTAAAATAAACGTCGCTAATAATTATAAATTAGCGACTCCTTATAAAAACGTCGCTAGACGTCGCTAAATGGCGACATTTAGCGACGTTTAGCGACTTTTATTAAGATTTTAAAAGATAAGTCGCTATAAGTTCAATTCAGGTCGCTAAACGTCGCTAATATGTCTAATTTAGCGACGTTTAGCGACGTATATAGCGACATTTATATTAAAAATATTTAGCAACGTATTTAGCGACGTCATTGACGTCGCTAAAATATAATTTAGCGACGTTTTTATTGGACGTCGCTAAACGTCGCTAAAATTTGGTTAATTAGGGCTCGGTTTCATTTTTCCCGATCAGTTGAAATTTCGATTCGAAAAAAATTTCCCCCCCCCCGCTCCGTCGACCGGCTCTCCACCGCGACTACTCCGGTAAACCCCACTCTCTCTCTCTCTCTCTCTCTCTTTCTCTCTCTCTCTCTCTCTCACAGACATGTGACATTGACACAAACACGACACACACACAGACACTGACACAGACACAGACACGGCACACACGCACACACTGACAGTATAAACTGTTCAGGACGTAGGGTTAGGGTTAGGGTTAGGTTTTTTGACATGGGGTTAGGGTTAGGGTTAGGGACGACTGGCCCAAGTCGACGAGAGAGGTAACAGCAACAGTGAGCAGGGGGAGACTTGAGGCACATCAGCCCAATGTGCAACAGGCAACTTGGGGAGGCACTGCACATTTGAACATAGTGTGCATTAAGGTTTAGGTGCATTGTAGTTGGTTGTTAGCTTCTGCAGGCAGGTGTGAGGGGGTCCTAATACAGTGTAAACACTTGTGCAGCAACTTACTGAGCCAGTCAGCAACTAGTGCAAGGCAGGATGTGGATGTGTTTGAGATGGGGTTTGAACTCGTATGGTTTGAACTCGTACTTGGGTGTGTGTTAAGCTAGTAGTAAAGTGGTATTAAGATATTATTTGGGTAATGTTACATATATATATATATATATATATATATATATATATATATATATATATATATATATATATATATATATATACATACATATATATATATATATATATATATATATATATATACTGCATTTCCCATAACTCGTATGGTTTGAACTCGTACTTGGGTGTGTGTTAAGCTAGTAGTAAAGTGGTATTAAGATATTATTTGGATAATGTTACATATATATATATATATATATATATATATATATATATATATATATATATATATATATATATATATATATATATATATATATATATATATATACTGCATTTCCCATAACGGACACTGACACAGACACAGACACGGCACACACACACACACTGACAATTTTGCTAGTACGGTTAAGTTAGGAAGTTAGGTGATAAACTATTGTATGTAATAATTTATATGATACACACTGTCAATTTTGCAGAAGTTTCTAGAAATGGATATGAATTATTATCTGCGTCATCGTTCGTGGATGTACAACCGTCATCCTGATGACATGTGCGGTGTGCGGGATGAATTCATTGAGGGTGTACAGCAGTTCATGCAGTTCGCCAAGGCGTTCCCTCAGTACATGGACGGTACCAAAATTAAGTGTCCGTGTGTGAGATGTCGCAACAGGAAATATCATCCAGAAGTGGAAGTTACATATCATTTATACTCGAAGGGCTTTACACCGAATTACTATCAGTGGACCGCGCACGGAGAACTTGTATCTCTAGCATCGGAGTCGGAGCCCTATGTGGAGCCGTATATGGATGTCCAAGACCATGATGCTTACGACGACGGGTTGGTGAACATGGTTTATGATGCGGCGGGGCCTAGTTTCAATCCTGACAATTATGATGCGGCGGGACCTAGTTTCAATCCGGACAATTATGATGCAGCTGAGGAGGCACCGAATGCCGATGCTGCAAAGTTTATGGAGTTGCTTGAGAATGCAAGGACTCCATTATATCCTGGTTGTGAGGATCATTCACCGTTGGAGGTGGTTACAAGATTATTGAGCATCAAGTCCGATTTTAACATGTCGCAAGAATGCTATAATCGACTGCTCGATTTGATTATAGAGATCTTGCCCGAGGGTGCAAAGTTGCCTAAAGACTTCTATCGATCTAAGAGGATGGTGAGATCGCTTTGGATGGGATACGAGAAAATCGATGCATGTCGCAACGGGTGCATGTTGTACTACAAAGACGACAATGATGAAGATGCGTGCAGATTCTGTGGTGCTGATCGCTACAAGGCCACTGTTAGAGGAAAGTCTGTCTGTGCAAGGAAGCCTACCGATTCGATGCACTACTTGCCTTTGACGTCGCGGTTGCAGCGGTTGTTTATGGTTAAGGAGACTGCAGAAAACATGAGTTGGCACAGGCAAAAACAGATCGAAGGAGTATTGGATCATCCATCCGATAGAGAAGCATGGAAGCACTTTGATCGAGAGTATCCACATTTTGCCGAGGAAGCACATAATGTCAGATTGGGGCTCTGCTCTGACGGTTTTACCCCATTCGGACTTTCGGGCTCCCAGTATTCGTGTTGGCCTGTGATCGTCACTCCGTACAATCTACCGCCTTGGATGTGCATGAAGACTCCGTATATGTTCCTAACCGTTATTATCCCGGGTCCGAACAATCCGAAGAGGAACATCGATGTGTATTTACAGCCTTTGATAGATGAGTTGAATCAGCTGTGGGAAGTAGGTGCCAACACGTACGATGTTTCTAGGAAGCAGAATTTTCAGATGAGGGCAGCACTTATGTGAACCATCAACGACTTTCCGGCCTATGGAATGTTATCGGGATGGAGCACCCATGGTCGTCTCTCATGTTCGTATTGCATGGACCGTTCTCAGGCTTTCCGTTTGAAACACGGAGGCAAACCGTGCTTCTTCGATTGTCATCGACAATTTTTGCCGAAGGATCATCCGTACCGGAGGAATCGGAATACTTTTCGTGCGGGAGTTGTGGAGAAGGCCAATCCACCGCCAAGGTGGCCCGGATGCACGATATGGGAAGAGGTAAAAGATTTACCAAGTGCTATCGAAGAGCCTGCTAAGGGGTACAAGTGTGACGGATTTGGTCGCACCCATAACTGGACAAAGAGGAGTATATTCTGGGATCTGCCATATTGGAGCACCAATCTGATCAGACATAACCTTGATGTCATGCATATCGAGAAGAATGTGTTTGATAACATAATTAATACTGTAATGGATGTAAAGGGGAAGAATGTGTTTGATAACATAATTAATACTGTAACTAATATCGTGCTATTCAGGTGTGAATGGTTCGATCCGATTCAAGATCAAGGTTGGAAAATTGACAAGCATGGCCTTGTGGATATAAACTACAAGCGTAGATATCAAGGCTACGAACCATTTGTCCTATCAAGTCAGGCTCAGCTCGTGTACTTCACAACTTATCCTAGACGGGGGACAGCGAGGTCGGATTGGTGGGCAGTATGCAAGACTAAAGCTAGAAATACCTTTGACATTGACGAAATAGCTTATCAGGAGGACGATATACCTCTTGTAACAAATATTGTAGATGTGGACTCAACGGAAGTTACTCATTACACGAGTAATAATATAGAAGATGTAGAATTATCCGAAGAGGACGACGAAGTAGATGAACGTGAAGATGAGGAAGAGGAAGAGCAGGACGACGAAGGCGAACAAGATAAATTTTCTGAAGATGATTGAAATTAAAAAATATTGCATGTAGAATGTAACTATATTATGACTGTAGAATATAGATCAATGTTGGAAAATTGACAAAGTAGATGTACCCATTAACGAATATATGTATTATATTTTGACTGTATAATGCTTTGAGATATGTATCACATTTTGACTGTAGAATGTAGTATATATTTGTGTTTCTCTATATTCATCATATGTTGTTATCAGATATGACAGGACGACGCGGAGGATTCGGCAGGTCCCGAGGTAGACCGAGTGCCACTCCGGTACTGCCTACTGTTGGTTCTGGATCATCATCGCCCAGTACTCCAGTATATCGATCAGTCACATCTCCGACTGTTGGGACGAGTAGTTCCTGGCGTGATAGTACACCCTCGTCCAGCGTTCCTCCTGCTGACGGAACCATGGGGACAGATGAGCATGTCGAGGAGGTCGTGCCCACGTTGTCCCAGCATCAGCAAGATCCTCCATGTGCACCTCCGGAGGAGACGAGGACAGAGATTTGGACCGACGGTACAAAGTAAGTCAATTAGATGGTTTAGTATATATTTGTGTTTCTCTTTATTCATCGTATATTGACCGGCTCAGTAATCTAAATTATTATCTCTGTATAGATATCATCCATCGTCGGTTCAGAGACGCCTGGGCCAATTTCTGAGGAACAACTACGGTGGCCCTTGGATCAACTACTCTGAGGCTCCGGAGGAGAGGAAGGCGTTCTGGTTTGCGCACTTCCAGGTAAAGTATATTAAATAAATCCTTTAATTTATGCATATTATATAACTTATTCGTGCTGCTAACTTAATGAATTATTTATTGTAGCAAACGTATTTTTATCCTCCGCACCGGGCCGAGTTGATCGAGCGGCTCTTTCCTACCGTTGCCGCCAAGCTTATCCGAGATGCTCTGGATGACCAGAAGGCTCGTGATCGTGCTGGAAAACCGATCCAAGGTTGGATCACGCCTGAGCAGTGGACTGCGATGAGGGCTAGATTCGACGATCCGAGCTACAAGGAAAGGTCTAAGAAGGCCAAGGCGGCTAGGCAGAATGCTGCCAAGTGGTGTGGTGGCTCGATTCCGATGACGGAATATTTCCGTCGTTTGGTATGTTTTTTCTTTTAAAATATATTATTTTAATACAAGTACCATAAAATGGTAATTGGAAAAAATATTTAAGTTTAGTAATAAATAATATATTTTTAACAGGTACAGAGGGGTGAGGATGCAAACATGGTGACCGTCTTCTTGGCCACCCATCGCAAGGACGGAAATCTCATTGATGAGAGGGCCTCACAGACCTACGTAAGTATTACTTTACTTTGTGTTTATTTTAATATAACTTAGGCAATTATCGAGTTTCCAAACCTTTCTAGGCCGAGTATCTTAGGCTGCGTGAGCGGGCGACTGCTAGTGCACCTACACCTGGAGAGGCTGGTACTTCGTCGCAGTCCGCTCCATCTCCGTCGGCGGACGACCTGTGGGTGACCGCAGCTGGTGGTCTCCAGAGGGGTACGTACTATGGTACGGGCTCCTATGGCGCCCTGGTTGCGACGCAGTCATCTAGGGCCTCCCAGACAGCTGCGCATTCCACACACCCCTCGCAGTCGCAGCCCTCGCAGTCGTCGGCCCGAGTCCAGGAGGCCGTCCAGGAGGCCGTTAACCGTCAGATTGCGTCTCTCCGTGATGACTTGCTGCGAAGTATGGAGGAGCAGCCCCGGTCCCAGCCGCAGGCGGACGATCCGATGCTCATCGCACGATTGAATATGCTCGACCGCAGCATGACGGAGCTACGGGACGTGACAAATGATATTAGAGCCTCCAATGACCGCAACATCATGGAGCTGCAGGCGTCACAGCTATCGATGGACGAGAAGCTGACGAGGATGCAGGATTCAATGGGTGATAGCAGTACGAGGCTGTTATCTACCCTGGATTTTTATAACCAGCGACTCGCAGACTTGGAGCGGGCACGGCCTCCACCGACGTCACTGCCTTATCCATCGACATCGGTATCGATTCCACGGGACGAGTATGAGGAGTTCTTATCCTTCAAGCGCGCCGGTGGTCAGCCTCCTGCAGATCCGCAGTAGTATAGTTATTTTTATTATTATTTATGATGCGATTGTATATTATGAATTATTGATACTTCAACAATAGGCATGATGTCTGATGTTTCTTGTGGTATTTATTTTTTTAGTTAATTTAATTGGATTGATACTTCAACAATGCTTCTTGTGGTCTTTAATTTAATTGGATTATATAGTGGATTTAATTGGATTATATAGTGGAGATGGAGGAGGAGTCGAAGAAGGGTGGTTCTTGTGGTGTCAAGAAGAGGAGATGGAGGAGGAGGACTAGAACTGCAGGGAATCACCAATCTGGATAATATTTTTTTTTTAATTTTTTTTAAAAATTAGCGACGGTTTTAGCGACGTTAATTGAAGTCGCTAAATGCGTCGCTAATTAGCGATGCCGTCACACGTCGCTAAATACGTCGCTAATGACGTCGCTATACGTCGCCAAATGCTGACATGGCAATATAGCCAGGTCGTCGCTATAGACGTCGCTAATGACGTCGCTAATGACGTCGCCAACTGCTGACCCGGCAGTATTGCCAGGTCATTAAAGACGTCGGTGTAACGTCGCTATATAAGTCGCTAATTAGCGACTTTACATAGCGTCGCTAAATAGTGACTCGGCGTCGCTAAACGTCGCAAACATTTGCGACACATTAACGTCGCTAAAAAACGTCGGTATAGCGACGTTTAGCGACGTTTTTTTTTTGCGACTTGATTTTTTTCGACAACTTTATAACGTCGCTAATTACGTCGCTAAACTACTTTAGCGACGTTTTTTGCTTATTTTGTGACATTTTTAGGCGTCGCTAATTTGACTTATTCTGGTAGTGATTTAAATTTTTATCTAATTTTCAATAAAACTAGAGAATTTTTTTTTGGTATCGATCATAATTGCTAAAAAAAAAATATTTTTGATGAAATTACTTGCATGTAAGGCACGTGCACGTGACTAGTATTTTAAAATGCACTTCTAATCCTTCTGAAAGATTCTGTTTGGTTCGCAGAAAGGAAAAAAAATTAATTTCTTGCTTTTTTTTTTCTTTCCTTTCAGAAATTACAATTTTCAACGATTTTTCTTTCCAGTACTTGAAAATGCCAAGGAAGTTGGGAGGAAAAGTGAATACTTAAATGTGGAAAAGTGAATCATTGTTGGATGGAAGGAACCACTTTCCTTCCTAATTTTTTTTTCATTGAGAATTAATTTTCTTTCCTCCTCAATTTATTTGGCATCCAAACATAGAAAAATAATGACTTTTCTTTCCCAATTTCATGATTCCGCGAGCATATAAAATGTTTATGAAATTCAAGTTTTATAAACATACATAATATTATAAAAATAAGTATAACTATGAGTCCCTTGTGTAAACATCCTAATTTTTTAGAATTTAATTTTAGAATTTTAATTATTAAAATTATGAATATTTGAGATTAATGAAGATTTTTCTGTAATTTTTAGCTAATTATAATAAATATTCGTTCATGGATTTATAATTATGTGTATTTAATTAATTATTAATATAGTGCAGAAAATATATTTTTGAGTGTAAAACTATTAATAGAGTATTGTAAAAAATTTCTGAAATTTGTTGAGGTCCAAAACTATTTTTAATGACCATATATATATATATATATATATATATATATATGGATTTATTTTTAAACTAACCCAAACCAACATAAACTAAACCAAACCAAACCAAACCCAACCAACCCCAACCAGATCTGACCCGTACCCGCAGACCCGATAACCCGCAGACCCGCTGCTACAGTACCCCTAAACCACCCCCTCCCTTCCCCCGCAGCCCGCGACCCCCCGCTTCCCCTCCCCGTCAACGACCGCGACCCCTCCATTCCCCTTCTGTAAATTCCTTCCCGTCACCCTATATATAACACCACCACTCTCAGAGCAACCACCATCATACCCTCTACCACCCCGACCATCCTCGACCGTCGACGACCGCTGGACGGTCGTCGCCGCACGCCGCCGCCGAGCAACCGTCCAAATCCTGAGCAACAGCAGAATAGTGAGGTACACTACTTCTCGCCCCATTATCTCCCTGGACAGTAAACCAATTAACGACATGTCGAATCCTATACGAAGACCACATGACCCCATTGAACCCTGTGTAATTAGTTTAACCTATCGTGTCATGTGTCGGTCGTAATTCACGACACAAAACAGGAAAAAAATGACCCAGTTTGTAGAACAAAAATTGTTCCAAGTACGCGTGTTTGAGTCCCGTTATCTTCATAACGGCACACGATACTAAAATTCTACTTGAAAAGTAATTTAGACAACATAAACAAGTGTTATGCCCTAGTCCCAAAATACACGGGACCAGGCCACGTGGCATTGGCCAGCTGACACGACTCCGAAGGATATCCCAATTTAATGGATCCTATCGAAGCGTGCTACGCTGTCCTAAAATATTAACAAGTCTAATATGCTGACATACATCAGGTAATGTCACGCCCCAGTCCCAAAACATCAAGGGACTAGCCACGTGGCAATGGCCAGCAGCACACTTCGATGGGCAAATCCAATTTAATGGACCCATCAAGGTGTACTTAAGCTGTAAAACAACAATATGGGCTATGGTACTAATCTCATCCACAGAAATAAATACACAATATCAGAATATAAAGCAATATCAAGTCTCAATAAAACATAATTCGGGGAACAACCCGATAATGGGTTTGATACATCAACTCAATAGACTGGAAATGAAGAGTCTAAAAATAGAAATAACTGAGTATAGAATATGCATATACTCAGGAGAAATCCTCAGCGATCACCTAGATCTCCTCCGCTAAATCTGTGGACATAAACCAGATCCAGATCCTCAGGGGACATAGCAAGGTACAAGAATAACTCAAGCCCAAAATAAATGCAGTGCAATAATAATTGAATCAATAGGGTAAACTATGTAACCAACTATGTGATATGCAAGTGAGAGCATTATTCATACTCAGGCTGAGACTACTACATGCTCTGTGTCGGGGAAACCCATAGCAGTATTTTCTCGAAGGGCCAGTAAATGTGCCAAAGCTCTGTGTCAGAGTCTAAGGTACCTCCAGTAAAGTAATATATATATATATATAATCAGCCTTTTGTATGGTAAAACTCTTTCCACCCAATGTAATCACACGTCTCATGTTCACGATGTCTCATGTCCATGTCACGCAAGATCATATCTAATACAGCAAGTCATAATAAGATCTAAGCATGTATAAAGTATATGTCATAAACCTGTACCCTATACAGAATCACCATGAATATCTCAGAAAGATTCTGTCTCATGAATAGTGTCAGGTGTCCTGAGGTATGACGTACTTGATAAGGCAAGCACAAAATGTATAGTGTCTCGATATCCATGTCTAGGTGACATTACACAACTCTGCGTACAGTGTTGACACCCGAATATTAATCGGACGCTAAGTAATGTCACACAGTCCTAGGTTGAACAGAGATCTTACAGTCATAAATCAAGATAATAGTATAAACAGATGCTGCAAGTAGGGCAAGGTACACTTGCCTGAGATTTAGTTACCAACTGCGGCTCTGGTATCAGCGGGTTCTGCAGGTACTCCTCCGGTTGCTGAAATAGATATTACCATCATGCTCAGAAGACATTAAATAGCTAAAATTGCATGTCCTTGAGTTTAATTTGAACACAGGAGCAAAAGTGACAGTTTCTGGTCAAAGCGGGGTCCACATATGGCCCGCTTTGCACCAAAAATGTGTCAGAGACAATGTTCTCTAAATTTGTCAAACTTAGTGTCAACAAGTCCAGAACGATGATACGAACCCAACAAAATGTCCAAAACTGGATTCCGATGAGCCGATCACAAAATCGCCCGTCAAGTGGAGCCGTGGGGCCCACATATGCGATTTTGTCAACGTTCTCAGAATTGAACCAAACTTGGGTCACAGGACCAGCGTATTGCTATGAGTCCGATGGCGTAAGTTTTGTTTCGATACGACGTACGTACACGAAGTTACAACGAGTTCCAGAACAAGGCCGATACGGGACGTTGTCGACGGATACACGTTGATTTTGGTGTGCACGTACATCCAAATCAACTTCCGCGAAATCTCACACGTCCGTATTAACGGCGCACACCTTTCGGTGAAGTCCATACATGACCAAGTCGTCCCGTTTGGCAGGGCGCACTCAGTTTCGGGGAAAAATATGATGAATATTTTCCTGATTTTGGATCACAGTTTGCCATTGTCACAGGATGCGACATGCTGAGCAAATTGCATGGGTATCAAGAGGGTCACGCAGGATTCGCGTCACAGCAGACGGAATGGGAAACGGGACAGCGAGGAGAGAGAAACGAATACCTGAACAGGGCTCCGAAAAGGGCTGAAACGCGCGTCCTCGCGAGGCGTCGCGACACGGCCGGCTAGGGTTAGGGTTTACTGCCGGAGTTGCTGCGGCCGGAGGAAGGCGGAGGCGGTGGCTGCTCGTCGGGGTCGTCGGGGCGGCTGGGGCCCGGAGTTGGAGGCGGCGTGCTGGCGGAGCTCGTCGGCGGGGGAGGCACAGGGGAACTCGGGTCGATCTGCCGGCTCTGGTCGAGGTGCAGCGGAGGTGACCGGGGCTCTGGTCGTCGAGGAGATGGGGAAGACGGTGGAGCGAAGCTGACGGTGTGGAGGCTGGTGGTCGGCTTTATAGAGAGAGAGGGAGGAGCTGGGCGGTTGGAGAAAAGTGTAACCGCCGCGGGGAGGCGGGGGCGGAAGCGTTAGTGGTGGGGAGAGGGGAGTGAAACCGTCGTGGAGGAGGCAGGGCGCCGTCAAAAATGGCCTGAAAGTCGTAACGGCCGGCTAGGGTATCGAGGGGTTAGGGCTAGCTGTAAACACCCTGTTTTTCAAAATAATTTTAATATAATTTTTTCGGATTTTTCGGCATTTTTTGGATGAAGAACCAAGGTAATTGGGGAGTTAAATATTTTTAAATGCAGTCAATTGGTGTTAAAATATTATGAAAACCATATTTTATGATGTAAAATGGAAAATCGGACATGTGGTATTTTTCGGTGAATTTATTGGACTCCGAAAACGAGTTTTAGGACCTATAAACTTTTGGGATTGATAAACCAAACTTAAACCCGAACCGAACCAAACCAAAACAAACCTACCCTGCCTGAACCGAACCCAGCCTATTGGGTCGGGTCGGATCAGATCTGAGCCAAACCCGACCCGAAACCCATTGGGAACCCTACCCGCCGGATATACTGTAGCACAGTATAAAACCCGTGCCTCGGCGTTCGTGTAGCCGCCGCCAACCCATCTCTCTCTTTCTCTCCAGCCGCCGCTCCCCGCCATGACCGGAACCCTAACTAGCCGCCAGCGAACTCCCCGCACGCCGGAGCTCGTACTCCCCAAGCCGCCTCCGCCCAGTTCCCCTCGTCGACCCCTAACTCCCCAGGCCGCCGCACCCCCAAACCCCGACGACGTCCTCCCCTCGCTGCCGCCCGACCTCCTGCCCTCCGCCTTAGACCTCGCCGTCCCCTCTCCGCCTTTCATCAGCCCCGAGCTCCCCTCCATAACCTCCCTCCTGCCCTCCGCCTTCGAAAGGAAGACCCGAGCCGAGCCTCCGTCAGCGGCTGATTCCGGAGCCCTAGCCCGACCTCGAGCCCGACCCCTCCGGCGAAGCCCTCCGCTGTCTCGATCAGAGCCCTAGATCGGACTCACGACAGACACGAGGACACGGAAACTCTCAACCAGGAGACAAAGTTGACCCTCGGACACGTGGAGTTCAGCGTTCACGGAGCCCTGTTCAGGTACCGTTTTCTCCTTCCTCGCAACTCTGTTTTACTTTTTGTCTGTTGCTACGCGTAGACTGTATAACCCTCTCGGTGCCCGTGCAACCCGCTCCGTGCATCGCGTCCTGTGGTGATCGTACACCGTGATCCAAAAACAGGAAAAATAACGCCCTGTTTCACCCCGGAACTGAGTGCGCCCCGTCAAACGGGACAACTTGGTCGTACGCGGTCTTTACCGAAATGTGCGCGACGTTGATACGGACGTGTGGGATTTCGCAGAAGTCGATTCGGATGTGCGTGCACACCGGAATCAACGCGTATCCGCCGACAACGCCCCGTATCCGTCTATTCTGGAACACGCTGTAACTTTGTGTACACACATCGGATCGAGACGAAACTTACGCCATCGGACTCGTAGCAATACCCTGGTCCTGTGACCCAAGTTTGGTCTGATTCTGAGAACATTGACAAAATCACGTATCGTGGGCCCCACAGGCTCCACTTGACGGACGATTTTGTGATCGGCTCATCGAAATCCAATTCTGAAAGTTCCGTTGGGTTCGTATCATCGTTCCTGACTTGTAGACACTGAGTTTGAGGAATTCGAAGACCTTTGACCCTGTCATGCTTTTCGGTGTAAAGTAGCCCACATATGGAACCCGCTTTGGCCCGAAAATGTCATCTTTGTCCTGTGTCCAAATTGGAACAAGGACAGATGTTTCTAGCTATTTGACATCTTCTGAGACTGTTGGTGATGTTTATTACAGCTTTTGGAGTAGTACCCACAGGATCCACTGATACCGGGACGATTGTTGATATTCAAACCCCAGGCAAGTGTACCTTGCCAAACTCTGTAGTATTGTTACATAGTTTCCTTACTTCTTTTATATTGCTGTGCATGCTTAACCTAGGACCGTGTGACGTACTTAGCGTCCGATTATTAGTCGGGTGCCGACACTGTACGCGGTGTTGTGTATGGTCATCTAGAGATGGATATTCGTGACACTTTATCTTCTCGTACTTGTCTTACCAAGTACACTTTGACCCAGGACACTTGACACTGTTCATGAGACAGGATCTTTCCGAGATATTTGTGGTGATTCTGTATAGGATATATGACTTGACAGAGATACTATATTCTTAGATACATTATGACTTGTGCATTAGTTATGATCCCGCTGACATGGACATGAGACGTTATGGTCATGATATGCGTGGTTACATTGGGTGGGGAGAGACACACAGGCTACAGGATGATCATATATATACACCCCTAATTATTGTGAGGCACAAGACTCTGAAGCCTGGGCTTGGCCCATTACTCATTATTACTGCTGCTACCGGCTCTCCGACACAGAGCTTGTAGTGGTTTCAGCCTGAGTTCTAGTGCTGCTCTCATCTTGCATATCACTTAGCTGGTTATTTAGTATTCCCTTATTGTTCCATCTATTGCTGGAGAGACCCACAGGCTACAGGTTGATTATGTTATGCCGGCTACTCAGTCTCCCGCTGAGCTAGACCACCTCATGATATCACTGCTACCGGCTCCCCTACACAGAGCTTGTAGTTGTTTCAACCTGAGTACTATTGATGTTCTCTCTTGCATTTCACACAGATGTTTACATACTTACCCTATTATTCTCATTATTTGCTGCACTGCTTATATTTTGGCTTGTATATTTTCTTGTACCTTGCTATATCCTGTAAGCCCCTAATTTTTCAAAAAAAAATATTAAAATTGGATTTTTTGCAATTTTCTGGAATTTTCTGAGAATTTTCTGTAATTAAATCCAGGATTTTGAATTATTACATAATTTTTAATTAATAATAAATAAAATTAAAATATTATGAAAATAATATTTTTGTGTGTAAAATGGAAAACTGGACTTAGGGTAATTTTTCTGGAATTTATCGGACCTCGGACCTAATTTAAAACCCTGAAAACAATTATTATTTATTTATTTATTTATTTATTTATTTATTTATTTATTTATTTATTTATTATTATTTAATTGGTTATTTATTATTATTTTGTTTTATTAATCGGCCCGGCCCATTTCCCCCAGCCCAGCCCGGCCCTCGGGCCCAGCCCGCTCACCCTACCGGGTCGGGTCGGGTCTGCCCGCCGCCCGACCCGCTACTAGCACCCGGCCACCCATCCCTGACCACGCCCCCTCTTCCCCGCTTCTTCCGGCGGAGCCGCCGCCTCCGGCCCGCTCCGCCCGGCCACCTCGCCACGTCCACCCCCTTCTCCGCCACTCCTCCGCCCGTCTCGGCCTCCCCTCACCCCGGCAGCCCTATTTAAACCCCCCGAGCCTCCCTCCGGCCATCGAACCTCCCCGCCGTGCCAGCTCCGCCCTCTCCCACCCAGAACACCGCCACGACGTCGCCACCGTCCGGCCCTCCTCCTCCGTCGGCCAGCCCCTCCTTCCTCCTCCCCTCGTCGACACAGCAGCAGCTCGGGCAGCTCCCCGAGCCGCCTCCGGCCGCCCGCAGCGCCGACGAGCCCCGGCCGCCGCCTCGCCGCGCTGCCCCCGGCCCCCTCCGCCTCAGCCCGGCCGCCCTTCGCCGTCCCCGCCGCGTCTCCGGCCAAATCCCTAACCCTAGCCCTAATTTTCCCCGCGTGTCGGACACAGGACACGTGTCCTGTGTCGGACACGATTCAAACCCCGAGTTTTTAGCCCAGTTCAGGTGCGTGTATCTTTTTGCTCGTAGCTCGGATTTCAATTCCGTAAATTACGTTGTGAAGCCTGTATGACCCTCTCGGTGCCCGGACAAACCGCTCGGGGCATCGCGTCCTGTGGTGATCGCACACCGCGATCCAAAAACAGGAAAAACATTGACCCGATTCACCCCGAAACTGGGTACGTTCCGCCAAACGGGACGACTTGGTCGCGCGCGGTCTTCACAGATACGTGCGCAGCGTTGATACGAACGTGTAGGATTTCGCGGAAGTTGATTCGGGTGTGCGTGCACACCGGGATCAACGCGTATCCGCAGACACCGTCCCGTATCTGCCTTTTCTGAATCAAGCCCTAACTTCTTGTACACACCTCGGATCGAAACGAAACTTGCGCCATCGGACTCGTAGCGATACGCTGGTCCTGTGACCCAATTTTGGTTCGATTCTGAGAACGTTGACAAAATCGCGTGTCGTGGGCCCCAAGGCCCCGCTCGACGGACGATTTTGTGATCGGCTCATCGAAATCCAATTATGGAAGTTCCGTTGGGTTCGTATCATCGTTTCTGACCTGTTGACACTAAGTTTGGTGAATTTGGAGACCTTTGACCCTGACACATTTTTCGGTGCAAAGCGGGCCCACCGGCGGACCCCGTTTTGGTCCAAAATTGTCGTTTTTGCCCTTGTCTCCAAATTGGACTCAAGGACAGACGTTTCTAGCTATTTGATATCTTCTGAGCATGATGGTAATGTTTATTTCAGCATCTGGACACATTTCTGGAAATTTTCCCGAGATACAAAACTATAATTGGATCCAAACATCAGGCAAGTACCTGCACTTCAAGTTTAATCTTTATATTGTGATAATTAATTTTCTTGCTCTACCAGTACCATTGATGATTACACGTAGTATTAGAACACTGGATTTTATGACTTGAATACTGGTTTTTCATGTCTTGCTTTCGTGTCGGGTGGGAGAATACTAGAAGGCATGTAGTTTACCCTTTCCCCTGCCGTGTTTAATAGCTGTTGGTACGCGACTGTACCCTCAGCCGGATCTCGATTATTCATGTTTAATAGCCGTCTATGACGGCCGGATTAGCCTTATAAGCCCCTACATGCCAATTATGTATTCTAAATACACGTGTTCACACACAATAGTTCTTGTCGTGTTGCAGTTCTTGTTGCCTGGTTACAGTTACATTCCCTGTCATATTTTATTCCTGTTTTACCCTTATTCCTGGTTTATAGAAATTAATCATATTTTACTTATAGTCCTGATTTATAGCATTAATTCTCAGTTAATCTTTACTATTTATTATGCATACTCTGATCATGATACTTAGTCAGTCTTTTTCCTACTTGTCACAAATATTTAGTTTAATCTTGTTGTGCATTGTGTACTTTGCTCCTTTCCTGACTGAATCCGTTGTTTTAGGCGATGATGAGAACTTTGCCCCTACCTATTATGATCCCTATGAGGTAGCAGATGATACTATTGAGGAGCCGGTTCCCACTAAGGAGACTACCTTTGAGGAGTAGTCAACCAGTTAGCTAGTTTTTTCCTTTCAGCTTGGTAATCGGGTTTGTCCCCGATTTATCTTCTGGTTATGTACTAAACTATGGATCTGTTTGTCACATTTTATTTAATTGAAATCTTAGCATTCCTATTTCCTGTGATTATCCTTGCTTGTTTATTCTTGTGGATGAGATAGATTTTATTTTAACTGTGAATATGATCTAGACAGCGTACTACCGCCGACACTGCGGCGTAGGCTGGACGTACCCACGTACTCGTGCCCGAATATCCGGGTGCGGGTCGTGACACATTTTTATGGTGGCCCATGCAGGTCAACGACTAAATTGTTCGGTTTCAACTTAGGAACCGAACAGGCCTGCAATAAGATAAGGATAAGTTTAGGATCTCATCCACTTGCTTGAATCGTTCTTGACATATATTTTGGATTTGAATTGATTCATTGACTTGCATCCTGCCTTGATTCCTGTGCGTCTTTTATCGTTTATTTTTGGATGCAGAGTAAGGGATCTACCAGCAAGCGATGAGGTTCCTACAAGATCACCACGAGATGCTCTACCAGCATGACCGTGGAGAACGCGCAGACCCTTGGAGTAGCTAATGCGCGTAAGTGATTGTAGATACCGTTCCTAGTATTGTTTAGCTCGTGCCTATTGGTTCGTGACCTCAGCCCCAACCTAGTAATTTCGAACTTGCTAAATAACCTGGTATGCTTTTATATCTGATAACTGTAGAGTTTGTAGAATCTTTTGTTATTGTGCTTATTGTAGGTTGTTTTGTGAACTTAAATAATTTGTACCTCCTTTCATCATCATCTAGCACACTTAATTTTGATGTACTTGACTTATGCTGCTATTCTATAGCCTAGTTTTGCAAGCTTACTCTTTATCGAGCTTGTTCATGACATATGTATTAGTGGGTCGATACACTAATACGATTGTCTATTCAGAATCAGTGCATTACGGTCTGATCAGCCTTAGTGCATTTTGATTCACCTTTCGCACTACTTTACGTGGATTGAGATATATAGTTGACTAATATACTTGCCCTAGACATGTCTGAACATATCATATCAGGTTACATGACTGTATTAATACGAGCATGTGAATAGGAATTACCAAGATATGATTCAATCCACAATCGCTTGACAATTCCCACCTAAATTCTTTAAAACGCCTTGACCCCGATATTTCTATTCTATCACCCCACCCTTGAACTCTTTATTATTAATCTTCGTCTCCCCTATTTCGGAAAGATAAAATCTCGTGCTTGGTATAAGTTTGGTACATAGATAGTACTAGATATGCCACATAGGCCGATCACATACTTGAGGATTAACCTTTCGAAATTGAGGACATATCATACGTGATATGATCGGCGTTGAAGTTCTAGGATTGAATGACATGAGTAAACATATTAAGGAATATTTTCTTAAAGTATATAGTCTTTTGTGATGAATGGGTAAACTCTAAGTTGGGTAGCAATGCATTTGTCAACTCGAGAGGATTTTCTTTTAGAGTGTGACCGAGTAAGATTAGATTGGGAGAGGTTCAAGCCATTCTAATTTTGAAAATTTAGAGGAGTGACTAAGATGATTAATGAATTGATATCGAGGACCCAATAGTTATATCTTAGGTACATAATAATGCAAGTAAAATCATCAATTTGAATTTAGAGGATAAAAATATAGAATTTCAGACTTGAACATTGGTGGACTACATTTAAATTATTTTTCAATTTGATGATTTGATTTAAGAATTAAAATTTGATGGTTGGACTACCTAGTTGAAATATTGAGGATGTGAATGGAATTTAAAAAGTTGAAGCATACAATGTGAATACTAGTGGACTCGAATCACTTCTAGAGGAAATTTTGATAGTTAGAAACGTGAGACAAATTTATAAGCACATGCAAATCTTGAAGATGTTATATGGACTTAATTTAAAAATCTGCCTATGGGTAATTTGAGGAAGTAAGAAGTGATAACCATATGTTAAATTTTGATTGGAACAGTAGTCATCTTAACCTTGATAATGAGACAAGATTATGATTTTAATTGTCGCAAGGAGATTGCGATCGACTTGCTTTATGTACATGAGAGATTAACAGATTATGGCTTAATTTTAAATTTCGAGGACGAAATTTTTATAAGTTGGGTAGATTGTAAGCCCCTGATTTTTCAAAAAAAAAAATTAAAATTGGATTTTTTGCAATTTTCTGGAATTTTCTGGGAATTTTCTGTAATTAAATCCAGGATTTTGAATTATTACATAATTTTTAATTGATAATAAATAACATTAAAATATTATAAAAATAATATTTTTGGGTGTAAAATGGAAAACTGGACTTAGGGTAATTTTTCTGGAATTTATCGGGCCTCGGACCTAATTTAAAACCCCTGAAAACAATTATTATTTATTTATTTATTTATTTATTTATTTATTTATTCATTTATTATTATTTAATTGGTTATTTATTATTATTTTGTTTTATTAATCGGCCCGGCCCATTTCTCCCAGCCCAGCCCGGCCCACGGGCCCAAACCGCTCACCCTACCGGGTCGGGTCGGGTCTGCCCGCCGCCCGACCCGCTACCCGCACCCGGCCACCCATCCCTGACCACGCCCCCTCTTCCCCGCTTCTTCCGGCGGAGCCGCCGCCTCCGGCCCGCTCCGCCCGGCCACCTCGCCACGTCCACCCCCTTCTCCGCCACTCCTCCGCCCGTCTCGGCCTCCCCTCACCCCGGCAGCCCTATTTAAACCCCCCCGAGCCTCCCTCCGGCTATCGAACCTCCCCGCCGTGCCAGCTCCGCCCTCTCCCACCCAGACCACCGCCACGACGCCGCCACCGTCCGGCCCTCCTCCTCCGCCGGCCAGCCCCTCCTTCCTCCTCCCCTCGTCGACACAGCAGCAGCTCGGGCAGCTCCCCGAGCCGCCTCCGGCCGCCCGCAGCGCCGACGAGCCCCGGCCGCCGCCTCGCCGCGCTGCCCCCCGGCCCCCTCCGCCTCAGCCCGGCCACCCTTTTCCATCCCCGCCGCGTCTCCGGCCAAATCCCTAACCCTAGCCCTAATTTCCCCCGCGTGTCGGACACAGGACACGTGTCCTGTGTCGTGTCGGACACGATTCAAACCCCGGGTTTTTAGCCCAGTTCAGGTGCGTGTATCTTCTTGCTCGTAGCTCGGATTTTGATTTCATAAATTGCGTTGTGAAGCCTGTATGACCCTCTCGGTGCCTGGACAAACCGCTCGGGGCATCGCGTCCTGTGGTGATCGCACACCGCGATCCAAAAACAGGAAAAATATTGACCCGATTCACCCCGGAACTGGGTACGCCCCGCCAAACGGGACAACTTGGTCACGCGCGGTCTTCACAGATACGTGCGCAGCATTGATACGGACGTATGAGATTTTGTGGAAGTCGATTCGGGTGTGCGTGCACACCGGGATCAACGCGTATCCGCGGACACCGCCCCGTATCCGCCTTTTCTGAATCAAGCCCTAACTTCTTGTACACACCTCGGATCGAAACGAAACTTGCGCCATCGGACTCGTAGCGATACGCTGGTCCTGTGACCCAAGTTTGGTTCGATTCTGAGAACGTTGACGAAATCGCGTGTCGTGGGCCCCACAGGCCCCGCTCGACGGGCGATTTTGTGATCGGCTCATCGGAATCCAATTATGGAAGTTCCGTTGGGTTCGTATCATCGTTCCTGACCTGTTGACACTAAGTTTGGTGAATTTAGAGACCTTTGACCCTGACACGTTTTTTGGTGCAAAGCGGGCCCACCGGCGGACCCCGTTTTGGCCCGTAATTGCCGTTTTTGCCCTTGTCTCCAAATTGGACTCAAGGACAGGCATTTCTAGCTATTTGATATCTTCTGAGCATGATGGTAATGTTTATTTCAGCATCTGGATACATTTCTAGAAATTTCCCCGAGATACAAAACTATAATTGGATCCAAACATCAGGCAAGTACCTGCACTTCAAGTTTAATCTTTATATTGTGATAATTAATTTTCTTGCTCTACCAGTACCATTGATGATTACACGTAGTATTAGAACACTGGACTTCATGACTTGAATACTGGTTTTTCATGTCTTGCTTTCGTGTCGGGTGGGAGAATACTAGAAGGCATGTAGTTTACCCTTCCCCCTGCCGTGTTTAATAGCTGTTGGTACGCGACTGTACCCTCAGCCGGATCTCGATTATTCATGTTTAATAGCCGTCTATGACAGCCGAATTAGCCTTATAAGCCCCTACATGCCAACTATGTATTCTAAATACACGTGTTCACACACAATAGTTCTTGTCGTGTTGCAGTTCTTGTTGCCTGGTTACAGTTACATTCCCTGTCACATTTTATTCTTGTTTTACCCTTATTCCTGGTTTATAGAAATTAATCATGTTTTACTTATAGTCCTGATTTATAGCATTAATTCTCAGTTAATCTTTACTATTTATTATGCATACTCTGATCATGATACTTAGTCAGTCTTTTTCCTACTTGTCACAAATATTTAGTTTAATCTTGTTGTGCATTGTGTACTTTGCTCCTTTTCTGACTGGATCCGTTGTTTTAGGCGATGATGAGAACTTTGCCCCTACCTATTATGATCCCTATGAGGTAGCAGATGATACTATTGAGGAGCCGGTTCCCACTCAGGAGACTACCTTTGAGGAGTAGTCAACCAGTTAGCTAGTTTTTCCTTTCAGCTTGGTAATCGGGTTTGTCCCCGATTTATCTTCTGGTTATGTACTAAACTATGGATCTGTTTGTCACATTTTATTTAATTGAAATCTTAGCATTCCTATTTCCTGTGATTATCCTTGCCTGTTTATTCTTATGGATGAGATAGATTTTATTTTAACTGTGAATATGATCTAGACAGCGTACTACCGCCGACACTGCGGCGTAGGCTGGACGTACCCACGTACTCGTGCCCGAATATCCGGGTGCGGGTCGTGACATATCCCCTGAGAACCTGGATATGGATTATGTCCCCAGGATTTGAGGACGAGATCTATCCCGAGGTATACGGGACCCCAGCAGGAGCTGATCCAGGAGCTGTATCGCCATCCGAGGACGAGGTGTTAGCCGAAGACTTTTCCTGAGCATCCATGTTCATGCTCAGTATTTATTTATTTATTTCAGTCATTCATATTCTGGTCTGTTGAACCATTGTATCAGATATTTATCGGGTTGTTCCTCGAAGTACTTTGTTGAGACTAGCTGATGATTTACATTCCTTATTTATTCTGTGGATCATACTTTTATACTTTGTGTGGATGAGATTAGTTGTGCCATATTGTCGTAGACTTATTTTTTACAGCCTAAGTATGCCCTGATAGATCCATTAAATTGGGTTTGTCCATCGGTGCGTACTGCTGGCCATTACCACGTATCTGGTCCCACAGTATTTTGGGACTGGGGCGTGACATGGTTTTTGTGGTGGCCCATGCAGGTCTACGACTAAATCGTTCAGTTTCAACTTAGGGACCGAACCAACCAGCCCTAAGGATAGGATAAGTTATAGGATCTCATCCATTATCTAAACTATGTTGAACTCTATATCGAACTCGAAACTTTTACTTGAATTGCATCCTGTTTTGATTCCTCTGAGCGTTCTTACAGTTTATCTTTTGGTTGCAGAGAAATGGATCCCAGGAACGGAGATGAGATTCCTTTGGATACGCCACACGACGCTGTGGTTACTTATATAGACGGAGTGACCCCAGGGAATGGAGGACAAGCATCGCAGAGCGATCAGGCCGGTCAGCCTAATCCAAGGTTCCAGAGAGATGACATCCCACCTCCACCACAGTTCACTCCCCAGATGCCAGTTTTCCCGCCAGGACAAGCTATGGACGGGCAACAGATGTTCCAGATGATGTATGTTATGATGCAAGCCCAGCAGCAGATTCAGCAAGAGGCCTATCGGCATGAGGCCGAGTATCTGAGAACCAGCCTGGTATCCGCATTGGAGCAGGCAAATCCACCAGCGAGGCGATCGACGACGGGATCTATCACCGATTTCCGTCAGCTCAAGCCTCGTATATTTTCTGGTAAAGAGGGGCCAACAGAAGTTCATGAATGGCTCACAAACCTACAGCATCAGTTGGAAGCCGCTGAACTTCCGAGAGAGAAGTGGATGACTGCAGTCAGAATGCAGTTAACTGAAAATGCACATCACTGGTGGTTAGCAGAAGAGAGGAGGCTCGGACAGGACCGAGTCACTTGGGAAGAGTTCTCCAGACTCTTCAAAGAGATGTATATTCCCGCAGTAGCACGGTCAGAGCTCAGAGACAAGTTCAACCGCCTTATCCAAGGCAATATGACAGTGGAAGAATACAACGCGGAATTCATTCGCCTAAGTCGCTTTTCCCCAACCTTGATTGCGACGGAGGAAGAGAAAGCTGAGAAGTTCTTTGACGGACTGAAGTTCGAGCTTCAGAGATTGATTGGATCGGTCGCACCTACATCTTATACTGACGTTCTCGCAGCAGCACGACGCATGGAGCGCGTCACTAGAAGGGAGTCAAACCTGAAGAGGCCTATCACCTCAGCACCATCCAGGACAGGACATGGGGATTCAGCAAAACGGTCCCAGAGGAGTATGCCAGAGAGGACAGCACACAGGGCCATATCTCTCCCTACTTGCCACCACTGCGGCAAGATAGGTCACATTGAGAGAGAATGCAGACGCAAGTTAGGACTATGCCTGGCTTACGGATCCAACCAGCATCAGACCAGAGACTGCACCGAGCGCAGAGAGGGAGCACCGAGACTAGCTTTACCTGCACCACGACCAGCTTATCCAGCAGTAGGAGCACAGCAGGCAGGAGTTGGAGGCGTCAGGCCACCAGCCCCAGGAGGAAATCAGCAGAGACCACCCCTGGCACCACAGGCAGCTCTATTTCAGCAGGCTCAGCAGCAGCAGAGAGGTCCAGCTCAGGGACGAGGACAGGCATTCACATTAGCTGTTGAGGAGGAGGCTACAGTAGGCGAGGTCATCGCAGGTACCATTTTAGTAGCTTCATTACCAGCTGTAGCATTATTTGATTCTGGAGCATCGCATTAATTTATAGCAGCTAGCCTTGTAGCCACCCATAGAGTAGCTACCGCACCCCTTCCGAAGATGAAGAGAATTCTTATGGGAGGTGGAATTATTCCGGTTAGTGACGTCTGTAGATCATGTTCTGTAGTAGTTTGTGGAAGAGAGATGCGAGCTCAATTTCTAATCTTCTCCATGCCGGATTATGATGTTGTACTTGGTATGGACTGGTTAAGTCAGTACCATACGACTCTTGATTGCCGACTTGGGCGGGTTATATTTAGACCGCCTGGACATCCAGAATTTGAGTTTCTTCGAGGAGCAATAGAGCAAGGAGTTCAGCCTACTCTTAGGGTACTATCTGTAGAAGGGAAGACAGGTTACCCAAGAGTCATATCAGAGTTCGTGGATGTATTCCCTGATGATCTTCCAGGTTTACCACCTGATCGAAAAATAGAATTCACAATAGACTTAACTCCAGGAGCAGAGCCTATCACTTCATCAGTATATCGGCTAGCACCTAAGGAGTTAGTGGAGTTGAAAGAACAGGTTGATGATCTTCTGGAGAAGGGTTTCATTCGGCCCAGTGTTTCACCTTGGGGAGCACCCATATTATTTGTGCCGAAGAAGGATGGAACAGTACGGTTATGCATTGACTACAGGGCACTGAATGCTGTGACCATCAAGAACAGGTATCCCTTGCCACGCATTGATGATCTATTCGATCAATTGAGTGGTGCAAGGGTATTCTTGAAGATTGACCTTAGATCAGGCTATCATCAGATCAAAGTAAGGAAGGAGGATATACCGAAGACAGCTTTCAGGACCAAGTATGGACATTATGAGTTCTTGGTAATGCCGTTTGGTTTAACCAACGCGCCAGCAGTGTTTATGAGTTTAATGAACAGAGTCTTTCATCAGTTCTTGGATAAATTTGTGGTTGTGTTCATTGACGACATTCTGATATATTCTAAGAGCCACGAAGAGCACGAAGAGCACGATGAGCATCTCAGAATCGTGTTAGAGACCTTGAGACAGGAGAAGCTACATGGCAAACTCAGTAAGTGTGAGTTTTGTATGGACAAAGTGCCTTTCTTGGGACATATCATTTCAGGAGAAGGACTTTCAGTTGATCCAGAGAAAGTCGCGGCAATAGAGACTTGGCCTACACCCACATCAGTTGTAGAGGTGAGAAATTTTCTCGGACTCGCGGGATATTATCCAAGGTTTGTGAAAAATTTCTCAAGGATTGCAGAACCTATGACGAAGCTGACACGTAAAGACCAGGAGTTTATATGGACAGAAGACTGCCAGAAGGCTTTCAAAGAATTGAAGAGAAGATTAACAACAACACCTGTCTTGACTCTTCCTTCAGGGTCAGGAGGTTTTGTTGTTTACAATGATGCATCAGGTAGTGGACTAGGATGTGTTTTAATACAACATGGCAAAGTCATTGCTTATGCATCAAGACAGTTGAAGGTCCACGAGAAGAACTACCCAACACACGATCTGGAGTTAGCAGCAGTTATATTTGCATTGAAGATTTGGAGGCACTACCTTTATGGGGAGAAAATAGACATCTTTACAGATCACAAAAGTCTGAAGTATGTATATACTCAGAAGGAGCTTAACATGAGGCAGAGACGTTGGCTTGAACTGATGGTAGATTTTGACATCGATCTGCAGTATCATCCGGGAAAAGCGAATGTCGTAGCGGACGAACTCAGCAGGAACCCTACGGTTTATTTCTTGACGATGCAGCCCGAGTTATTGAGAGATCTACATGAGCTTCAGATAGAGGTTGTTTTACCAGGACAGAGTGGCTTGCTGGCTAATCTTGAAATTAAGTCATCATTTGTGGAAAAAATTAAAGAGGCATTGCCCACCGATGCTAGATTCCGAAGACTCAAAGAGAGGACAGAAGCAGGCATGCAGACAGGACTTCACATACACGAAGACGGGACATTGAGGTTTGGAAATCGCTTGTATGTTCCAAATGGAGAATTAAGACAAGAGTTAATGACTGAAGCACATAGCTCTATGTACTCTGTTCACCCTAGAGGAACCAAGATGTACCGAGATTTGAGACAGTATTACTGGTGGCATGGAATGAAAAGGGAGATTGCAAGATTTGTGGCCAAATGCTTAGTCTGCCAGCAAGTAAAGGCTGAGCATCAGAGGACTGCAGGTATGTTACAGCCGCTTCCTATACCAGAATGGAAGTGGGAGCATATCACGATGGATTTTGTCACCGGATTTCCAAGGAGCCCCAACGGAAGAGATGCAGTATGGGTTATCGTGGATAGACTCACTAAATCGACACACTTCTTGCCATTTAGAGTTGGACAGTCCACAGAGGTACTAGCCGACATGTATATGCGACAAATCGTCAAATTACATGGAGTGCCTGTTAGTATTGTATCGGATTGAGATTCAAGATTTATATCTCATTTCTGGAGAAGCATGCAAGAGAGTCTGGGCACTAGACTCAAATTCAGCACGGCTTACCATCCACAGACAGATGGTCAATCGGAGCGCACCATTCAGATCTTGGAGGACATGTTGCGATCATGTATTCTAGACTTTGGAGGATCTTGGGAAGATCATTTGCACTTAGTGGAGTTCTCCTACAACAACAGTTATCAGGCCAGCATTCAGATGGCACCATTCGAGGCATTATACGGAAGGAAGTACAGATCGCCTGTATGTTGGAGTGACGTTGGTGAACATCAAATACTGGGTCCAGAATTGGTAACACAGACAGTGGAGAAGGTAAAACAGATTCAGAATCATCTTCGAGCAGCTCAGGACAGACAGAAGCATTGGGCTGATACACACAGACGTCCCCTAGAGTTCAAAGAAGGAGAGCACGTATTCTTGAGGATCTCGCCCACTCGTGGTACTATCAGATTTGGGAGCAGAGGCAAGTTGAGCCCAAGGTATATTGGGCCCTTTGATATTCTAGAGCGCATTGGTGAGGTGGCTTATCGTCTTGCATTACCTCCATCCTTAGAGAAAGTACATGACGTATTCTATGTCTCACAGTTGCGGAGGTACGTGACCGACCCCAGTCACGTAGTCGATCATTCCGAGATCGTAGTGGGCCCAAGCTTGAGATAAGAGGAACAACCAGTTGGCATCCTCGACGTCAGTGAGAAGACATTGCGGGGACAGACAATCAGACTGGTTCGTGTAGCTTGGAAACATCATTCTCCTGGAGAATCGACTTGGAAACGAGAAGATAGTATGCGCCAGCGTTATCCTCATTTGTTCGAGAATGCAGTTGTAAACTAAGCAACCTTGTATTTTTATAGCTCTTCCTTTAGTAGCTTACTCTTTGATTGCGATGACGCAATCCTCTTAAGGGGGGTAGATTGTAAATACCCTATTTTTCAGAATAATTTTAATATAATTTTCCCGGATTTTTCGGCATTTTTTGGATGAAGAACCAAGGTAATTGGGGAGTTAAAGATTTTTAAATGCAGTCAATTAGTGTTAAAATATTATGGAAACTATATTTTATGATACAAAATGGAAAACCGGACATGTGGTATTTTTCGGTGAATTTATTGGACCCCGAAAACGAGTTTTAGGACCTATAAACTTTTGGGATTGATAAACCAAACTTAAACCCGAACCAAACCAAACCAAAACAAACACACCCTGCCTGAACCGAACCCAGCCTATTGGGTCGGGTCGGATCGGATCTGAGCCAAACCCGACCCGAAACCCATTGGGAACCCTACCCGCCGGATATACTGTAGCACAGTATAAAACTCGTGCCTCTGCGTTCGTGTAGCCGCCGCCAACCCATCTCTCTCTTTCTCTCCAGCCGCCGCTCCCCGCCCTGACCGGAACCCTAACTAGCCGCCAGCGAACTCCCCGCACACCGGAGCTTGAACTCCCTAAGCCGCCTCCGCCCAGTTCCCCTCGTCGACCCCTAACTCCCCAGGCCGCCGCACCCCCAGACCCCGACGACATCCTCCCCTCGCTGCCGCCCGACCTCCTGCCCTCCGCCTTAGACCTTGCCGTCCCCTCTCCGCCTGTCATCAGCCCCGAGCTCCCCTCCATAACCTCCCTCCTTCCCAGCCAATCCGCTCCGACCGTTCGAAAGGAAGACCCGAGCCGAGCCTCCGCCAGCGACTGATTCCGGAGCCCTAGCCCGACCTCGAGCCCGACCCCTCCGGCGAAGCCCTCCGCTGTCTCGATCAGAGCCCTAGTTTGGACTCACGACAGATACAAGGACGCGGAAACTCTCAACCAGGAGACAAAGTTGACCCTCGGACACGTGGAGTTCAGCATTCACGGAGCCCTGTTCAGGTACCTTTTTCTCCCTCCTTGCAACTCCGTTTTAGTTTTCGTCAGTTGCTACGCGTAGACTGTATAACCCTCTCGGTGCCCGTGCAACCCGCTCGGTGCATCGCGTCCTGTGGTGATCGTACACCACGATCCAAAAACAGGAAAAACAACGCCATGTTTTACCCCGGAACTGAGTGCGCCCCGCCAAACGGGACAACTTGGTCGCACGCGGTCTTTATCGAAACGTACGCGACGTTGATACGGACGTGTGGGATTTCGCAGAAGTCGATTCGGATGTGCGTGCACACCGGAATCAACGCGTATCCGCCGACAACGCCCCGTATCCGTCTATTCTGGAATATGCTGTAACTTTGTGTACACACGTCGAATCAAGACGAAACTTACGCCATCGGACTCGTAGCAATACGCTGGTCCTGTGACCCAAGTTTGGTCCGATTCTGAGAACATTGACAAAATCGCGTATCGTGGGCCCCACAGGCTCCACTTGACGGGCGATTTTGTGATCGGCTCATCGGAATCCAATTCTGGAAGTTCCGTTGGGTTCGTATCATCGTTCTTGACTTGTAGACACTGAGTTTGAGAAATTCGGAGACCTTTGACCCTGACACACTTTTTGGTGCAAAGTGGCCCACATATGGAACCCGCTTTGGCCTGGAAATGTCATCTTTGCCCTGTGTCCAAATTGGACTTAAGGACATGCGTTTCTAGCTATTTGACATCTTCTGAGACTGTTGGTGATGTTTATTACAGCTTTTGGAGTAGTACCCACAGGATCCACTGATACCGGGACGACTGTTGATATTCAAACCCCAGGCAAGTGTACCTTGCCAAACTCTGCAGTATTGTTACATAGTTTCCTTACTTCTTTTATATTGCTGTGCATGCTTAACCTAGGACCGTGTGATATACTTAACGTCCGATTATTAGTCGGGTGCCGACACTGTACGCGGTGTTGTGTATGGTCATCTAGAGATGGATATTCGTGACACTTTATCTTCTCGTACTTGTCTTACCAAGTACACTTTGACCCAGGACACTTGACACTGTTCATGAGACAGAATCTTCTCGAGATATTCATGGTGATTCTGTATAGGATATAGGACTTGACAGAGATACTATATTCTTAGATACATTATGACTTGTGCATTAGTTATGATCCCGCTGACATGGACATGAGACGTTATGGTCATGATATGCGTGGTTACATTGGGTGGGGAGAGACACACAGGCTACAGGCTGATCATATATATACACCCCTAATTATTGTGAGGCACAAGACTCTGAAGCCCGAGCTTGGCCCATTACTCATTATTACTGCTGCTACCGGCTCCCCGACATAGAGCTTGTAGTGGTTTCAGCCTGAGTTCTAGTGCTGCTCTCATCTTGCATATCACTTAGCTGGTTATTTAGTATTCCCTTATTGTTCCATCTATTGCTGGAGAGACCCACAGGCTACAGGTTGATTATGTTATGCCGGCTACTCAGTCTCCCGCTGAGCTAGACCACCTCATGATATCACTGCTACCGGCTCCCCTACACAGAGCTTGTAGTTGTTTCAACCTGAGTACTATTGATGTTCTCTCTTGCATTTCACACAGATGTTTACATACTTACCCTATTATTCTCATTATTTGCTGCACTGCTTATATTTTGGCTTGTATATTTTCTTGTACCTTGCTATGTCCCCTAAGGACCTGGATATGGATTATGTCCCCAGGATTTGAGGACGAGATCTATCCCGAGGTATACGGGACCCCAGCAGGGGCTGATCCAGGAGTTGTACCGCCATCCGAGGACGAGGTGTTAACCGAAGACTTTTCTTGAGCATCCATGTTCATGCTCAGTATTTATTTATTTATTTCAGTCATTCATATTCTGGTCTGTTGAACCATTGTATCAGATATTTATCGGGTTGTTCCCCGAAGTACTTTGTTGAGACTAGCTGATGATTTACATTCCTTATTTATTCTGTGGATCATACTTTTATACTTTGTGTGGATGAGATTAGTTGTGCCATATTGTCGTAGACTTATTTTTTACAGCTTAAGTATGCCCTGATGGATCCATTAAATTGGGTTTGTCCATCGGTGCGTACTGCTGGCCATTGCCACGTATTTGGTCCCACGATATTTTGGGACTGGGGCGTGACACTAGCTACAGTAGCGGGTAGGCGGATTCGGGTCGGGTT
This sequence comes from Iris macrosiphon, assembly GCA_036927795.1. NCBI lineage: Eukaryota > Viridiplantae > Streptophyta > Magnoliopsida > Asparagales > Iridaceae > Iris > Iris macrosiphon. The sequence goes on along the minus strand of JAYESA010000019.1, from coordinate 5,173,841 downwards.
GGGTGGAGGATTCGGATCCGACCCGATCCGATAGGCAATGGGTTCGGGTACGGGTTTCGGGTCGGGTTTAGATCCGACCCGACCTGCTAAGGTTCAGGGTTGGGTTCAGAAATAAATCGGGCTGGGTTGGTTTGGGTCAGAAATAAACCAGATTTATTTGAATTTTTATTGGTTTATTAAATAACTTAGTTTGTAAGTCTTTAAAAATGGTTCTGGGGTCCAATAAATTCCAGAAAAATTATCCTATGTCTAATATTTTATTTTACACCCAAAAATATTATTTTCATAATATTTTAATATTTAATAAAATCATTTAAAAATACTTAATACTAGAAAATAATTGATTTAATTAGTTAAAAATTACAGAAAATTCTAGAAAATTTATTTTCAAAATCTAAAAATTTCTGGGGGTTTACAGGTAATGTCTATCTCATCCACAGAATACAATATAAGAAGTACTGAAACAAATGCTGGTAAATAAAATACAAGTCTGAATATCCATAGTACATCTGAAATAGTCTGATGAAGACAAATCCACTATAATACAGCAATGGAATAAAAGTGCAGAAAGAAGTAAGATAACCAGACTAGAGTATCAACTAGCTAGATACGAAAGCTCTAGTCCGAAACAGCTGCGTACTCAAATCACGGGAACTCCTTTGGAAATGCCTCGAAGTCCTCAATCAGGAATCATGTCTCTACTCCTGCTCCGTAGATGGTCGGGTACAAGTGCTCGTCCGGATCTGGAAGGGAACCAGGTCCTCAGAGATAATTTTTAATATATATTATTTTTGTTATATAAGTCATGCAACCTATATTTGTGTTTCAGCTTCTCAGCCTCTCTTCAAAATTTATTTGTAATACTGCAAATAAAGTTTGTAGAGATACTGAAAGCTGAAACTCAAACATAAGTTACAATTATGTTTAAATATACCTATGACTTATATAACAATAAAAATATATATTAAAATTGATACATTTTTTGAAGAAAATATAAGATTAATAGATATCCATACACATTTTCAGATGCATGTGTAGCTTTCTTGTACCATTATGTTCCCATTTGAGTTATTTTCTACAATATAAATATTCAACAAGAACTATATTCGAGTATCTTATGTAACGCCCCAGTCCCAAAATACGTAGGATTATGAATACGTAACATGCCAGCTACGCATTCGACCAGACTCTGATCCGACTCGAATACGTATAAGCTGTATAATAAGGGCAACTATCTAAGAATACTGAAAATATCTATGTCTCAATCCACATAAAGAACAAAGTATCAAGAATGAACTACATATGCTCAAGTCGGCCGCCAGTAACACATAAGCTCGAATATACTCGAGAAAGGAATATGAGTCTATAAAACTATGCTACATCAGCAGATAAATAAACAATATGGATAATAACCATAACTCCGGAAGAACTGATATAAGTACCTGGCACCAATGACTGCAAGACAAAGCAACACACATCAGCAACTCCAGGCAGGCTCCACAACGGTCTATGCTACAAAACTGGTAAGGGACCAGGTCCTCAGAGGAACGTAACAAGGTACAAGAAACAACATGCCAAAGTAAAACAATATTCATGCCAAAGTAAAACAATATAATGCCACATACTCCAGGGTAAACTAATATAACCATCTAAGTGATATGCACGTGGGAGCATCACTCGTACTCAGGCTGAAACTACTACAGGTTCTGTGTCGGGGAGCCCATAGCAGCAAGTAATATCACGTAGTCCAGTATAGGTGCCAAAGCACCTCCAGTAGTATAGTATATATATAAATAATCAGCCTGTAGTATGGTGTGTCTCTCCCCACCCAATGTAACCTCACGTCTCATGTCCATGACGTCTAATGTCCATAACACGCAAGATCATGACCTTTAGCTAGTACAATGAGTCATAATGATATCTCTATATATGCAAGTCTCATATCATGAATCCTGCAAGTCTATACAGAATCACCATAAATTACTCAAGAATAATTTTGTCACATAAAATAGTGTCAAGTGTCCTATGGTATGATGTACTTGGTAAAGCAAGCACGTAAAAATATAGGATCGTGGTATCAACTCTCTAAGTGACATTACTCTACTCCGTATACGGCATCGACACCCGAATCTTGTTCGGATGCTAAACAACGTCTCACGGTCCTAGGTTGAGCAGGCACATCACAAGAATATATAAAATGAAACACAAGTCGATAATATAACATGATTTACTGCAAGTTGACAATGTACACTTGCCTGAGTTCTGAACTCAGTCAACTACTCCAAGTGGAATCTGCAAGTATGCCTCCAGATGCTGAAACAAATATCACCATTGCTCTCAGAATACTTGAAATAGCTATGATTGACTACCCATAAGTTCAATTTGGATACAGGAACAGAATTGACAATTTTGGGTCAAAGCGGGGTCCATATGTAGCCCATTTTGCACCGTAAAATATGCCAGAGATAAAGTTCTCTAAATTTGTCAAACTTAGTGTCTATGAGTCCAGAACGATGATACGAACCCAACAAAATATTCTGAAATAAATTTTGATAAGCCGATCACGAAATCGCCCGTCAAGTAGAACCGTAGGACCCACGAAATAATGTTTCGTCAACGTTCTCAGAATTGAACCAAACTTGGGTCAGAGGATCAGCGTGACGCTGCAAATCCGATGGCACAAGTTTCGTTGCGAAACGATAAGCACACCCAAAGTTATGACAAGTGTCAGAACAAGTCGATACGGTATTTTTCGACGGATACGCGTTGATTTCGGTGTGCACGCACATCCAAATCAAGTTTCATGAAATCTCACACGTCCGTGTTGACGATACGCGCCTTTTGATAAAATTTTCACACGACGAAATCGTCTCTTTTGGCGGGACGCACCCCGTTTCAGGAAAATTTGGATTCTGAAATTAGGATTTTTCATCAACTTCAACGCTGAATTGTCAGCGATTTAACACGGATGAAAATAAACTAATTAAAGGAATAAAAACTTGGTTATGTTGTCTTTAATTAGCAAAAAGAAATTTAAATTTTGGTTCATTGGTTTGAAAGAAAACGGCTTTGGAAAATGGGGGTGTTGGGACAGTTTCTAATGATCCCGAAATCAAGTTTTTCTTGATTTTGGATCGCGATTTGCGATCAACATAGAACGATTTAAAACAAACTATTTGAAGGGAGTTGAGGGCGTATAGGTTGTGAGTTTACCTGCGAAATTGGTTTAAAAAACCATGGAGCGAGGGAGGAGAAAACTAGTTGTGAAGTGGGAGTTTGGGCCACGCTGCTGCTGTTGTTCCCGCGCTATTCGCGCGCTCACGACCGGCGGTTGACGACGGCAGCAGCGGTCGACGGTGGTCGTAGGGGAGATGCTGGTGGTGGTATTCTGCTCTGATACAATATATATATGGTTAAAGGGGGAGTTTCGGAAGGGGAAAGGAGGGGTTCGGGGCGGTTTCAGGAATGAGAATAGAGGGGTCGGCTGCGTCGGTTACTGTAGTGGGGGTGCGGGTCTGTGGGTTCGGTTTTGGGTATTGGTTTGGGGTTAGAGTTTCGGGTTTAGGATATATGATTTAGGTTTATATATATATATATATATATATATATATATATATATATATATATATATATATATATGGCCATAAAAATAGGTTTGAACCCAAATAAATTTCGAAAAAAATCTACGATACTTTAATAAATAGTTGTACACCCAAAAATATATTTTTGTACAATATTTGTAATTAATTAATTATACAAAATTATCTATCCTTGAATTTACATTATTCTAATTAACTAAAATTATTGAAAATTCTTCTTTAAATCTCAATAATTACACAATACAAATATTAATAAAAATTTAAAATTTAAATCTAAAAATCAGGGGGTTTACATCTTATTTTCGTATCATGCTCATTGTAAATTCCGCTAAAATGATGCCAATTTTTTGATTCGAACTATAGTTGTAGTCCAGGTTGAGGTTGCGGTGTTGGTTGAGATTGCGGTGCGGGTTGAAGTTGCTGATCTTTCAGTTACTGTGGTGGTTGAATATTTTTCATATATCTCTTCACACAAGATTGCTTCTAAATTTTGGTGTGGTTAATTTTTATTAAGTTTAGACCTTTTTATAGAATATTTTTGGGCCAAAATGACCCCCTATGTCCTCAAAATATAGTTGTTATTAGGATATTTTGATCTTTTCAGCAAAAATGATCAAAATATCCCTCAACGTTCAAAAAAAACTGTCATAAAATCGAGAGTATTTTGGTAAAAATATCCTTCCAATCGATCATGTAAAAAAAAAAAAAACTTTCGAGTCATACGAGGTTGGACCGGATCGGAGACCGGACCAAACCTACCGGACCTCAACGGTCGAAACCGCGTACGAACGTTGCAACTATCAGGCCAGGCCGGACCGGACCGGACCGAACTGGCGGGTCAGATACCTTTCCCCCAACAAATAGCCTCGAGTTCCTACCGATTTTGAGGCCGCACGGCGCAATATATAGCCTTGAGTTCTGACCGGCCAAAAATATTATTTAACTAAGGACCTCATGGTGATTCACTATGTAGAAATAAAAAAATTCCCATGAGGATTAGGAAGTCGGTATTCAATGTCTGACGATAGATACCTTTCCCCCAACAAATCCCTTCCTCTATAAAGGCAAATCGAAGGAAGATCTAGAGCCAACCAGCGGACCATTTCTTTCCTTTTGACTTCTGAGAGAGATGAGAAAGTCATCTCCAGATTCGAAGAAGCCAACATCTCTGGAGGCGGCGGGCGGCGGAGGAGAAGCCCCGATAGATTGGGAGTTGAGGCCCGGGGGGATGCTGGTGCAGAAGAGGGACGACGAAGACGGGGCGGCCGGACCCGCCATCAAGATCAAGGTTCACCATAACACCTCCCAGCACGACCTCTCCGTGCCGGCACAATCCACCTTCGGTCTCTCCTTCCCCCCTCCCCTTCCTTGCTTTCTATCTATTCATTTTCGATGGATTATTGTTGCTAATTCATATGTTCTCTTTTACTTCATGCATGTTCCCCTATTTTTGTAATTGTAACTGGTCTCATTTATTTGGTAAGCTTCTTGTAGGCTGTTATACTTTGGTTGTTTTCTTCATCCTTTTTATAATCGTTAAGAGGTTTAATATATAATGTTGAAAAAAAATTAGGAAACTTTTTTTTCCCTTCAACTATACCCTTGTATATGTTTACTGATAGAAACAACTAGGTACAAAATAATATATATAATATAAAATTTAGAATAATTAAGACATATATTTTTTAGTCTTCCTAAACAGCCTATCTTTTAGTCTCCCTAATAATAATCTATGAAATACTTAACGTGCATATATACTAGTGTAGGTTAACCAACATGATATCCGAGCAAAATATTCTGGGTCCAAATCCCCCTTTCACCAGTGAAATGGTTTTCATGGGTTGATTTTCACTGGGCTTTAGCCCTAGTGAACACTCTAGGCTCATCCACGTGCGGGTACAACCCAGGTTCTTGTAGTCCCGGCCTGCACGTGACGAAGGGTGTTAAAGTGTTCTAATATATAATGTTGTCATGTTCCTATAAGATCGAGCTTTTAGGAACATTGGTTAACTAACAATCATTAAAATGCTTGTTCCATAGGAATTGGCTTCCGAGTATGCGACTCTTTTATTGTCTCTTTCTTGATTATTACTTATTAAACAAAATCCCAGTGCTTGGTTTATTGGGGTGTTTACTTTTTCTTCTTCTTCCACTTACATGTTCCTATAGAAATTTGGGTTTGTGCACTAGTAGATTGTGTTTGATTTGGTGGGAAGTGAGGGAAAAGAAAAGAAGATGGAACTTGATCCAATGCAACTGGCATCCCATTTCTACATGAAACACTTTCATTGTCTTTTACTTTTCCTCCAAGGTTCAGTTTTTTTCTTTTTCATATCATGCTGATACCTTGTCCTCAATTTAGCTTTGATGCCTTATTTGTTCTTCTCTATATTCTGTTTTACTAGATAAAATTGGAGACAGTAGAGGGGGGTTAATTCTCGTTATGGTATTTTGTTTATATGGCTCATTCACTTTGATTCTTAAAGTTTGAATATTCATTTTGCTTTCTAATTCTAATTCTATATTTTTTTTTTTACTGAACTGTACAAATCTTGGCCTCTTCTTTCTGGTGGTAAGGGGAATTGAAGAGGGTTCTTGCCCAGGTGACTGGTTTGGAGCCTCAGGAACAGAGGTTGCTGTTCAGAGGAAAGGAGAAGGACGACTACGAGTGTTTGCATATGGCTGGAGTTAAAGACACGTCTAAGTTGGTCCTCTTGGAGGACCCAGCAAGCAGAGAGCGAAAGCTTGAGCAGATGAAGAGGGACCAGGGGATCTCTAAGGCTTGTGAAGCAATTGTCCTTGTAAGATCTGAGGTTGATAAGCTCGCTGAGAAGGTCTGGCACCTTGGCACGAATTCTGAAGAATAACAATTTCCATTACAGAAGTAATGGGTTCTTACATATAATTGTATGTGATTTTGTGTGTAGGTTACTGCTTTGGAGTCAGCAGTGCATGCGGGCACGAAAGTTGCTGATAAAGAATTTATCGTGTTGACTGAATTACTTATGGTACAGTTACTGAAATTGGATGGAATTGATGCAGAGGGAGAAGCCAAGGTGCAAAGGAGAATTGAGGTAACCTTCATGTTTGTTATAGCTTTCTAGGGATTCTTTTGTGTTATCTCTGCTGATGGTTGACTTACATTTCTCTTGTTCTATCCGATTTCTGATTTTGCTGGTCTTCCATCTTAGCTCATCATAACAACATTTCTTTTTTACTGTCACCTATAAGAATGTGAGAGTACAGTCGGATAAAATTTGTGCCTTATGTTTCACTAAACATGTTTTTGTGATCAGTTGAATTATATTATAGAGTAAGCGTTTCATATGGATATAACTTCAATACCAACATCCAATTATGTAAACTCTGAACCCCGAGCTAACTGATTTTGCACACTAATCACCACTAAGGTTGTCACATTGAAACAATTAGTAAGCGAAGGTTTTTTTTAACCCTCTAAATCAGAGGGTTAACAAGGGAAAGTGATGGATTTTGTTTAAAAAGTCATAAATAATCCTTATTTGTCCTATAAAATATCATGACCTTCTCATTCATTTTTCTTGTTTTCAACATGCTACTCCGTCTTCGTTCTTCCTATCCTTCAATATGCTGCGGTTCAAATGCATCGTCTCTTCTCGCTCTCTCTTATTACTCCTCCCGTTCAAAACCATATGTAATAAGGGTATTTTGGTAACTACTGTATTTTTATTAATCCCCCTCTCAGTCAAAACCTCCAATTCAAGCAAGAGTTATTAAACACATCCCACTTAACTCTCACTCCAATCCAAGTAAGGTTATATGTCTCACTTAACTTTCTTCACTTAACTCTGCTTATTATTTTTTCCCTCAATCCAAACAGACCCTAAGTCCTGGAATAATATTGGTATATCGATCATGTGAATCTAACTCATGAATATTGGTTAATTTAGCATAATTTAAATTTCCTTCAGTGTTATATGTGACAAACACTCTTGTCAGAGTGTAATGATCTTTCTTGTCCTAAAATTTATTGCATAACTCTTGATTGGTTCGAGGATCCTCCTTGCTAAAAAAATGAATATGACCTAGGAAACTACCCAGTAATACATGATAGAACTATGACACGAATTCGTTTCAAGAAATCTATAAGAATTTGCGTGGAAGTGTAAATGATAATTATGTATGAATTATGTAAATAATGTATAAATTTAAGGAACTAAAATATAATTTTAAGGTAAGGTTAGAAATTACCTCACTTGTGGAAACGCGATACACAAAGGAATGACCAAATTTTTTTTTTTTGGTATTTGAATCTTTATGTAATGAAACTTATATCAATATAATATATAATTGAGTGAAGGTTCTTAATGTAAAATGAATATGTATCATGTGACTTTAAAATTTGCTTTAATGTATTATTGGTTGGTTGGTTGCTTGTGTTCCCTTTTTTCAAATAAAAAATAAAAGTTTTTTTGTCGATTGGAAACACAAAGGAGGAAGGTCCGGCGGATGTTAGGGCTCGATCTTTTGTTGACGGTGAGGTCAGGGAGAGGTCGAGATCAACACAGTAATGACGGGGGTTCAAGCGGATACACCGACGAATGGTAAAGGGGATAAGGAGGTTAGGGTTCGATCGAAACTTGTTGAGGATGATTGACAGTTGGTGGGGCTGTTTTGTGACCAAACTTCGGTGAAGTTCGTCGATAACGGGTGATGGTGATCGACAATGAAGAAAGGAGTATGCTTGGTGAAGAAAGGAGTATGCTTGGTGACATTGTGGATATAGTTATGATAATGAGAAGACTTGTGGTGTTCGGAATGCGACAAAGAAGTCACTAGCAACAAAGTTGATGATGAAGATGAAGCTATGAATAAGATTACAGTGAATCCGTAACAACCACAAGCAATATAATGTAAAATTTAGGGAGAAAGATGGAGAAAAATAGTTTAGACAGGCCTATAAAATTTATTTAAATGCATGTGCTCAACGCTGGTATTTAGAGATTGATGTTGAGAGAGAATTTTTTATTATAGAGAGAGCTTATCTAAATGATTTCCCCCCTTTCTTTCTCCCCAAAATTTACATTAAATTGCTTCTAGTTGTTACAGATTCACTATAATTTTATTTGTCGCTTCACCTTCGTTATCGACATTGTTGCTATTATCTTTTTTGTCGCATCTTGACCACCACAAGTCTTCGTCATTATCATCACCATCCCACAACATCACCAAGCATCCCCAAAACCCTATTGCCTTCTTCATCGTCGATCACCGTTCGATTGCCATCGTCCGTTGTCAACGAACTTCAATGAAATTTGTCACAAAATAGCCCTGCCAACCGCTAGTCATCCCAAACGAGTTCCTACCTAACCCTGCCCCCACTTCACCGATATATCCGTTTGAACCCTCGTCGGTCCTTTGCTGATCCTGACTTTTCCTTCTTCTTACTGACGACCAAAGGCTGAGCTCTGACGTCCGTCAAACCTTCCTCCTGTTTGTTTTCACTTGACTAAAAAACTCTCCTTTTATGCGAACACAAGCAACCAAGCAATGAAGC